>CM053572.1:100851607-101041716 GCA_028646485.1 Cryptoprocta ferox | reverse complement strand
GGGGCACCTGGGTGGCTCAGTCGGTTAAGCATCCGACTCTTGGTTTCAGGTCAGGTCATGATCTCACCTCTTCGTGGGTTTGAGCCCTGCATCAGACTCTGTGCTGGCAGCATTGAGCCTCCTTGGGATTCTCTCTTTTTCTCTATCTCTCTCTCTCTCTCTCTCTCTCCCCTCTCTCTCTCTGCCCCTCCCCCTCTGTCTCTGCACTGTCTCTCTCTCTCTCAAAATAAAATACATACACTTAAAAAAAAGAATAACGAATTAAAATAATGGCTAAAACTACAGAGCCTTTGCTATGGGCCTATAAACTCATTTCATACTTACTTTTATTTCATCCTTATGACCCGTCTCTGAGATAAGGGCTGTTCCAATCCCTCCAGTGTAGGTAGGTAAGCAATCTAAGGCTCAGAAAGGTTAAGTAACTTGCCCCAAGTAACAGGTTAATAAATGAGATTTGGACCCAGGCAGCCTGCCCTCTTCCCTCTCCTCCTGCACCAAAGCCTGTTGAGTAAGCTAGAGGGATAGTGAAATCTGGCTCCTTCCTAAAATGGTAGCATGAGGTGGGAGCGCAACTTTGGGCCTTAGGGTCAGACAGACCTGGTGTGTTTCCAGTTTTGCTGCCCCTGAGCTGTAAAACCTTGGGCAAATTATTTATCTTCTCTAAGCCGTTGTTTCTTCCTGTGTAAAATGAAGGTAATATTTCCCTTGCAGGTTTCTTGTAAGGACTAAATGAGATAATACATAAAGCACCAAGCCAGCTCCTGTCAGAGTAGATGTGCATTTAATATTAACAATCCACCCCTGATTCCTCACTAAATATGAAAAAAACAAAACAAAACAAAACAAAACCCCAAAGCACTGAGAAGCTAAATCTTAGATGACATTACCCAACGTGTTCTCTTAGACTTTGTGGTCAGTCCTTGGGCCATGTCCAGATAAGATTTTATCTTTGCTGCAGTTGGTACTCCAGGATCTTGACTGCTTTTCTCAGCTCTCTCTTAGGCAATATCTGATCCCCCAGGGTGGGACCCTGGGAGTGGAGTCCACCAGAAGCCTTTGCCCAGCCACCCTTCATTCTTACTGGACCTTCCTCCCTGCCCCCTCTCCAGAAATCAAAAAGAAGAAATGGGACTAGGAGAGGTTTAAAGCACCCTTGGTCACCAAGAGAATTAAGGTGAGGATAAGGGACAGTGTGGAGGGAGACCCCTGGTTTGGGTCACAGCTGCATTCCAGTCAAAGGCCTCTTAGCTCTAAGGCACCTACTTAGGCACAGCAAGATTCACTTAGTGACAAAGTCTAGAACCTCATCTGGTATTAGAGCTGAACCAGCTCTCAGAGATTATTTCATTTTCAGCCAAGCTTCATGCTTGGTAGATGAGGTGTCTTAGGATGATTAACTTGCCTGTAGTCTCACGTTAGTAGAGCTGCCCCAGCACCACAGCCTCTTTGCCTTATACCCCTTTGCCTCCCATGACCTCACCATTCTCCCCAGCAGAGTCAAGGCAGCAGAGGTGGACTTTACCCCCCAAGTTCTATCTCCTCCCCGGCACTTAGGCCCCAGAGCTTGTTTCGATGCTTCCTGGCTGCCAGGACCCCCACACTAAGGTAAACTCCTCTGGCAAAAACCCATGTCCTGAAGCTTCCCCTCTATCCACTTCTCTATCACAACTTACCTTTCTTACATCCCAGCCACCTGTAATGTGTTCCACCATGTTTATGACTGATAATGAACTCAAATGGTCCTATGGTTATTTTTAAAACTGGTCTCCTAGAGGAAAACTTTAATCCAAAGGGATAAGGCCCTTATGGTACAATTAGGGGAATTCTGATGCAGACAGTTCTCCCCAGAATGCCCCCAGGTGTCCAGCGGGCACAGCCACTAGCCTTACCCCCATGTGATAATCGCCTTGAGTTAGAGGTCCATGTGGTTTCAAGCAATAGCCTGATAATGATCTGGTCTCTTTTCTGGATCTAAGAAATTCCTTGGTCTTTTTATCGTACCAAATTTGAAGTCATTTATCTCCATTTCCTTGGAGCAGTCTTTTAATCCATCTCTGTTTTTCACCAGGTGCCTGCAGTCAGAGTTGGAAGGAAAGTCGGGGTTTGGTTCTGGCTGTTCAGTGATGTAGCAACTCCAGAAGCAATTAAAACCACCCCTTCCTAAAAATCTTAAGTACCCAATCCCAAATGCCTCACTCCACAGGACTTTACCTCTTTCCTAAAATGGTTCCTGAGATCAATAGAAGTGTTCATTGTTAATAAAAATGGCGGTGTTGCCAGCAGTAGTAGATTCTTCTTCGTGTCATGATGATTCTCGGTGGTCCTGAGGCATGGGAAGAACCAAGGGGTCAAGAGCTCGGACGACCACACATCCCTGTTTCTGCCTCTGTCCTGGCATAATTATTAATGCTAACTTTCAAAAGTGTTCTGGGTTGGACAATAAACTCTTAAAGAGCATGGGCTTGGAAGTGAGTTTGACCAGGATTCAAACCGCAGCATGTTTCTTAGTAGCTGAGTGACTTTGAACAAGTTACTTAAGGTCTATGAGCCTCAGTTTCCAAATGTGCTGAAAGAGGATACTATTAGCCCCTAGTTCATAGGGTCATTTGGAAGGACTGGTCTTGCACAGTGCCAAGGACATAGGGCAACATGCATTAGCTTTGTTTCTAGGATTCTAGAACATCCATATGTGTCCTCCTCATTTGTGGACTCATCTCAGAGAGGATATAGACTCCCTTAAGGAATATTTTGTGCTGAAAAAACTTGTAACCAAACAGATTAGCACTCAAATCCCAGCAGCACTACTGCTAGCTCTGTGACCCTGGGCAATTCAAATGAGCTTTTGGAGCCTGGCCTAACTCATCAGTGCCACAGAGATGAAATTCTCAGGGTTGTTGTGAGGAGAAAATGAGATAAAGGTATTGGAAAGCACTGTGCCCTGTGTATGAACTCAATAAATGCTGTTTCTTATTATTACACTGGGGGCAAGTAAGGCACAAGGAGGTGGGAAGACCTCCCCAGGTACATAGTTAGGGGTCATCAATGAAAGAGCAGATCAGCCCCATCCACTTTCCACCTTCTCTTATGGTCTCTGAGGACTACACTCTCCTTCCTTCTTGGGTCTCAAGTGCCCCAAGCCATCAACATCACTTCCGACTCAATATCAATCCTTCTCAAGCCCCTCCTACCTTTATCACGGAGATTAGAAACTGGAAAGGAAAGTGTCAGGATGACTCTGGCCCTGGGGTTTCTGGATTGGAGCCAAATTTCAGACTTGTGGAATCCAGTCAACTGGTTGGCTGCATGATAGTGGGCAAATTACTCCCCCCATCTGAGTGGCAATGTCCTTGTGTGTAGGAAGAAAATGACTACCTTGCAGGGTGAGTGACAAACCCAAGTCATTCTGATTCCCAAGGCCATGGTTTTAAACTTGACTCCACCTCAAGTTCAGGAGCTATTCAAGCCCATGACCACTTGGGGGATGGTTAAGATGGTGGCAGGTAGTAAAATTAGAAACTAAATCTGAGGTGTCTGAGTGACTTCCAAAGTTTGGGATTTGGGCTAAGGTATGAGATATGATGCTACCTCACATGGATCCATATTTTATTCAGAATAGTCCACAAAGCATTTGGCTTTTTGTTTTCCATACCCCTCAGCCTCTAGCACACACTATAGCCTGTGGGCCAAAGCCAGCCTGCTGCCTATTTTGTGAACAGAGTTTTACTGGAACACAGCCACACGCCTGTGTTGATGTACTGCTTGTGGCCACTTTCTCGATACCAGGGCAGAGTTGAGTAGTCGCAGCAAAGACCACATAGACCACAAAGGCTAAAACATTTTCTGTGTGACCCTTCAAGGAAAGTTTGCAATCCTGCTACAGAGTAAATACCATTTCTGTTTTAATGCTGATAATTACAATAAGACCTGAGACTATTGTGTGCTTGATCTGTGCCAAGTACTGTTCTGAGGACGTTGTGCATACTATCTAATTTAATTCTTGCAACAATCCCATGGTCCACACACACTATTATTCCCATTTGATGAGTAAGGAAACTGAGGCAGAAGGAGGTTAAGTAACTTGCTCAAGGCTGTGTAGCTGGTAAATGGCACAGTGGGGATTTGAACCCTTCGAATCTTTCACACCTATTTTCTTTCTTGATCAATTTAGCCACTCATGAGAGACAACGTTACATGGTCCACAAACACATTAAAAAAGATCCTCTCCCCTGGTAAGAAAGCTGTTCCCTTTTAAGGTCTCATTTTAAAATTCTCATTAACATTATGAATATCCCTTTTAACAGAGAGAGTGGGTGGTCTCTTCACATACCTTGCTAAAATTTAACGGCACTGCTTCGTTTCGTAGCATTTATTTTTACGGTCGCCTTCTATTTGTGGCCAACGATCCTTGCTCTCCCTTCACAGCAGTTTCCTTTCAAAATAAATTTGTTTAGGAATAGAAAATAGAGTCAATTCAGTTATTAAAGAAACCATGTTAATAAAGGTGCAGATGGCATGTAAATATGACAAAATTATGACAACGGCACAGAAATGAATGACAGTGCAGAGCACTGGCCCAGGACTCAGGCAGCCTGGCCTGGGTTCCAGCCAGCAGCAGCTTGATTTGCGGCTGTGGACACATGAGGGCCCCCTCCCCTCCACCCCGGGCCTGGGGTTCCTTATCTACTGAGTGAGGAAGTTGAATTAAATTACTTCTAACATTCTATGGCATTCCAGTTTATTCTTCCTGGCTTGGAATTTACCGTACTTTCACAGAGCCAAGATTAAATTAGAATTAAATTAGATCCATCCTTTCAAACCCTGTAAACACGAAGGACTCGATGGCACTCCTGCGTCTTTCGCTCTTAGAGTGAGCCTATTAATCCCAATCTAGACTCCTGCAGGAAAAGGTGAGGAGACAAATGCATATGGTTCAGGATTCAATTTGTGCTTCTGGCCTCAAAATTAAACAGGTCCAGGTTGGTCCAGGGCATTTACCAGGAGAAAGAGGAGATCCTTGACATTTCCTCACCAATAGTTATTCCTCCCCCTGGGCCCAGCAAGCCAGGCCTGATGGCGTTTCTCTCCCTCTGGACTGGCCTGTGTCTATCTACCCATAGACATCTGTGGTCATAAGCTCAGGAGGGCTGGAAGGAAAAGAGAAGGATTTTTATTAGAAAATACATGATGCAGCACTTCAAATGGGCTCCAAGCTTAAATGAAAAATAACCTGACGAGTAGTGGCTAGACTGGGAAGATCGTTCTTAACTCTAAGAAGATTTGAAGGGTGCAGGGCACCCAGGATGGGCCTGGTACTTTAACCTATTTATAGTACACTGTGCTAAAAATCTGCTGTATTTAGTCTTTAACCCCCACATCAATCCTGAGAGGCAGGGGTTATGAGCACCAGCGTCATTTATCATGAATCATATTATAATTTAGTGTATGGATGAAGAAATGAAGGCTCTGAAAGATTGCAGTCCCCTCCAACTTCAATATAATCCTAATCAGTATAGGTATTGCTCCCTATTTTATATGTAAGGAACCTGAGGGGCACCTGGGTAGCTCAGTTGGTTAAGCGTCCAACTTCAGCTCAGGTCGTGATCTCACAGTTCATGGGGTTGAGCCCCATGTCAGGCTCTGTGCTGACAGCTCAGAGCCTGGAGCCTGCTTCAGATTCTGTGTCTTCCTCTCTCCCTGCCGTCCCCACCCCTGCCCTGCTTGTGCAGTCTCTCTCTCTCTCTCTCTCTCTCTGTCTCTCTCTCTCTCAAAAATAAATAAATGTTAAAAAAAATTATATGTAAGGAACCTGAACTTCAGGGAGATTAATTCACTCAGCTAGTAAGTGACAGAGCCAGAATTTGAACCCAGGTCTAACTCCACAAGTCTTATTCCTGCACTTCCTCTTATGCATGCCTCAGGAAAACTCTGCCTTTTTGCCTTCTAGCACTTAGCAGGGGAAAGGGAGAGAGAAAGAGAGAAGCAGGCAGGTGGATTCCAGGAAGATGATAGAAAAAGGAGTCAAGGGGAATTCCACCCCCCATCCATCTTTATAAGGGCACCTACCCCACTCAACAGCACTGTTGTTTTCCATTCCTCACTGTGTATCCTACCTGGTCAATACGATGCACATTTCCCCCAGCCGTTTGTGTAGATTTGAGAACTTCCGCCAGTCTTTCCCAATGACAGCTGATGGAGCTATCTCCAAAAGCCACCTGGGTCCCTCCCACCAGAGCCAGCAGGGAGCAGGTTGAGAGCCATGTTGTCTGTATGCAGTCTGTGAAGCCCAAGTTGTCTGATGGGCCAGAACCTCCATCTTCAGGGAGCCGCCATCAGTAGTAGCAGGTACTGTCAGTGCTCCACCCAGAGCCCCTCATACCCCTTTTACCATTTCTGTGATCCCTCAGCCAGCTTCCAATGACTCACACCCATGACTTACTCCAGAGGCCTTTCCTTGGGCTGCTGGTTGTGCTCTGCTCTGGCTTTCAGAGCACCGGAAGTACCTGAGAGCCAACTGACTAGGGCAGGAGTATGAAAACTTGGCTCTCTTGCCTCAAGCCAGGGCCACCTGTAAGGTGTAATCTACATGCCAGAGATCCCCATGGATGATACTGGGATGGAGTCTGAAATCACACCTTTGTTTGGTCCTTCTCATCTCTGCCAGCCCCCCTCCACCAGATTCTTTTTCAGAGCACTCCCAAAAATTCATATGCAAATACAGTATCATTTCAGGGGCTCCTTCTGGGGAGACACCATCTCTTATCCAGCATTTACCTTCTTTTCCTTCATGTCTGCAGGCTATCTTCCCTTGACTAAACACCCCTTCCCATTATCTCCTGAATCAGTCTCCCTTACAAAAGTTTATCTTACAGATAAGCATGGTAAATGGGAATGCCACTCTTCAAAGTTATCTATCTGCTCTATCAACAGGTCTGTAGGCAATAATAAACTCAGCTTATGGTGTTCATGTCCATCTTCTATATAAAGCCTTTAGGGTAAGGGAATTTCACTACTCATAATGGTATCCCAGTCCCTCAATAGAAAGTAAGACTTCTGGAGTTGAGTTTTATTAGCCTTAGAGAAGTGATCTATTTATTTTATTTTAAAAAGTGAAAGGTTTTTTTCCTTGCTTATTAAAGTAATAGATGTCTTTTATGGAAATCTTTAGTAAATTTGGAAAAGTATAATAATCCAAGCATCCTAACATCAGCCAGTTCTTTTCAGGAAATTTGTACCCAGTCATTTTTTCCATGCAGATTTTCTTAAATAGATAGACATGACTGTGCCCATCACCAAGTTCTCTTTTCCTTCCAGGTTCGTTGTACAATTACACCTCCCTTCCTTCTCAATATTAGGGAGGGTCATATGACTTGATTGGAAATGTGAGCAGTGTATTTAAGAGCTGGCATTCCACTTTCCATGCCCTCCTCCCCTGCTAAGGTGAGCCCTGAAGCTTCACATTGAGATGGTCCTTACTCCATCGGCCCAGGGAACCTGAAAGGACTGGTGTCAGTCCAAAATGGGCATGCAGTCTATTCAGGACATAACCTGTTGTCCTAAGCCACCAGGATTCAGTGGATGTATTAGTTTTCTAGGGATACTATGCCCAACCATGCAAATCAGGTGGCTTAACACCAGAAATGTATTGTCTCACAGTTCTGGAGATTAGAGTCCAAGATCAAGATGTCAAGATGTTAGCATGGTTTGGTCCCTTCTGAGAGCTGTGAAGGAGAATCTGTTCCATGTTTCTCTGCTACATTCTGGTGGTTTACTACCAATCTTCGGCATTCCTCAACTTGAAGAAGCATCACCCTGGTCTCTGCCCTCATCTTCACCTCGAGTCCTTCTGGTGTGCATGTCTCTGTCCAAATTTCCCTTTTATTTTATTTTTTTAATTTGAGAGCAAGAGAGAGAAAGAGAGTGGGAGAGGGCAGAGAAAGAGAGAGAGAGAAAGAGAGAGAGAGAGAGAGAGAGAGAGAATCCCAAGGAGGCTCCATGCTCAGCACAGAGCCTGATTTGGGGCTCGATCCCATGACCCTGGGATCATGACCTGAGCTAAAATTAAGAATCAGATACTCAACCAACTGAGCCACCCAGGCACCCCTCCCCCTTTCAATATGGACACCAGTTATATTTGATTAGGGCCTACACTAATGACCTCATCTTAACTCATTATATATGTAGTGTTCCTACTTCTTTTTTTTAATTTTTTTTATGTTTATTTATTTTTGAGAGAGAAAGAGAGAGACAGAGAGAGACATAGCACAAGCAGGAGAGGCGCAGAAAGAGGGAGACACAGAATACAAAGCAGGCCACAGGCTCTGAGCTGTCAGCACAGAGCCCAGTGCAGATCTCCAACTCACAAGCCATGAGATCATGACCTGGGCCGAAGTCAGATGTTTAACGGACTGAGCCACCCAGGTGCCCTGTAATGTTTCTACTTCTAAATAAGGTTACATTTTGAGGTACTGGGGATTAGAGCTCTAACATATGAATTTTGGGGGACACAAATGAACCCATCACAGTGGCTGTATATTACAACACCATATCTTGGCTTAAACTGACCAGCACAGGGATTGTCCTTCTCACGCTGCTTTTTAACCCCCTATTTTCACTTTATGAGGTTAAATAATTTGCCCATGGTCACAAAACCAAGAAGAGAGAGAACTGGAATTTCAACTACTCTCCAGAGGTTGACTCCTAACAGCCAGCATGCTTTGCAGTTCACCACAGTCCCTGCCACTCCTTATTATCCCAGACACTGAGGGTAAGCACTGTTTGTCTTCAGGCTTGTCCTGTTGACTTTCCTAAACACAGCCCAATTTATTTATTTATATTACTCGTTTTCTCCTGTGGGTATTGCATATGCAATCTTGCACTGTGCTATATTTACTTGATAATGAAGATTAATAGGTAATTCATGACCTTTTAATTCACCTTCTAGGTCACCAAAACCCCTATAGTCACTAAGACAATCTGTGCCACTCTTACCCTGTCTACACTTGTTCCTCACTCTCAGCTCCCACTTTTGGAGCACCGGACTCATGGACTAGGTCCCCATCACCCATCTTGTGCCTGTTTTCTGCTGAGCAAATTTGCCCCCAAAGGAATACACTGAGAATACAAATATTTGATCAATTAAAGCAAGGGGATTGTCAGGAAATGGCAGCTCCTCCTGTGTGTGTCTTTTATAAAAGAATCTCCTCATTACAAGAGATTCCATCGAAGGGCAACTTACTCCCGTTCCTGATGTTCGCATCCCCCAATGCAGAGAAAAGAAGCCCGGCTTTGTAAAGCTTGTGCCAGGCAGTGAATCACAGAAGCTCTTCAATCACTTATTGCTTTTCCTCTCTTGCCATTCCTATTGAGCGTGATGGCTTTTTTATCCCACACAGAGGGGCTTTATTGTGTGTGCTACTCCTCATTAGTTTGATCACAGAGGGCAGATCTAAGACGTGATTCAAGTAAATGAAAGGTTCTCCAGAAGCTATCCAGGTATAGGCATTCTTTTCTAAACCCTCATCCGTGCCTTTGAATTCATTAGCTCAGAGCACACAGCATTTCCAGAGAGGCACATACACTGAGTGTATACACCCTGGAGAGCCCAACTCTGCAGACTGGCACCCAGTCACCTTCTTCCAACCTCAGTCAATGAAACACACATTATGTTTACTCCAATTTTCTCATTAATTTTGCTGGCTGCCTGACAGCCGCTGCCTCCCCAGATTTGATTTCTGGAATTAGACTGATTTTAATGCTGCAAGAGAGTAGCAAACCCAACGACTTCCTTCCAGGCAAAATTCTCCATCCCCATTTTGCAGATTAAGGCAACTGAAGCTTTACAAGGAAAGACCTCTCTGAACTGGCAAATGCTGGAGGGACTTGCCTTCAAGTGTAGGTGAAGTGCTTTGCCTAATCAGAAAGAACACCTCACCAAAATGTCTCTCAGCCTGCCTGCCACTGTGCTGCAGTGTACAGCATTGGGCCAGGATTTGGATGGGGTATTTTAAAATGCAGCACTTACCCGGAGGGATCGCTATAATAAGCCATTAATGCTTTAGTGCAAATGAGTTTGATCAAATTGACTTTAGCCACCTAACAGGGTCAGGAGGCACACAAAGAGATAAATTCTAGAGAGAGGAAGGGATTCAAAAAAGGCAGCCAAGGCAGGGGTATTGACCGGCCTAGGACCCCACCACCATCAAAAGGACACTGGGCACCAGGTGGAAGAATGAAATGGAGAAAGACCAAGAGACCATGGGGAGATGAAGCAGACAACTCTTTTTTTTTTTTTTTTTTTGAGAGATTGTGAGTCAGGAAGGGACAGAGAGAGAGGGAGAGAGAGAATCCCAAGCAGGCTCCACACTGTCAGCACAGAGACTGATGCAGGGTTCAAACTCAAGAACTATGAGATCATGACCTGAACTGAAACCAAGAGTCACATGCTTAACCAACTGAGCCACCCAGGTGCCCCCAAGAGCAGACAACTCTTAATCACCCAACCATTGTAGGTGGACTTGAAGTGATATAAACATATTTCTGAACATCCAATCTGTGTGACCTTGAAGGAGCCCCTTAAAAGTCCCTGACCCCATTGCAACTATCAAAAGTAGACAATGAATGACTTAACTACCCAAAGACAGAGGAGTGAACTAAAAGATCACTAGAGTTCCTTTCCTCCAGGAAAGTTTTGTGAATCCAAGTGAACTCCAGTCAGTGAAATCCTTGAGTTATAGCATCATCTTTAGAGTCAGATAGACTTGGTCTCCATTTTAAGCTCTGCTACCACACAACTCGATAGGCAACCTTGGATAAGTCCCTTGGTTGAATCTCTTTGGGCCTTAAGTTTATCCTCTATAAATAAAACACAAAGCCAATCTTGCAGGGTTGTTGGGAGGTTGTCAATAGAACAATATATGTGAATCACTTAGTACCATGCTGGGCTTCAAATAGATTCTCAATAATAACCATTTAGCTACCATGTGTCATCACCATCATCACCATGCAGGACTCACTAGTGACTCTGTGCCTCCTGGTAGGTGGTAGTTCAGCAGCACCATGGTAAAAGGACTGAATCAGACCATCTTGGCCTCAAATATGGGCTCTAACAGGGACCAGGTATCTGATCTTGGGCAAGGCATTTATTCTCAGCTTCAGTTGTCTTCATCTGTGAATGGGAATAATGAAAATGCCTGTCTCAAAGGTGAGGATTAAGTGAGATAATGCATGTAATTTGCTGAGCACGGTGCCTGGCACATGGTAAAGTCCAATAAATGGGAGATGCAGATCTCAAAACTCCCCTTCTCATCCTCTGCCTTTCTCTCTCAGTATCTCTCTTTTTGTGACAGATGTGAGCAGAGAGAATGAAATCCAGTTCTATGAATGATCAGAGTAGATGCAGAAGCCTTGCTTTTCAACCAGAGAAACAAAACAACAAAAAAATAACCCATGAGCCAGCTCAAGGAACCAAATCTGTTTTCATCCAGCCCCTGTATAGTATTCTGGCTTTTGGGCATCAGTTCAGAAAATTAGTTCCCCTGAAGTCCTCCCCTTCAGATTGGGGCTGTGGAAGATAAAGAGTGGCTAAAGAACTCTGAACGATGGCTAATCTTCTAATTAACACTTCAGAGAGAAGCGATAACAAGAATCCACTCACAGCAACAAACTCTAGGGAACCGCAGGGTCTGATCAATGTTTTCCTGGAATCGTACTCAGAACCACTGAGCTTTTTCTAGGTTTGTGTTTCCTTCCTGCAGTGTTACCTTCCACTCCTCTCTTTTCTTGTCTGCTTCTCTTTCCTGTTCCCTTTTCTATGGCCCTCTTTCCTTCTGGCTCTCTGAACTCCCCCACCTGACCTCTGATACTTCCATCTCTTTCTCTCATAGCTGCCCTAATATGGGGGTGCATGTGATAATCAGTGTTTGTTCCTTAACTCATGAGATATTTACTAAATGTTTACTAGTCCATCTCTTTGAGAGCAAAGAGAATAAGATAGTCTCTTTTGTTCTCAAAGAGGTGGACTAACTAGCAATAGACACTGTTTGCAAATAACTACAATTGCTTCAGAAGTATGCATGGGGTGCTTTTCCAGAAGTATGCATGGGGTTGGTATATGCAAGAAGTGCCAAATTCTGGCTGATGGGGCAGAGAAAGCTATTCCAGAGGAGTAGGTACTGGGCCTGAGACATGAGGAATAAGTCTAGGTTTTTCAATCAACTCTAGTTCTTGGTCCCATTCAAACATCTGTGACTTAGACATGCATTTTCCAAACAAGAACCAGTATTCCTAAACTGACTGACTGGTTTGGCATATGTGTACCTGCAGTTTTCCCCACTATATGTCAGTGACCCAGTAGGAAAAGAAGCTGTTTCCCTCCTTTGGGACTCCTTAATTCCAGTGGGTGAATAAGGTGGAGATGAGTGAGGAACTGAGCCAATGACATGATTGGGGAAGTCATTAATAAGGTTCTTTACCCATAATATCTGTAGAATGAGGGCCCTGGACTTTGCAATCTCTAAGATTTATTCTTTGTGATGAAATCAAGGTTTTCAAAATAAACCACTGCCTTCTCTCTCCCATCCCTCTCCAGGGCCAGAGTTATGAGTAAGAGAAGCATGAACTTGAAAGCCAGACCTCTCCTTACCCAACCCTTGATCTGTCCTCACTCTTGCAAGATCAATAGTTGGAGAAATTTCTGAGTGACAGCTCACAGAAACAGCATGTTACACTCAAGCCATTTGAGTTTTGAAGCCTTTTAAGTTTGTCAAAACAATGCCACCCCCTGTTGTGTCTCTGGCATAATAACTGGCTTGAGCAGGGTAAATCTGACTCAACTTCCATGTGACCATGTGAACATATGGGGATTTTTTTTAATTCTTAAGAAATATGGGGATGTTTTGGTATAGTTTTTCCTCTGATTCAATGCCATGCACCAGTCCGCTTATCTCAAAATATTAAAGATTTAGTGAAGCAAAAGAAATTCACTCCTAGGACTTAGAGGAAGTTAAGTCCCTTTATCAGGGTGGGGCCCTAATAGGGAAGTCCCTAATTCACTGGTGACTTCTATGGCTTGGCTTAGGGCCTAATGTATAGTAGACACTCGAGAATATTTGTTGAAGGAATCAATGTTTACCTCCATATCATAAAAGGCTTCTCCCCGTTAGTCTATTCCTGGTAGTATGGGCTTCCATGCAACCTTCTTGGGTTTCTAGGGATCCACTTTCATGTTCTGTCCTCATTTCACCTCTAAGTAGATTTCTATCTTGCTGCTGAATCTACAATCCGTTCTTTTGTCAGTCCTATGGTCTATGAAGGACCTATGTGGGTCAAGCTTCCCATTAGTGACAGGAATGCAAAGATAAGAGACCTATAGGAGATGCCCTTGAAGAGATTCTGGTCTAGTGGAGGAGGCAGGAATATGGACCTCTCAAATCAAGGGTCTGAGCCTGGGCAGAGATGAGTAAAGGTAGAAATATGAAAAAGAGGACAACTTCTCAAGGCAGCCCCATCAAAGAGTTCAGAGAAATAAGAGAGATCTAGTTTGTGGGGTTTGGGGTTGAGGGTGTGGGTCAGTGAAAGAACTATGAAAGGAGTGGCACTAGAGTTGGGTACGTGGGCTGCCTGGTAACAAGCTAGCAGGACCAGGATCCCTCTCAGTTCACCCAAACTCAGCTTCCTGCAGGACTGATGGCTTCCTTCATCTGGGATGGAGGGCTCTATCCTTCTATGGACCTCAATTTCGAGTCTGGGACAGCTATAAGTGGTTGGCACCCTAAGTTTGGACTAATGGTACCAAGTAGCCTGTGCATTCCTCTATCAGGATTGTTTTTGCTTGTTTGCCCCATATATGGGAGATGTGCAGGGGCCAGTGGGTCCCTCCTGAAGTCAGACCTTCACTGAGAGGCCATTAGGCTTCTCTCTGTGGCGTACGGAAGCCCTAAGCTTTGTAAGTTTTCCCTTTTCCCGCATGGGTTAAGCCTATTCCTTAACTTATGTGTAATTCAACCCAAACCCTGATTCATAAAGGGGCATCAGGTGACATGGGCCTGGTGAACATGCAGGCATAGGCAGGAAGAGAATCCCAGAGGGAACAGGGCATGAAGTGGAAGAGATGGGGAATACGGTGAAGCAGAAGGGACAATTGGTGTTGGGAGTCATGGGTAATGGGCCAGCTGGAAACTCTTCCCACAGGGCCTCTGTGATAGACAACTACTGTTTTTGCCTGTCTGCCTTCTTCCTTTCTTTCAGAGTTCACAGGTAGCAGTACAACAATATTTCTTTGGGGAAATCTGCTTCCCCATAGCATGCAGTCTGGTGGACCACACACCAGCCAGGAGATAGCTGATCCACACCATCAAAATCTTTCAGGGTTTTAAATCCTAAGCAGAATGATGTAGAGACTGAAAACCATGACACCAACTCACCGGATGTAGTCCCCAAGGAGTGAGTCTGTCTCTGCCCTGGATCCTGGAGCTGCCTCTTCTGGCCCTGTTGAAGGCCTCAGCTTTTCTTTTGGTTCTGTCAGCCTCACAGCCTTCCACTAGGCCCCCTTTGTGTCTGAGTTAGCCTGAGACAGTCTGAGGCAGTCTGGTGGCTTACAAACAAAAAACCATAACAGAGAGCCTTGAGCACCAGGCCAAGGTAAAAGAATGCCAGCCTAGGGCATGAGGAGTGTCAGAATCCATGCCTACTGTCGATACAGGGCTGGGCAGTTCTCTCGTACATTCCCGGAAAGTAGCACAGTTGGAGCATTTTACCTACTGTAGAGATACTGAACGTTACTATTCAGAGAACTGGGGACCTCCCAGCCCACCCCTGTCACCTCAGTCTCCTGCTGAGGATGTTCAATTAGAGGGAGATGTGTTGGTGATCAGAGATGGCTTTTTATCTTCCCAGCTCCAAGCTGCTTCTGAAGCTTAATAAGGAAATCAAAGTTCTATGTGCACGTGAATGTGTACATATGCTGAGTGTCCTTGGATGATATTCCAAGAAGCCATGCAACTTACTTGTCATTGTTATATGCAGGCATTGCTCTTGTTGATAAAATTCAAACTCACGGCATCCTCCAGATCCTGGTGACATACCTCCCTAGAGCTTTGCCTGGGATCAGGCTTGCCCTGACTCTACACTGTGCTTTTCTGAGTAGGGCCCTGGGAGTTGGAAAATATCTCCCAGGGCCCTGGGAGGAGACCCTTCCGAGCAAAAGCCTTTAATCTTCAGGCTCACCTACCTAGAGGCAATAACTGTACACGTCCATCCCCTCCCCAGATTTTACTCCCCTGAGTAGAAAGGAGGACGGAACCACCGTGATAATTTTCAGGAACGCCAGAGGTGTTAATCTCAAAATTCTAACTAGGCCTCTAACTCCTTAACATTGTGCATAGTCAGCAACAGGGAGCCTTGTTCCTTATCACAATGGTTTTGGCCATTGGCATAGTTGTCTTGGAACCTGTGGTCATCTTACCAAACATGCATTCTGTGAGATGCATACTGGCAAAGGAAATTAAATCAGAGCGAGGAAAGACAACTCAGGTCTCCTGCTATTAAATATATGGGCTGATTAATGAGGAATGTTTTATCATCTTAGAATCTCGGAGCCAGAAGCAATTTTAAAGGTCATCTATTTCAAACCTTCATGTAATCCCCTCAAATTAAAAAACATACATACATGGATATGTGTACAGTGAATGCTTCTAGGCACCGTGCTAAGTATTTTATATGGATTTGCTCATTAACAGACTGAATCCTCAAAACAACCCCCTGAAGGAACCACCATCATTCTCTCCCTTGTACAGACCAGGAACCTGAGGCCCAGAAGTTTCCATCACTCACTCCAAGTCATGCAGCAAGTAGGTGTTTCAGAGATGGTGGCCTGGCAGCTCTTGGCCAAACCTTATTTGCGTGTGTGCTCTTAAAGTTTCCAATATGTTGTCAGTAATTCAAAACACCCAGATTTCCATTTTTTTCCTGAAAAGCCAGAAGCCCCGGCCACACTGGGCCTTGTGCACATTTCCATTTGGCGAGTATGAGCGGGCGCTGAGTAGCAGGTGCTCCTTCAGACACAAAACAGATCATGTCAGCTCTCCAATGGCTGTGAATAACACATGGGGTAGGCTCCAAAGTCCTCACCACAGCCCACAGATCCCACATTCCTGGCCCTCCGTCTGCTGCACTCCATCTTTTCTGTCCCCTATTCTCCACCACACTGGGGGTCCCTCCAGGGCTTGGGCTTAAAAAGTGCTCTCCCTCTCAAGCTCTTTGCCCTTGCTGCTTCCCCACTGAGAAAGCTGATTCTTCTATGCTTCTCATGTCTGATTTGTGCTGAGTCTTTAGCCTAAATATTACTTCCTCAATCAGATGGGCCTTCCTGACTGCTGTGGTAGGCAGAATAATATCTCCCCCCCCCCCACCCAAAGATGTCCACATCCCAATCCCTGGAGCCTGTGAATATGATACCACACATGGCAAAAGGGACTTTGCAGGTATGATTAAGGATCTGGAGAGGGGAGATTATTATCTTGGTGGGCCTGATGTAATCATAGAAGGCCTTATAAGAGGGAGGGCCAGAGTCAGAGAGGAGATGTGACAACAGATAGAGGCTGGTATGATACAGAGGAGGAAGGGGTCATGAGCCAAGGACTGTGGGTGACCTCTAGAAGCTGGCAAAGGCAAGGAAAGAGATTCTCCCCTAAAACCCCCAGGAGGAAAGCTGCCCCAAGACATCTTGAGACTGATTTTGAGCTTCTGACCTCCATAAGAGAAACATTTGTGTTCTTTTCAGTAGCTAAGTTTGTACTGATTTATTAAAGCAGCAGTAGGCAAACAATACAGCCATTTATTCTAAAATACTCCCTTCCCCCTCAGCAGTCTCCAGCTTAACCCTTTGTGAGTATCCTTCCATGCACTTTCCACAACTTAAATTTATTTTGATTGTTTGCTTGGTTTTGGTCCCTTTGGCTGCTAGACTGGGAGTCCCAAGAGAACAGGGTCTGGCACACTATAAGAGCTCAGCGGATATTTATTGAAAGACAAAATTGGTTATTGAATAATTGGCCTCATTTTCCATCCCAGGTGCCTTTATCTGAGCACACTGTGAGTTGAAAATGTCCCTATTTAATGGTAGAATTTAGAATTCAACTCAGCCAGGTGCAAGGATTTCTTTGAAGCATAAGAAACAATCAGAGCTTTTAAGGAAATTAGGCAGCAAGCCCAATGATAAAACAGGCAGTGCACCCAAGATAAATTCATTTCCTGTTTCCTACATCCTTGCTACTCTCAGCATCACCTGGGAACTTGTTAGAAATCCAGAATATCAGGCCTTCCCCCAGACCTACTGAATTAGAATCCGCACTTTCACAAGATGTCCAGCAAATCCACATGCATATTAAAGTTTCAGAAATACTGTACTATGTATTTTGTTGTGAAGGACACTCTTTTGAAAAGTGTGATACAGGTTTACTGGCCACAGGCAGGTAAAATAAGCATGGGCTACCTTATTACAGCCTGAGTAAGCCCCTGACCCAACAGCCCTTTGCTGCCTCAACCCATCACCTGCTTCCTAGCTGAATCCTCTGAATGCCGACAGTCAGAATCTTTCCACTCCCATCCACCTGCCAAGTCTATGGATCTAGACAAACAGATGAAGCAGTTTTAGGCACTCACAAGCCTAATAAGAACCAGGATGAATCAGTGGAAGAAGTTTTTTTCCTGCCAATGGTGGTCCTAGTGGGGTGTGGCTTTGTTGAATTCTGCCCTGCACTATTCCTCCAGGAAGTGGAAGAAACCAGAAACTACTGAGAGTCTGTAGACAGTTGGGTCTAGAGTTGGAGACAGTAAAAAGATCAATAGTTGCCAAGAGTTGGCAGGGAGAGAGGAATACGGGATTTTTAGGGCAGTAAAATTATCCTGTTTGATACTTTAATGGTGGAAGCATGTCATTATACATTTGTGAAAACCCACAGATTGTGCAACAGCAAGAGTGTACCCTAATGTAAACAATGGACTATAGTTAATAACATCGTATCCATATTGGCTCATCAAATGTACTACACTAACACAGGATGTTAATAATAGGAGAAACTTTTGGGGGGAGGGGGTAGAGATAAAGGGATATATGGGAACTCTACTTTTCACTCAGTTTTTCTATAAACCTAAAACTACTCTAAAACATAAAGTCTAATAATAGTAATAATAAAAGAGAGAAAAACTGCAGATCACTTTGGTTTAAATCTGGGCCAGGCATTTAAAAATTTAGAGCTCTTGGGCAGGTTACTTAATTTCTCAGCCTCAGTTTACTCAGCTGTAATATGAAGCTATTAATACCCATCTCATGGGGCTGACACGAAGAACAAGTTGATGCCTGAAGTGCCTAGTGATGTTCCTGGCATCATGTAGCAAGCATTCAATAAGTGCTAAGCTTGGGGGTTGGGGAGTAGGGGTGTGGTTTAATTGTTTTCTGTAAATACTTTAAGAAACTGTTGAAATTTATATGCTGAGAAGCTGCTGCTCAAAGGTCTTCAAATGGCAGCTACATGCAGAATGGGTTGTCATACAGAGAAGTTAGAGGCAGGAAGGTAAGTCAGGACATTGTTCCAAGAAGACATGGCAGTAAAGACGGAGGAAGGTTAAGGGTGGAGGATGAGTGGTTCAATGGAGAATATAGAGAGGGGCCTTGGGAGGGGAACTGGGCACCCTGTATGAAGACTGGGAATGTGAGGGTGAGGGAGTCAGCACTGGAATCTTAAATTGGTCAGAGAATTGGGGGATTCCTGAGACTGTTTACCTCTTCCTCTCTGGCTCAGGGCAGTCTTCATGTCCAACTGCAATCAGGATTTTTACATCGTTTCCCTGCTCCAAGGCAGAAAGTGGATTTTTATGCAGAAATTTACCTGCCAGCTTCCCTGCTGCCTTGACATTTTAAGTGGTACCTGCCCTTCTGTGTCAGACATTTCCCACAAATAAGAAAGTGACAAGTTTCCCTAATGGGCATTCAGCATTCAGTGAAGTGAGAACCCTGTTCGGGGTGGGGAAATGTGGTGTCTGTAGAAGACAAAGGGAGCATCAGCAACAAATATATTTTGAGCAATTATTTTGGGGCCCTTTCACCCAGTGTCCCCATGCTCAGCCAAGCAAGGTCTTCAAGAGGAAGGCTGAACAGATGGGTGCCTTCTCCCCACCTCCTGCTGAGTCACTGTAGCCAATTGCAGCACGCAACTAGAGCTGCCTTGCAATCAGCAAGACCAAGCCCCAGGGAGCACAAATGTTGGCCCTTTGGATTTGCAAATAGGTGAAAAGAACATATTGGCATCAGACTCGTATAGAAAAAAGAACTATAAAGGTCATATGGACCTATTGCCATCCAGTGAGTGAAATCCCCTTTTGTGACTTTGCTGCCATGTGTTTCCCCAGATATGACTCAAGCTTGCTTCAAATGATAGGGATTTTACCACTAAGCCAGGGCTACTTGGTTAATTAGAAAAGTTAGAGCTAACCCACTAACTCAGATAGAGAATTCAAGTCCTGGATGAGAGAAGTGGCTTGCTCTAAGTCACCTTTGAGCTGGAGACTGGCCTTCCTGAGTCTTCTAGAACCCCGTCTTGAACATCTTCATTACGCATAACATGGTGGTTAAAAGGATGGGTTCTGGGGCCAAACACCAGCCCTGGCCTTGGGTCAAGGCATCTTTCTTTTAAGTTACAGTTTTCTTGACTAAAAAATAGGTGAAATAATGGTACCTAACTTACTGGGTTGTTGTAAGGATGTAATGAGAAAATGGGGTTGCCTGGCTGGCTCAGTCAGAGGAACATTTGACTCTTGATCTCAGGGTTGTAAGTTAGAGTCCCACAATGAATGTAGAAATTACTTAAAAATAAAAATCTTTTTTTTTTTTTTAATGAGAAAATGGTTACTAAGTACTTGGTACCATGCCTGGCACATAGCCAGTATGCAGTTACTGTAGCTAGTAAATATAATTAATGCTGATTCTTCTTACATTTACCTACAATCTCAGTTGAATATTAGGGAGTCATATTTATCATCCCCTTGACTGCTCATGATATGGTTCTGTGTAGACCCTAGTGTCTCAAAGATAGCCAAGATGGCAATGGACTTCCAAGAAGACATGCTGACAGGAAATGACTCGAGGTGGCCAAGGACCTCCCCTTTTGCCATCCTTTGCAGCCCTCCTACTCAGCCTTTACCACCCATCTCTCTGATTGTGCACAATGCTGTCTTTGAGCTGGGCCAAATATCTCCCCTAAGATTTCCATAAGAATATCATTTATCAGCACCTTGGACAGCATACAAATGATTTCTTATCTCCCAACTATTAGGGAGGTGTTAATTCCTTGACATAATGCCAGGTGACAGCCGAGGTATTTGGTAAGAAGGAGTTCAGCAATCTTCCTTCCCTGAGACCAAATTCCCAGGAAAATTGTACAGACAGGGCATAAAGCAAGCAAGCCAAGAATAAAACCTCCCAGATGTATGACCTTCATTCTCTACTTCCCACAGAAAGCCCACTGCTTATTAAAAGTTTGGGATGGAAAAAACAAAGTTGGTACCCATTCCAAAGAGAGTGATTGGAACAAAGTAGGCACATTTCATGGGACTGGCTGATTTGCCAGCTCCCTTTCTGTGGCATTGTTACAATTATAGCTATTCTTGGGAATGTAATTCATTATGGACCCATTATTCCCAAGAAGCAGAGAAGAGCAAAAATCAAAGGTTTATCATCTGGCTGTGGTGCTTAGAATACAGCAGGCTGCCTGCTGGGTACATCCCGGGTGGCAATCAGAAACCAGAGCCCAGGGACAAATATACATTCCACTGAGCTCTTCCAGCCACCCAGATAAAATGATGCTATTTGCATCAAGGAAAAAAAAGGCTGCTGCCCCCTCTTTGGCCTTCTGGGCAATTTCCAACCAGCTGGCTAACAGAGGAGGAGCTGCTGCCTTGAAAGAGAGGGGGATGGTCACCCTCACTCCTAGAGTTTAAAGAAAGACTATTAGCGGTTGTGGAGTTCCCAGTATGTGCCAGAACTATGCTAAACACCTTATATGTATGGGAGAGGTAGTATTAAACCCCATTTAGCAGAAGACAAACCTGAAGCTGAGAGAGGTTGTTTAGCACTCTTTTGGTGTCAGAAACAAAATTCTGGCTGGATTAAGTAAAAAAAAAAAAAAGGGGGGGGTGAATATTGGCTCAAGTGACTAAAAAGTCCAGGGGTAAATTGGTCTTCATCTAGTTAGAACAGCTTAAAGATGTCTATCTCTTCCCTTGGCTTTCCTCTGTAGTAACATCATCCCTAGACAGGCTTTCTTTTTTTCTGTTTGCAAGACAGAGGTCACAAACTCCTCCTGGCCTCATCTTTCTAGCATAGCCCCTCCAGTACAGAGAGAGCTTCTCTTCCTTAATAGTTCCCACAAAAATCCCAGAACTGACATCCATTGACCTGGCATTACTCACATGCTATTTACAAATCAAGTATGGTGATGGAGTGCCCTGGTTGGCCAGGCCTGATTCCAGAGCCCACAGCTGAAGCTTGAGGAAATCCTGTCCCTCCAATATCACAGAGAAGGGGTGATTCCTTAATAAAATTTGACTTGCAGCATTAAAAGAGGGAAGAAAAGAGGCACCTGGGCGGTTCAGTCAGTTGAGTGTCCAACTCTTGATCTCAGCTCAGGTCTTGATCTTGGGGTTGTGGGATCCATGCCCAGTGTGGAGCCTACTTAAAAAAATAATGGCCATTGTTTAACATGCACCAAGTGATTTATACAGACAGTTTCATTCATTCTTCACAACAACCCTGTGAGGTGTGTAATATTAAAGTAGCCGTTTCATCCAGACTTGGAGATATTAAATGTCTGGCCTCATACCTACAGCTAGCAAATGGCAAACCCACAATTTGACGACATGTCTGTCTGATTTGAAATTAGCATTCTTGACCCTATGCAAAAGTCTATAGGCACTTCCATTCTCACTGGGAATTAAGGGAAATTTTCCTTGAGAAGGTAGCATTTGAGCAGTGTATAAGTCAGAAACTTTTGGATGTAAATGACAGAGATCCCATTCATACTGACTTAAACAGAAATAGAGGATTTTTTTGGACTTATGTAACTGAAAAACCCAGGGAAAGATGGAAATGTAGGCACAGACTGGGTCCAGGGTTACATGTGATGCCTACAAGACTCACTATCTGTCCGTTCTCTCTTCTGTGTGAGCTATATGAGCTTCTTGTGAGAACCTGAATGTGACATTCTCCTAACGTAGTAACCCTGATGGGAAAAGAGAATTGTTATTCCAAGAATTCCAACAAAAATTCTAGATCTGAGTCTTATTGGACCTTTCAAGCCATGTCCCCCTCCAGGTGGTCAAAAATATGTTGACTGTCCCTGGAGTCAGGAGAACAGGTGGGTTAGTTTTACCAGAAACATGTAGCATAGACTGAACATGGAGAAGAGTATCATTTATCAATGTAAAATCAGGTTACTCTACCAACAGAAGGGATAAGAGATATTAGGTTGGCAAGAACAATTGATGGCTGCATTAGGTACCATCATGCTTAAGAATCCATCCAAAAGCATAACTTAAAATAACCACTATTGATTTAGAACCAGATTCTGCAGTTGGTAATTTGGGCTTGTTCATGCATCTGTGAACAAATTTGGGGTCAACTGGTACTGATTGGTCTCAGTTGAGCCATCATCCCTGTTTCTCAATGTTACTCAGCCTCCAGCAGCCTCCCAGGCTCATTCACAGGGTGCCAGAAGGTTTCCAAGGGAAACAGAAAGAGTTCAAGCATTTTGCAGACCTCTGTTTGCATTTGCTAACATCCTATGGGCCAAAACAAATCACATGACCTAGGCCAGAGTCACAATGGGAAGACACTCAAAGGTACATAGCAAGAGGGCATGGATTGAAAGAGGGTAAGAATCTGTGGCCTTTCTTGCAATCTGACACTATGACCATTTCAAACAGCACTAGAATAGTGTCTAGCACATAGTAGACACACCAGTCAAATAAAATTTTGTCAGATGAATGACGAGGTTAGAATGAGGGAAGAGTAGGGAATCCTTCAGGCAAAGAAACACTGTTGGCAAAGTACCCAAGATAGTAAATACAGGTTTATTTGTAGTGAGTACATATGCTGTGGTTAATAATGGAGTAAAGGAAATAGTGGGACACAAGGGTCGTAGTAGGGTAAGCAATGTGGGTGCTGAGCTTAGGATTTGGACTTCTGTATGCACTGGGGAGTTGTTGAAGGCTTCTGAACAGTGAAATGCTTCAATTAGCAAATGCTTCAATTAGCAAGTCCTAAGCAGGATTTGGGAGGGTAACTGCAGGCAGGTGGACTTCTCTGGAGGACAAGATCCTGAGAAAAAGGAGAAACAAGGACATCTTTGAAGGCACAAGGACAGAGCAGCTACAGAGTCTACTGTGCTCCAGTGGGCACCAAAGCTGAGTTTTGAACTCATTTTTGCCTTGACATATCCCAGATACCGAGCTTCCTCCTGCCTCCCCCAGGCTGTGAGAACTTAGAGATACTCTGTCTCCTGAGCACCAAACAAACTCCTTATTTCCCTCATTAGCTTGGAGCGGTCACTTCCAATACCTGGGACCAGGTGGCTGACAGTCCTCCCACCCTCAGATGCTTCTTGTTGGGTCTTAAATGCACCAGAGCCTCCCCAGAAGTGAGATTTGGGCTCTAAGCTTCCATCTATTGCTCTGTTCTGAAAGCCAAACTTCCACTCAGAGCTGACCTGTCCTGGTCTCTGCCAGCCCCTCTCCTGAGATGCCAGCAAACATCAAAGACCCAAGACCCACTTAGGGGTGACGTTTTTTTGCAGAACCTCTCCAAACCCAGTCATAGCTCAGCAGGCTTTGAAAACGACTGTGATGGGTCATTACTATTCCCTGATTTACCTAAACATGTGTCCTGCCTCTCAATAGCAATGTTTTGCGATGTGGACTTGGGGGGGGGGTATTTGTGTGTATGTTTTAGCAAACAAGACAAGTACTGGCCTGTGGCAAACAACAACAAACCCACAGGCCACATAGTTGTCTTTTGAGAAACAATAAACATCATGTTCAGACACCAAAAGGATATACCACAGAGATCCTCACAGCAGCCCTACAGATTAACCGTGGTGTAGTCTTCATCCACAGACCCCAGTTCACTGAGGCCAGACGGGGCTCCTGGAGCTCCCACGGGCAGGATTTGGAAATTGCAGGTGTCTGAATTGCTACAGTCTCTCATTTATACCCAATTTCCATCTAATGGTGTCCTCTGGGATGGAAAGCAAGAATTACAGCAGAATGCAGGTCCTTGTTCTAAGCACTTCATGTATTTTAACTCATTCAGTCTTCCTAAGAACCTTTGAAGAAATTGAGGGACAAAGAAGTTTAGGGACCTGCTACAACTCACCAACCTTGATGATAATGTTTCCCTCCTTTATGACTAAATGCTCAAACTTAAACAAAACTGAACCAGAAAGTAAACCAGTGAATATTTTTATTTTTTAATGTTTATTTTGAGAGAAGGGGGGAGGTGCATAGAGAGGGGGATAGAGAGGGGGAATTTTGAGAGGGGTAAGAGGTGCAGAGAGAGGGGAACAGAGGAACTGAAGTGGGCTCTGTGCTGACAATAGAGAGCCCAATGTGGGGCTGAAACTACAAACCATGAGATAATGACCTGAGCCAAAGTTGGACACTTAACTGAGTGAGCCATCCAGATGCCCTGAATATTTTTTATTTTTAATATTTTATTGAGTTTCGACACATGGAAAACTCAAATCTTACTGGTAAGAGCAGGAGAAAGCTCAAGCATTTCCTTGGTATTAGACCCTCAAGACACCACACATCTTGCCTGTCTTCTTCATCACTGGAGAAGTGTTGATTCCCTACTTTGGGGTTCCCCTGGAGATGACCCACACATATTTCTATCACACATAACTGTTCATGTTTCTTGCTTCCTCGGTAGAAATGAGCTTGTCAGTACCTACCACAATGCCTGGCACAAAGCAGATACTTCAACGCTTGGTTGAAGGCCAAGACTTAGAAGGGTCCCCTATGTTCTAGCCAGAGCTCATAATTGCAATGACTATAAACAAGTCATTGCCTGGTCTGTGCCTGTGTTTCCCCATAAAGGGAAACTTTGGACAGCAGGCACCACTGGTTAGTTTCGTATAGTGGCAAACTCAGAAAAGTTCTATCTGTGGCATCCTGAGCTCAGAACCCAAGAAGTAGGAAGACGTGCATATTAGGATATGTGCAGCATGCCCAGTCCAAGCCCATCAATGTCAATGTGTCTGGAAGTAAAGTGCTCATGCAGTGGTACTGGGCTGGCACACGCAGCAAGGAGGTGTGAATGCGTTAGTAATGGCACTTTCCTGAATCACTGCATCATCCAAAGGCTGCCAGGTGGCAGCTGGCATCTTTGGCTGCCACAGTGGGCCAGGCAACGTCTGTTGCTCCAGGCACCCAGCTGGCTCTGTTGGAAGGACTGGTGAGGGTTGCCTTTCTCCTGCTGGATGTATTGGCTGGTAACACTGAGCAGGTGGGTGGGGGGTCATCAGTGGCTCTTAGCTTAATCATATCCCCAACACGGGGGTTGGGGGTTGTGGTGGAATGGGGCAATCATCTGGATTCCTAACTTCCTCATTTGAGGTCTGCTGCTCAGTGAGGTATGAATAACTTCCAAACAATTAGTTTCAAGTTCCAGTTTCTTCCTCTGTGACATAGGACAAGTAATCTGATTTCTCAGCCACAATTTCCTCATTGGGGAAAGAGGGGAATAAAAATAGGTACCTGCTAAGGTTGTTTTAAAATTTCAAGATGAGGGGCTCCTGGGTGGCTCAATCAGTTGAGCGTCCGGCTTCGGCTCAGTGGGTTCAGCGGTTTGTGGGTTTGAGCCCCACGTCAGGCTCTGTGCTGACAGCTAGCTCAGCGCCTAGAGCCTGTCTTCAGATTCTGTGTCTCCCTCTCTCTGATCCTCCTCTGCTCAAGCCATCTCTCTCTCTCTCTCTCTCTCCCAAAAATAAATAAAACATTAAAAAAATTTTTTTTAAAGATTTCAAGATGAAATGTATTATCTCCATACTCTAACTAAACACCTGAACTCCTGGGTACCTATTCTCTCTATAGCCACTGATGCTCATCATCTATCTAAAAAGCACTCTCCAATTCCTTCTTATCATATTATCTGTTCCATTTTCTATGCATCATTTATCACAGTCTGTTTAAGCTCTTGTTTAATTATTTGTTTGCAAAATATTGTATTTTTAAATATTTGTTTAGAATAGCAATTAATTATATTCAATGTTAAGTTGTGTGGCTCTTCCCCTCTAGAACATAAGTCCCATGAGGGCACAGGTTTCACCGGTCTTGAACCCTGCTATTTTTCCAGCATCTTAGGTAATACCTGGAATATAGTAAGCACCTAAAAAATAATGGTTTAATGAATGACCAGTGATTGCATGAATTAAATAAAATTAAATTAAATTAAATCATTTTACTAACTCTAAAATGCTCTTTAGAAGTTATGGGTTATTATCACTGTTAAGGCCAGACCAGGGACTACAAGCAAAACAGATATCCATGAGTTCAGGTATTTAAAGAACAACAAGAAGAGTCTACGAAGAAGATTCCTGGGGAACAATGCCAAGTTTGCCCCAGCTAAAGCACAGAGATTTGCCCTTGCCAGAGTTATCATCATTATCATTATGGTTGCCATTTATTGAATACTGCCTGACTGTCTGGCATTGCATTTAGAGAAAGAAAAACTATTATTTATAGTAAGAATAATAATGACCTGCTCTTATATCATCTTTACATTTGTACACAGTTACACACATAGGTGTACATACATACACACCCCATCTTCCTCCAGAAATAGACCCTAAAAAAAGATCAGAGTGCATGTAACTTATTTGGGAGGTGGTCCCAGGAAGTGATGATAAGAGTGGGTTAAAAAAAACATGGAAGTGAAGAAGTCAATACCAGAGGGAGTTCTGAGAGGGTGACCACTGTTGGGCACATGGTGCTTAGACCTATTGGGGTCCTCAGAGAAACAGTATAGAATAAACCTCAGAGTTGCCCCATCTAAGGGATGATGACACAATGATCTATCCACCAATTCCTGTGCATCACCTCACAGAGTCAATTCCCTGGCATTTCGTTCCTGCCTTCACATAGTCAGAGCAAGTTCTCTGAACAAGAAGCCACAGGTGTATTCATGAAGAAGCACAAGAAGTGGCAGTTTGGGAACAATGAGTGCCAAGGGCTATAGGCAGAGCAATGATAGCGTCTGGCACAGCAGCTAAGAGACTAGGTCCTGATAACATAAGTCTTACTTGTTGATGGTCTTGGGTATGCCTACAGACAACATTAAGTGATGGGCATAGGACATAAGACTGAGGGGAGCAGGCTTGAGCTAACTGCCTGGAAGATAGATAAAATGTAACAGGGAGGGTCTCAGAGCACAGAGTTTGGGGGCAGATAGATAGTGATGAGCAGTTGATAGCAAAATTTATGTTGTTTCTTGATCAGGTCATGAACTGGGTTTGGGTGGGGGTGGGAAGCCAGGGTAGGGAGAGTTGATAAAGTCAAAGTCCTACCCCAGGGCTCGTGCAGACTGAACAAAGCAACGAACCACAGAGGCGCCATCACCCGGGTAACATAAGCAAGCTCATCCTTTAATCCTTACTGTTGCAATTTCTCTATATTAGTCACCTATGGCCACAATAATGCTACCTAACAAACTATTCTTCAAACTCAGTAGCTTATAATAAAAGGAATTTCATTTTCTAGTTCATGGGTCTGCAGACCAGTTTGGGAGGTGCTCAGCTTCAAGCCATAGGTTGTTTCCAAGCTCATGATTGGGTTCCAGTCTGTTCCATGTATGCCCTCATTCTATTTTGACCAGACACTATAAAGTATATGTTCTTCCCATGGTGGGTCATATTTGTGAGAATGAAACAAAACCTTAAGAAGCACATTTACAGCTTCTGCTCACATCAAGTCATAACATTCCATTGGCCCAAGCAAGTCACATGGCTAAGGCACCAACCACAGGGGAAAAAACACCCTCCTGTGTACATGTGTGCACTGTAAGGTCACGTGAAAGAAGGGGGGATGTGAAGAAGTGAGAACAGCAATCTCATCCACTAACAACCTCATTTTATCCCATGGGGAAGCCGAGGCTTCAAAGAGTTAAGCTATTTGTCTAAAGTCACAGCTTTGTATGGGATGCAGCTGGGTTTTAGACTCAGCTTTGCTTGACACCAAAGCTTGTATATTTATCATGATGCTAGAGTACAAGGTGAGCCACCCCCCAGGGGTACAAGGAACTGGAGCACAGCCTCAGAGGGTCCTCACCCATCTAGCAGTGTACAATGCACCCACATTAACTAGAGATCACCTGTCTGCTCTAAGTTATGCCCCAGATCTGTGTCAGGAAAGACACCTGGAGCCTTGTTTCTCCTGCTTCCTGCACCATTCTCCTTAGATAGAACTGTATGCTTTTGACTTTAAAACATCACCCAGGAGGGTTCCCTTCTCTCTGAGAAATCTTACCCATTGCAATCTAGCCAGAGGTTTTCAATGCAGGCCCAGGAGACCCAGAGGTGACAAATAGTTCCGTTTTCACTTCCTTGAAATTTCTCCTAAGTGTGCCTACTCTGCCAACCATATCTGCAAAGGGAAAGAAGTGAAGCTCACACCATTCAACGCCCAGCTGTTGCCATGGAGCCCATCCAGACACCAACACGCCGGCAACTCTGGCTGCTTTGCAATCGAATCAAAGAGGGGGAAAATAATCAGCGGGGGAGCAAACTCTTGTTTAAATGCAAATACCTTTGAGAGGAAGCAATTGAGGGAAAAGAAATTATGAAAACCCCAGTAGAGAGCACAGAGTTGGGACTGAGGCTGATAAGCCATGCTGGTCCCTCAGCAGGATAGTCTCTGCTCCATCTCCTGCCAAAGTGGGAAACTTGTTTCCAGAAGTGATTTGCCAATGACACACATCCCAGTCACCCCTAAAAAGGTTCTTAGAAAGAGCAGAGTGGACTTCCTGATGGGCAGAGAGACTGTAAGAGCCTAGGATGCTGATGGGAGGGCTGAGCTGGTTTGCACTAGAATTTAAAGAGAAAAAAATGAAGGTTGAGAATTGAGACCCAAGTGGGAGATATTAGAAAGCAATATAAGTACATCCATCAGCCTCCCCTAAGAGGAGGATGCCCCAAGGGAAGCAGATTGGGGGAGGTCTGAAAGCTCAATTAGAGACAGAAACGCTTTAGATTTTCCTGGTAAGAATTATAGTAGATTTTCATTTGCTAATCTTTATTAAAAATAAAACCATCTATTTTTAGCTTAAAACTTCCTAAAGCTCAAGTATTTAATCACAAAGGAGATTATATCTTATAATTATTTTGTATTGAGGATTATTTTGACCTGTAAACTTTTTTTAAAGACACCTTGCAGCTAAAAGACACTTTATATCTCTGATCTCAGGAGAAGTGGGTAAGCTGGAAGGCTTAGGGTGAGGAATGAACATCTGAGACAAATCTGATGCCTGGAAACTCCAAATCACCACCACCTACCTTCCCCACCTCCCGACTTGAGCCACTGTTGGGCTGCAGATGTTTCATGCAGGCACACTAGTTGAGGTTCTCAGTGGGATCTCAAGCCACTGGTGTCTGCAAGCACTGCAGGAAAGGATATGGGAGAGAAGCAGGGAGCATTGTCTCCAGGCTCTGAGCTCCCATGGGACTTCTAGTTAGCCCCAGGCAGCTTAGTATTCAGGCTATGAGGTTCTGGAAGGATTCCCGTGGCTGGCAAAAGGGCACCAAACTAGGAATCAAAAGACCTGTGTCAGAACCCTGGCTCTAATATAATCCAGCCATCCAACATGGGGACACCATTTCACCTTTCTGTGCCTTGGCCTCAGTTTCCAGATCTGTGAAATGGGGTTGTTTTCCTGTCATTTATTGTGCACTTAATGGAGATAACAAACTGGCAAACTGTGGGCCACACGCTGCCCCTGTGTCTTATCTGCATGGTGCTGTAAATATGAGCCAATATTTTAAGATGAGGCAATTTCATATAAAATTCCAAGTTTCTGGTTTATTTTGAAAAAGGATGCAATCTGACAACACAGAGACCTACAATTTTACAGTCAGCTGGAGTAAACTGTTAAATTTAGAGAAAATAGTACTTCACTTTGTCTCAATTCTCACCACTCCCTGTTTGCCTAAACCCTAGGGCCAAGAGTCAGTTGCCTATTTAGTAAGGAAACTCTGTTTTACCCTGCAGTAGATAGAAATTTGGAAAGCACTGCATATTTAATTCTTATAGCAACTCTCCTAAGCATCAGGCAGTAGATTCAATCCCATTTTACAAGTAAGGAAACTGAGTCTTTTCTGTCTAAATAATGCAGGCTTCAATCGATTGTCACTTGCTCAAGGCCACACAACTAGTAAGTGACAGAGACCAGATTTGATCCCAAGCCACCTGCCTCAGAGCCCAGGCTTATAACCACTTCTAACCTACAAAAGGTGCATCAAACACGTCACCATATTCAGATCACAGTGTTGAGGTTCAGGGAGATGGTAGCCCACCTGGGTTGCTTTTTCTGTATCTCACTTGTTGCTGGAGATAAGTGACCTGCACGGGGATCAAAGCCGTAAACAAAAAAAGCAGGGAAAATGAGAGCTGAAGGGACTCAAAGAGATGATTCAGTCAGCTGTCTTCATTTTAAGGAAGGGAAACCTTGAAAAGGTTAAGTGACTTGTTTACAGTCACATGTTTTCTGGAAATATCCATGCTAGGGCTAGATCAGGAAAATGAAGTAAAGAAGTTAATTAGCTTTCCAGATATATATTTAGGCTCCCAAACTCACTTGGGCTGAAAATGCATAGATTTTTCAAGTACAAAAGTTTTGAGAGGGAGTCAGAATTACCCGGAGATTGCATCCATTTCCTCCTTTACTCTTCATAGAAATTGTCTCTAAAATCTTAGCGAGGAAGTCAGGTAGCCATTTCTCATAGTTTCCTTTTGGAAACACAGAATGTCAGAAGAACAAAGGTCATCCAGGGGTCATCTAGGCCAATCATCTCGTTTTACAGGTGAGGAAGCCTAGGCCCATAGGTGTGGGGATGTGTCCCAGACTGTTTCACAAGCTGGCGCAGAGCTAGACAGAAACCATTCCTGTCTCACATTTTGAGCTCACATCCCTTGGTACCGGTGCTGCTGTGAGCTTCTCACCAGCTCAGCTTGAGTCTCTTCCTGGGAAGCATTTTAATGATGTTGTTCAGAGGCTCCACTGCTCGTTCCTCAGGGTCTCAGAATGGGGAGGACAGCTGGTCTAAAAACACACTCCCAGCTGGGTTAATAAGAGAAGCAACACCTTCAAGTTCCTTCTCTTTGGCAGGAAAGCGAGAAACACAGCTGTTTCTCTCTTTGCATCCCAGATGCTCCCAGGGAGCGGAGATGTTCCTTGCATTCCCACTTTACTAGAATTATGTGTGCTTCATGTTGATTGTGCATGTAGATGCCTCCCCCTCCAAGCAGCCTTCCCTGACTCCCTGCCAGAGTCAGTACTGCTGCGTCTGGGCTCATGCCTCCAGCACTGTCAGCCAAGGAACTCTATGACACACACCTGTAAACTAGCTACTGCTGATCTCAACTGTATGAGAAGCTGCTCCAAAGCAGGGACCAAATATTCATCTCCCCCGCCCCCCGCCCGCAAACCCCCAGCAATGGCGCACCTTGCAATCAGAAAAACAGTTGCTGCCACTTATTCTGGGTTATAATAGACCAAGGTCTGGACCAAGCATTTGGCATACTTTATCTCAGTGAATCCTCAAAGCCACTCTGCAGGGAAAGTATTACTATACCCATTTTATGGACAGGGACACTGGAAGTTTACTTGTGCACAGATTTAATGTAGCATTAGCAAATCCAAACTCCCCATGTGTGTTCTCTTTCCTCTCTCCCTTCACCTCCCACATTTCTCCGAGCCCCTCAAACTTACCCAACTTCTCCTGCTTGGGGGCTTTATCTGAGCAGATTCCTCTGTCTATATCGCACCCCATCCTTCACCCAGTTAATTCTTGGCTCAAAAGTTTTCTCCAAGGTGGACTCTCCTAACCCCAAACTAGGCCATGCCCTCTTGTAATTAGGTCTCATAGCTTCCCCAGCCATTTGTTCATGGCATTTAACTCTTCTAGTGCTGATCAATCCCCCTGTCACCCACCCCAACCCCAGTCATGACCCACCCCTGTCATCCACCCCAACAGATAGCATGGTGCCTAGTGAGCTGTGGGTCTGCCCAGACTCAGGTTTGACTTCTAATTTTTTTTAAAAAATTTAATGTTTATTTATTTTTGAGAGAGAGAGAGAACAGAACATGAGCAGGGGAGGGGCAGAGAGAGAGAGGAAGGCACAGAATCCAAAGCAGGCTTCAGGCTCTCAGCTGTCTGCACAGAGCCCAACATGGGGCTCGAACTCACAAACAGTGAGATCATGACCTGAGTTGAAGTCAGAAGCTTAACCAACTGAGCCACCCAGATGTCCCTTGACTTCTAATTTTTTAAGGAATCTCAGATATGTCATTCACCTTCTTCAGTACACAGCACACCCTTGTTATCCTAAGCAAGGCCCCTCTATTTGTTATTTCTTGTCACTTTTACTTTTTTCCCCTTTGTCCTTCAACCCTGCTGTCTGCACCCTTTCCTTTCCCCAGCCTTTGTTATGGGCCTGCACTGCCATGTATTTGATGCAGCTCCTCAAGTATTCATGCATACAGCCTTGTAAAATGAGTTTTGCTTTTCATGTTTTTATATTATGTAAATGACATATTATAATAAAAAAATAGTAGTTCCATATTTCGTGGGGTTATGATTATTACCATTTGTCTCCTCCATTAGTATAAGCTCCTGAGGATAGGCCCCTTATCTGCTTCGCTTGTCATCTTGTCCCCAGTGTCTAGCCAAGTGCCCAATATAAAGTAGGCACCCAATAGACATTTATTGACTAAATGAACATTTGACTTCAAAGCACATGCATGAACTATTATGCGCAGTAGAAAAAGCAGGTGCTGATAAGTGATTATATCAGTGAGAGAATAGATGGAGGAGGTGATCAGTTACGAGATACCAGCTGGGAAAGATCAGCTGCTTGGCTAACAGATAATATGGAGGCCCAACACGCAGCTGGTTCACTTTTAACAAAGCAGGTTTCCTATTTGGGCAAAAAGAAAATTATTTGGTTTCTCACTTTCTCTTTTCAGTGACCGCTGGGAGTCCATGGCTGGAATAGCCATCAACCACAAATGAAAGAACAGGCTGGCTCTTATCAGGAGTATAGAAGGGCATCCTTATTACTTCCTCCCAAGCACTTCACAGCCTCCTAGAAGAACTACTCTTTCAGCCCAGCTCCTGAAATCATGTGGGCAGTCTTCCACCCCACCCCAAATTCGGCTTTCAAACCTCCACTTAAAGGAAAATGGAGAGTGGGAAGGTATGACCTGAGGTGACAGAAAAATCAATAGCCGGGTTTCAAAGTCATTCTGGATGAAAGGCCCGGAGGCCATATGATAGAAGGGAACAGGAGTGGACACTGGGGGGTCTGCTGCAGGCTTCCCAGGTCTTCTCAGAAGGCATGTTCCCTTTACCCTGCAGGTAGGAAGAAACAGCACACTGCAGATAAAAATCATGGCTAGATAGAACCCCAAGCCTAAAGCTTATGTATAGAATCATGGAAAGTGGAGGTGGGAAGGCACCTATGAGTTGGATCATCTGGCCTAGCTCTTCAGTTTATATTTACCCAAAGCCCAGAAAGGGAAGGATCAGCCCAAGGTCCAACAGTGAGCAGACTGGAATCCTGGTTTTCTGAGTCCTACCCCAGACCTCTTTCCATTACATCAAGATTCCTTACACAGCAGATAGTCCAGTGAGATAGTCAGAATAATGCCCCCCCAAAGATGTCCATGTCCTAATCCCTAGAACCTATAAATATATTACCTTACATGGCAAAAAGAGCTTTGCAAATGTGATTAAGTTAAAGGCCTTTTGATGGGGAGATTATCATGAATTATCTGGATGGGCCCAAAGTAATTGCAAGGCTCCAAGTCTCAGGGGCAGATGTGATGACAGCAGATGTGATGAGACGTTGACTCTGGTGGCCTCTCAAGCTTGGAAAAAGCCAGGAAAGGGACTTTCCTCCTGGAGTCTTGAGAAGGACCACACAACCTTGCAAACCTATGTTAGGCTTCTGACCTCCAGAACTGTAAAGTGATAAATCTGTGTTGCTTTAAGCCATTAAGTTTGTGCTAATTTGTTATAGCAGCAATCAGAAACAAATACATCCTGTGATACCACTCAACCTACATGCTAACGATGCAAATCCCCCAGAGAGAGGAAGACTCCAGGAGTCCCACCCACACTGGAGTGGCAATGTATCACAGCAATTATGAGCACGCTCCGTGGGAGCAACCCCAAAGACCAGCCACGGTGACTAGAGAGACACACTGGTATACTCACACACTGTGGAATAGCATATGACGTTTCAACAGAACAAACCTCTAAAATATGCAATGACATGTATGAATCCCTCAGACATGACACTGGACAGAAAGAAGCCAAGACACAAAACATCAGGAACTGAATGATTCCAGCTGCATAAAATTCAAGTACAGGTAAAGCAAATCCATAATGATTAAAATCAGAATGATATTCTGATAATGATACTCTTCCTGGGAGGAAGAGTATCATTGGGAGAGGTGACAACAGAGCCAGCTGGGGCTAGAAATGTTCCATGCCGTGATCTTGTCACACATGGCATAGGTAAGTAAAACTCCACTGTGTGGTACACTTAGGATTTGTTCACTTTCCTATAAAGTATACTGTCGCTTCATCTCAGCTCTGTCATTTCTCGTGTGTGACCTTGGCAAGTTACCAAATCTGTTGGAGCCTGCGATTCTCACCTGTGTAGTGGGGATATTAACAGCTCCTACTTCGTGGAGTTGCTGTGAATTAGTGCATATAAAGTGTCCATGGGGCATCTGGGTGGCTCAGTCGGTTCAGTGTCTGACTCTTGGTTTCAGCTCAGGTCATGATTTCACGGGTGCGTGGGTTGAGCCCTGAGTCTGGCTCTGCACTGACAGCGTGGAGCCTGCTTGGGATTCTCTCTCCCTCTCTTTCTCTCTGCCCCTCCCTTGTTCATGCTTTCTCTCTCTCTCTCTCTCTCTCCAAAAATAAATAAATAAACTTTAAAAAATGAAGTGTTCACAACTCTGCCTGACACATAGTGCTTCATAAATTCTGCTCACTGTTACTCAAGGTGTAGACTAAGTGGTGTGCTGGAGCCACTGTATCCTGGCCCATGAGAGTTGATCATGTCCTTTCTTCCCAGCTCCACAATCAGAGCCATTATGTTGGTAGCTTAACATCTGCCATTGTGGGAACACTCACGTCACAACAATTGTCAAAAACTACAAATCAGTGTCTTTTTGTTAACTTGCTTGGACAGCCAGTAATTAAACACTTACCAGAGTACCACTGTGTAGGTGGCTGAAATCAGACCCTCTCGGGAGAGTGTTTTACTTTAGGAAAGGAGGAGAGATGACAAGGGGCCTTGTGCGAGGAAAGCAGGGCCTGCCACCTCCACTCTGTAGTGGGCCCAGCAGGCCAGAGAGACTTGCATGTGGGCCCCATGACAACATCAGAGTCCCCTACCAGCATCTCTTTCTCCTTCTCTCATCCCTGGGCTTTAACCACTTAATTACTGCCAGCCCGGCCTTTCAGTCCCCATCTTCCCCTAATATGTCCCTTTTGAGAGTCCTGGCCAACCTTCCCACCCATCCCCTAGCCAATCCCTCCCTCGCCAGGCCCTCCTCAGTGATCTTTCCCAGAGTTACACTCCCTGTTCCTTCTCTGTCTCCAGCCAACTGCCCTTAGAGTCTCCTTGAATCCGCTCTTTCTCATCATCAGTGTCTTAGCTCCAATGTCACCTCTGTAGAGAAGCTGTCCCCTTGGCCACTCTCAATCACTTCCCATTGTTACTCACTACTGACTGAAGTTCCTGAATGACTGCTTAGCATCCCCATTCTATGTATCAAGAAACTGAGGATTGGGGAAGTTAGGGAACTTGCCTATGATCACAAAGGCAAGAAGTGACAGAGCTGGGATTTGAGCGTACACAAGCCCGCGTACTTAGCCACTTTGTTATGTGATGGACTGCCAGGAAGAAAGGGCTGTGCAAGCAACTGGTGAGTCCAAAGACGGCTCTGCAGGTCCTAAGTTGGGGGTGGGGGGTGGACACCACTGCTAAGCTGAGGTGTCCAAGAGAGTCTGGCTGCAAGTTCGAAGTCTGATATCTCCAGGCTAGCGCAGTAACAAGGGGCAGAGAGCAGTGAAGGGCACAAAGGAGGCAGCAAGGCAGCGTGAGTAGAGCGTGCCTTTATTCACTTATTTATGGAGGATGAGATATTAATCAAGGGCCTATCCTTTGAACTGTCAGCACCCTTTCCTACAGCAGCAGGTCAGCAGGTGCGACGAGCTGGCACTGGGGGAGGAAGTCAAATTCTCTGCTTCTCTCTAAGACTCCCAGGCCCCCCAGCACAAAACCTTTGCCATGCCAGGGAATCAGTCCTTTGGCCAGAGAACATGGGCCTCACATAGGATAAGTGGGAAGTGGGAGCAGGGGTGGGGGTGTGGGAAAGCCAGCTGGGGCAGTGGAAAGGGTACTAGACAGGGGTTTCTAAGCCCATAGGACTGTGTAGAACACGTAGCACAGTGCCTGGCACATACCAGGCACCTGAGAAATGTTCACTGGTGGTAGTGTTCCTAGCTCTGAGTGGCCTCAGGCAAGTCTCACAGTCTGTGTCTTCCATCCCTCGTGTGCAGAGGAAACAAGAAAGAACTGCCTGCTGAGCCCCCTTCTCAGAAAAGTTGGCTGGTGCTCAGCACCGTATTTATGAGGTGCCTCATAAATGCTTAGTGGATATGTTGTGTTGTTTGTGCTATCACAAAGCCCTTTCAAAATGTAAGGTGTTCGTTTGTTTGTTTTTTTTTAATTTGAGAGAGAGTAGGGGAGAGGGGCAGAGGGAGAGAATCTTAAGCAGGCTCCACATTCAGTGCAAAGCCTGACTCGGGGCTTGATCTCACAACCATGAGATCATGACCTGAGCTGGAATCAAGAGGCAAGTCAGAGGCCCAATTGACTGAGCCACCCAGGTGTTCCTGTAAGGTGGGTGTTATTTCAACAGCCATCTGAAAATGCAGTATGATTTCTGGTCATGTAGTGAGCTCCCAATCACGGGGTTTATGCAGACAGTAGCTGAGGCAGAAGACCCTTGCATGGAGAGCCAGCTTAGGCTTTCCTCTGGGGAAGTGGCACTGTTCAGAGATTCAGCCTCAGAATCCAACAATGAGAGTTCAAATCTCAGCTCAGCTACCCATTAGCTTTGTGGTTTTAAGTTTCTTAATCTCTTGCATCCTGGTTCCCTCATCTCTTAGACGGCAAGAAAAAGAGTACCTGCCTTATATAGTTGTTTAGAGAATTCAGTGATATAATGGACAAATAAGTGATTTATTGAGCCACTGACATGGATGGGTTTTTTCCTATTTCTTTTGTTTAAGTTTATTTATTTGGAGGGGGGGAGAGAGAGAGAGAGAGAGACCCTCAAAATCACAAACCATGAGATCAGGACTTGAGCCAAAATCAAGCGATGGATGCTTAACCAACTGAGCCACCCAGATGCCCCTGTTCCTATTTCTGCCTCTAGCTGTACCCAGTCAAATCCACCACCTTACCCATTTGGTAATGATCACTTCAGCAGATACTGTAACATTCTGGCCACTTAAAGTCCAGTTGAGTTTAAATCCCATTTCTTCCCTCCTCCTGGTGTGGGTTGGACTGATGGGTCAGGAAAGAGGACCAGAAGTGGGACAGGGGCCCGGCCTCCCCATTCACGCCCCCTCCTGCCTGCACCTCAGAACGATATCCACCTTCCCCCCTCTCTGATTCTAGGCCTCTCCTTCCTCCTCTGACATGCATTGTCCAAAGCAGGTAGCTGATATGCTATTCACCTAACGTCCAGGCGATCGGGGGCATGCGTTCCTTGCCTCCTAGAGGGTCGGTGACTGTCCACGAGGTGCTGGTGGTCTCTGCTGATATGATGATTTTTATATCAGTGGTATGTCAGCTGTCCCTGGGGTGGCATCCACGTAGTTTAACGGCAGCTGTGAGGACCACTCAGAGAGGGGCAGCCCACTCAATCCTTCAGCCCTGCTGGGAGGCCATGATGGCCCTTCTCCTCTCTTGCCAGCTGCAGCACCTTCTGGAAACCTCCAGGCTCCTGCAGGTGGAACTGCAGGCACCCCTGTCCACCCAGTCCTTTGGCTCTTGAGGCACATACTACACGTACCACATTCCTACTCACTGCAGGGGAGGGAAATGTTTGCCTCTTAGGGGCCCTGGCTGGGTCTGAAACTGACAGATCAACAGGAGAAAAGCATACAAATGTTAATATAAGTTTTACGTGACCCCCCTAAGCCTTCATAAGGGAACGAAGACCTGGAGAGATGATTAGGCCTGGCTATTTTTATGCTGGGTTTGCTGGGCCATGGACAGTTGTAGAGGACTAGGAGGGGTCAAGAGGAGTAAACTGGAGGGAGCTCGGTGAAGCGGGTTCATTGGATTCTTCTCCACGTCCCTCTGTCCTCAGAGAGGAGGGAGCTCCTTTCCTGCAGGTATAGGCAGGCAGAGACCAGGTCAAGCAGCTCCTGCCTAAATCGCCTAAATCGTAGCAAGCGCTTACCACCTTCCAAGTTGTAAATTGTAGCAAACACTTCCAAATGGGGCTGAGGGAGTTTAGTGGCTGGGAGCCGACTCTCACCTGAGGGTTTTACCACTTGCCTCAAGGAAAGGGATGGGGATAAGAGGGACCTTCCTACTTCTGCTGTTTACTTAAACTCCTTCAGCTTAAACTATTCAGTATGCCAGGGCACCTGAGTGGCTAACAGTCCAACTTTGGCTCAGGTCACGATCTCGCCGTTGAGCTCTGTGCTGGCAGCTCCGAGCCTGGAGCCTGCTTCGGATTCTGTGTCTCCCTCTCTCTCTGCCCTTCCCCCTCTCACACTCTTTCTCTCTCAAAAATAAATAAACATTAAAAATTTTTTTAAAAATATTCAGTATGCCAAGGGGCCATATGTTGGGGGAGCTTGTCCTGAACCCCATTATCACCCAGCTGGCCCAGGCAGTGCTAGGTGTACCCCCCTCCCTTCCTGGGTGCCAGGCTCTGTGTGCTCTGCATTCCAAACTCCCAGGACCCCTGCTGAGCACACCCCCCACCCCCTGCTTTGACTTGTTTCTGGGTGGGGGTGGTGGAAGAAAACTCTTAGTATTCCCCACCAAGGCTACAATTCTGCCTCTCTCCTTAGTTTTCAATTACAGACCGGAAGGGGAATTGGGGGCTGGCATGGGGAGGCAGGACTAATCTGCTGCCTTCTCTGGGGGTAGGGGGGAGGGATGGATCTGACCACTGCCACTGGCAGTCCTCATCAGAATAGGGAGAAAGTAGCACTTCTGGATCCTCTGCTCTGGACCTTAGGCACCTGTCCTTGGGTGAAGTTTAAGTCCCCCAGCACCCCCCAAAGGTTAAGTTAACATGGCAGATAGTAAGTGCTCCCCCTAGTTTAGCTGTTAGTTGCTTGCCCCAGCCTCTGCATGGCCCCTTGCCCACCATGCTTCAGCCCACTGAGCTTCTCTCAGCTCCTCCAATCTGCCCCTGGCCCTTTTCACATGCCATTCCCTCTCCCCAGGGAATGCTTCTCCAGCTCCTTCTTCCCCAGCTGACTCCTCCTTGTCACTTAGGTCTCAGCTGGAAGATCTCAGGGAAGTCCTTGCTGACCATTCCTGCATGAGTCAGGCATTCACACCAGGTGTTCCAGGACAGCTTCCCTTTTTCACAGGCTTATTTTTCTTCTTCTCCCACTGGAATGCGAGAACATGTCTATTGAGCTCTCCCAGGCCTTTGTCAGTGGCACAGTGATTGGTACAGAACAGAAGCCCAATACCTGTTTGTTGAAAAAAAAAACCCAAAAAACAATTAGCTGTTCTTTTGCAAGGCCATTGTGTGGTGAAGCTCTGGTATCCTGGGGGATGGGGAGACTTCAGGCCTGGGGAGCTTGGAGCCCTCTGCTCTTCCCTCCGAAGAGGCAAAGCAGCCCCTACCAGTGGGGGCAGGCCCCCCTAGCCCAGGGCAACCTTTACTCTGCCTCCCACACTGCTCCCTGGAGTGCCAGCTGTCAGCAGATTTCATAAGGCCGAGGAGAGCTATATGGAAAGAGAAATAGAAAGAAAAAGAGACTGAAACCCAATTCTATGAAGCTATAAAGTTACCAGGGTCCATTTCTCCCGTAAGGTCCGGAGCTTCCCTCCCTGGGGTCTGTGTTAATGATGCGGTTACTAACATTCCATTTGAGAACAGCCAAGAGAGTTAAGGACTTGAGACCAAGTCCATGGCCATTAACCAGCTAATAGGTGAGAAAGAGTGCGTGGGCCAGCACTTGGATGGCAGTCAAACACCGCTGGGCTATACAGCAAGGCAGAACCTTTACTCTGCTCCCCACTGGTCATGAGACCTTTGCTATGTCAGCTAAGCTCTCAACACTGGAGTGGGAAATGGAGATTCATTCATTCCACAAATATTTGTTGAGCACCCACTATGTGCTAGGGCAGGGATTTCAATCCTTCCTTTTCCAGTGGTTTTGAGAAGAAATGCTGACTCAGATGCTTCAGGGCCCACGTGGGTAACAGAAATGAGAGGCAGGGGGACACTGGAGTGCTCATGCCTGGTCAAAAGGGGGCAGCACATACTCAACTCTAGCTGGTTGTTGCCTTGTGGAAATGTGGCCCGGCATGGTCAGGACCTCTGTTCCTTTTAGAGAATCTGAAAATCAATGTTTTTGTGTGAAATCTTATAGTTTTTAGAAGTTGGCAGCTAATTCAAAATTTTTTAAATGTCCATGTAGGTCAAACACATGGGCACAATCTGGCTTGCTAGGGCCTAGGTGGTGACCTCAAGGAACGGCTGTGAGGTAACCGACATGAAGAACCCGGTTCAGAGTCTCCACTCTTATCTTTTATCAGTATTATTGTGATTTATAATACATACCCAGTTCCCAGAGAGCTCTGAGCCCAGACGAGGAAATAGGGTACACCAATATATAGGCAGATCCTATATTCAAAAGTTTTAATGTGAACCACAAGATAGTTGCAGAGGATAGAGAAGTCATTTCCACAGAAAAGAAGACAGGCTTCCTGAAAGAGGTGGCACGGGCTGGGCTGAGGAAAATTTGTGAGACGCTGGGGTCCTCAGCCACATAATCACACAGAGCATCTCACCCACTCCCTAATCTGAGGGGGTGGTCAGGAACATCCTCTGATACTGTGTTTTGTCCTGGCAAGTCTCAACCTTATAAAGGCGACAATTCTTCCTAACTTAACTTATAAAATCTAGATAGTCCCAATAAAAATATCTTCAGATTTCTTCCAAAGTTAAACAAGTTGATTATAAAGTTCATCTGGAAGAAAAAACAAATAAGAACAGTGAGGAAAATCCTGAAAAAGAAGAACAGACAGCGAGGGTCTAGCCCTACTAGATGCTGAAACATGTTGTAAAGCCTCTATAATTGAAATGAAGCAGAACAGGAAATTCAGGGAAAAAACCATTCATACACAAATTTAATATATGATAAGGACAACAGCTCAAATCAGAGGAAGAATACTAGATTTTGAAATTATATCCAGATAATTGGAGTACCATATAGGAAAAAGATAAAATTGGATGCATTCCTCATCAGGATAAATCCCAAATGGATCGGAAATGTAAACGTGAAAAAGGAAACGAGACATACACTAAAAGAAAGAATTGCTGGATTCCTCTGTAGCCCAGGGAGAGGGAAATCATTCCTAACTATGACTCAAAATCCGTAAGAAATAGGGAAAGTATAGATCAATGGATTACATTCAAAAAAAATTTTCCCATGGCAAAAGTTGGGACAAAGTGAAAAGATAAACAACAAACTGAGAATAATAATTGCAACTATGCCACAAGAGTTCATACATCTATATATAAACAAGCTTCTAAAATGAGAGAAGAAAAAGTCCAATAAGCCTATAGAGAAATAGGCTACAGAATTATGCCAATAGTCCACAGAGAAAAAAATGCAAGTACTTATTTTTTTGAAAACTTAAGAGGTGCCTGGATGGGTTAGTCAGTTAAGTGTACAACTCTTGATCTTAGCTCAGGTCTTGATCTCAGGGTCATGAGTTCAGACCCTATGTTGGGCTCCATGCTGGGTGTGAAGGCTACTGAAAGAGAGAGGAAGAGAAAGAAAGACTCAAATTCATTCATTCTAAGAGAAATGTAAAATGAAACTAGACTGAGGTATAATTTCTCGCCTCTTCAATTGGAAAAAGTCAAGTCTGACAAATTTTCTGTTGGTGAATCTCTGGAGAAACGGGATCTCAAGCTTTGCTGGTAGAAATGCATATTGTACAATCCCTATGAGGGAGAATTTCACAACATCTGGAAAAAGTGCACACACCTAAATTATATTTTCTTTGAACCAGCAATCCCATTTCTAAAAATAAAACTCAAAAATGCACTGGCAAAAATATGAAGAGATATATGCACAAGGCTATTCATTGAGAACTATTTGTGGTAGTAAAAGATTGGAAACAACCTGAATATCCATCCAAGACTGATTGAAAAAATTATAGTATACTTCTACCATGAAAGGGTGACCAACCAATCCATTTTGGAAGACAGGGAAATGTCAGTGCTAAGACCTGGAAAGTCATAGGCAAACAGGGACAAGTTAGTCACTCTTACAATTGAGGATATGCAATCGTAATGAAGGAGGGAGCATATCTCTCTATACGAGTATGGAGTGATCATCAGAATACATGGTCACAGGAAAAAAAGCAAAATGGAGGCAAGTAGGTAGAGTATAGTACTTCTTACCTAAAAAAGGTGGGAACACAAAATGCACATACACAAACATGCACATACACATATCTGCTTATGTTATCAAAAGAAAGAATAGAAAATAAACCATAGATCTTACTTTTAATTGTTACATATAGCGGAATGGATGATATAGGGTAGAAGGTACAGGAATATAAGCTAGACCTCTATGAACAAATCTTGTTTTGTATATTTGGTTTGTAATCATGTAAATATTCTATGTAATTGTAAAACAAATTGAATTACAAAAAAGAAGCTCCAAAAGTTTTTTTAAATATGGCTTCTGCTTCAGGCAATGACAGAATAACTGAGACTGGACCAGACTTCCAGCATACAAAGTAACTGTTTTCAGATATTGCACATCAGCCAGCCGAGGACTGGGATCATTAGAGAAATTGTCCTGGCTCTCTGCTTGGAGGTACTGCTCTAGACCATGCAGCACAGGGAGGGGGACTCCAAGCAGAGCAAAACAGTCTTGTTCAGATGCGGGAAGAGACATTAGAGTTCAGGCTGCTGAGTCAGTTGGGAGTTGCAGGACTAGGTACCAGACAGTAGGGTCTTAAGTTATGCATAGAAAGAGCTTTGAAATCTACATAGGGGTCTTCTTAAGTCTTAGCTAAATACAAAGAGTAAGTGCACAGTACAAGATTCTGAAAGTCCTGGCAGAGAACAGCTACAAAGGAACAGTGAGCTGAATGCAGATGCCAAAAGTCATAGCTCTGGGAGGCATAAGGGGTGTGATCATCCAGAGCAGAGAGCCCTACTGAACACTCGTGGCATTCAACTGAGATACTGGCAAAGCCACCCCCTACGGTATAGGGCTATCATAGCCCGACTTAGGATGGCTATAGACATACCTTTACAAAGCTTAAAAACAAGCTTTTAAATGATCCACTAGTAAATTAACTGCCTTCCAGAAAAAAAATTTTTTTTCAAAACCCTTTAAATGAAGACACCAAACCCTAGACTTGACATTATAGCATCCACAATATCCACCATACAATCAAAAGTTATTAAACATATGAAAAAAATACAAGAAAAGGAGAGTACAACTAGGAAAAATAATCAATAGTAATCAAGAGAAACAGATCTAGAGATGACAGAGGTATTATAATTAGTAGACAAACTTTAAAATAAGCTATTATAAATATGTTATTTAAATTTAAATTTTATTTTTTTAATGTTTATTTATTCTTGAAAGAGAGAGAGAGAGAGACAGAGAGTGAGCAGGGGAGGGGCAGAGAGAGAGAGAGAGGGAGACATAGAACTGAAGCAAACTCTAGTCAGAATGTGACGCAGGACTCAAACTCACGAACCGCGAGATCATGACCTGAGCCAAAGTCGGACACTTAACTGACTAAGCCACCCAGGAGCTCCAAAATATGGGGTTTTTTTTATTTCAAGAAAAAGATAGATATAATGAGTGAAACTATGGAGGAATATCCGTATAGAAATGGAAACTACTTAAAAATGGAAATTCTAGAACCAAAAAGTAAAATATCTGAAATCAAAAAATTCACCCGATAAGCTAAATTGGGCACTGCAGAAGAAAAGATCAATGGATTTGAATTTATGACAATAGAATCAATCCAAAGTAAAGCTAAAAAGCTAACTATTGGGATAATATCAAACAGCCTAACATACATGCAACTAGGGCCCCAGAAGTAGATGAGAGATTAAGAAGGAAAAAATATTTGAAAAAATAATGGCCAATTTATTTTTCCAAATTTGTCAAATATCAATTTACTTCAAAGAGCTTGAACTTCAATGCAGGATAAACACAGGGAGCATGTAGGCACATTATGGATCAAATTGCTTAAACCAAAGATACAAAGAACATCTTAAAAGCAGCCAAGGCCAAAAGATACATTATATGCTGGATAAAAATGGAAAACTACCTACTTTTTTATTAAAAACAATGTAACTCAAGGAAAAAATATATAATGACATATTGAAAGTGCTGAGAGAAAGGGGAAAAAACAAGCATGTTAATCTCAAATTCTATATCCAGGGAAATAACCTTCAGAAATGAAAGCAAAATGAAAACATTTTCAGAAGAACAAAGTGGATCAGCACTGGAAGAAATATTGAGGTTCTTCAGATGTTACATGGATCTGGCTGAAGAAACAAAGAGAGCTGAAAACAGTAAATATATAAGGAGATATAAAAGGCCTTTCCCTCCTTGATTCTTTAATTATTAAAAATATAATGTGTGGTTTAAAACAAAAGCGATAATGTATTGTGGAATTCATAACGTATGTGGAAGCAAAACATATGCTAATCACAGAAAGGATGGGTAAGGGTTAAATGGAAATATACATGGTGTAAATTTGTTATATTACGTGTGAATTGATACAATCTTAACTCTAGGCTATGACAGGTTAAGGATGCATATTGTTTTCATAAATCAACCATTAAATATAACAGAGAAGTCTAGCTAGAAACCCAACAGAGGAGATAAAATAGAATAGTGAAAATAATTAATTTAAAAGAATACAGGAAAGGAGGCAAAAAGGATGGGCATATGGGCAAATATAAAGCAAATAGCAAAATGATAGACCTCAAGCTAACCATATCAATATTTATATGACTTTACATTAAATTTAAATAAGACTGAACACTCCAATTCAAAGGCAGAAATTTTAAAAATGGACTTAAAAAAAGCAAGACCCAGGTACATGCTGTCATCAAGAAATGCTCTTTAAATATAAAAAGCAAAAATAAATTATTAAATAAATAAATAAGCAAGCAAAGATAAGATTGAAAATAAAGAAATCTGGAAAGACATGCTTTCCAAATAGTAAGCTTAATCAAGCTGAGGTAGTCGAAGATTTCTTGGACAGGACACAGAAAGCACTAATTATAAAATATTGATACATTTGTCTTTCTCAAAATCAAAAACTTCTGCTCATCAAAAGACACCATTAAGAGAATAAAAAAACAAGCCACAATGAGGAAAAAATGTTCCCAATACAAATATCTAACAGAAGATTTTTATCTAGAATATATAAAGAACTCTTATAACTTAACAGCCAGAACAATTCAGTTTTTTAAAAATGGCAAAACAATTGGACACCTTCCAAGGGAAGATAGACAAATGACTGATAAACAATGAAAAAGTGCTTATATTATTAGTCATTAGGGAAATTTAAATCATAATGAGGTATAAACTATAAGTCCTTCAAGCAGATAAAACTGAAAAGATTGACAACTTCCAAGTGTTGCAAGAATGTGGAGTTACTAGAACTACCGCCTATTGCTGACAACATTGTAAAATGGGTCAGCCACCAGGGTACCTGGGTGGCTTAGTCAGGTAAACATCTGACTTCTGCTCAGGTCATGATCTCACGGTTCCTGAGTTTGAGCCCCACATCGGGCTCTGTGCTGACAGCTCAGAGCCTGAAGCCTGCTTCGAATTCTGTGTGTGTCTTTCTGCTCCTCCCCTGCTCAAACTCTGTCTCTTTCTCTCTCTCTCAAAAATAAAAAAATAAACATGAAAAAAAATTTTTTTAATGGGTCAACTCCCTGGGAAAATGGTCTGGCAGTTTTTCATAAGGTTAAATAGATACCTACCCAACGATTCTTAGGTATTTACATAAGAGTATTCACAAAAAGACTATGCATGGGAATGTCCTTGCAGCTTTATTTATAATAACCAAAACTGGGAAGCAATTCAACTGTCCATCAACAGGAACATGGGTAAACAAGCGATAAATTTTCATAAACGGAATACTATTCAGCAACACAAAGGAATAAACTACTGAAACATATGACATAGATGAATTTCAAAAACATTAAGCTGAGTAAAAGGAGCCAAAAATAAAGGAGTTCACACTATATGAATCCATTTATGTAAAATTCCACAGGCAAACTGATCGGTGGTAAAAGATATCAGAGCAATGGCTGATTGGGGGTGGACGTGGGGTAAGGGAATGACAGATAATGTCTAGGAAAAAATCCAGTGTTTTCCTTTATTCTCATACTTGCAATACTGCTAACTCAAGATGTTTGGGTATACTGCTGACTCAAGATGTGTGGGGTTTTCCTCACATGGACCAATTCTCCAACACCATTTGGATGTCCTACAACTCAATTCAGTTCTGACACGGTCCACCTGGATTTAATGTCAGATGATCCCATAAGGCTGCCCCCACTTCAGATGCCAATTGCAAGTCCTGGGTTGTCACCTGTACTTCTGACGGAACAGCAATGATTTACGTTCCCATAGCCCTATCTTTGGGTTCAACAATTTGCTGGAATGGCTTGCAGAACTCAGGGAAATAGCTACCTATGTTTACCAGTTTATTGTAAAGGGTATAGACAAATAGGCAGCTGGAGAGATGCATGGGGCAATGTCCCAAAGCACGGGAGCTTGTCTCTGTGCAGCTGGGGTGTGTCACTCTCCTAGCACATTGATGTGTTCATCAACCTACAAGGTCTCTGAACCCCATACTTTAGGGATTTTTATGGAGGCTTCATCACATAGGTATGATCCGTTATTAACTCAATTTCCGGCCCCTCTCCTCTCTGAAGAATGGGGGAGGGGGTGGAAAGTACCAAGCTTCTAATTATGGGTTGGTCTTCCTGGTGACAAGCCCCCAACAGGAAGCTCACCAAAAGTTGCCTCACTAGAATAAAAACTGTTCCTATTACCCAGAAAATCCCAAGGGATTTGGGAGCTCTGTGTTAGGAAATGAGATTGAAGACTAAATTATTAGAACAAAAGGTGCTTCTAGAACCCCTATTTAGAAGGTTTTTAAGAGTTCTGTCTCAGGAACTGGAGACAGATATATATAAATACATCCATATAAATATATATGGATGTATTTATAATTACACAGAGAGAAAGGAACCTTCTGATCTGCAGACAATTTATATCTTGCTAGGGGTATGAGTTACACGGGTATATGCATTTGTCAAGGATCATCAATCCTAAGATCATTTGTAAAAACTTTAAATTCTGAGCATTTTACTGTGTAAATTATACCTCTATTTAAAAAATAGAAATAAAAGTTTTAAATGAACTTAATTACATATATATTTGGTGGTGTAATCATTTATAGAGAAATATTCCAAGTGACTTTAAAATACAATAACTTGACTGTACATACTTAACAGTATACACTCCAAGGACAAAAATAATTGCAAGAGAAAAATCATAAGCTCTCTCCAGTGATCACATTGTTGGTGATGCTGTTGGTATTGTCATTTTCAGACTGTATTGTGGGATAAAGAAAATGAGTAGTTAAGTGATATTCTAATGTTATCATTATCATTGTCACTGAGAACCTTGATTCTCAACTGAGGAGAAAGGACACACTGGTGGAAAATTTTTAAAAGGTTAAGTAAAAAAGTTCTAAAGTGCTGAATTTAAATAGAAAGAATTGCTTTTGAACACATGGCATACTTTATCCTTAAAAAAATTTTTCAAGCTCTATCTACTGAAAACGCTTAAAAATAATAGCCAGCCAGTGCCAATAAGCTCCCTTAATAACCATAGTATGGTCTTAAAATACCATTTCCCACCAAAAGGAAGAAGGGATTCTTGGAGAAGTGGTTGATTCAGGTCAGGGATAATAAAAAAAAAACTGTACAAGATGACCCTAGAACATCTTATTCCTAAAAACAAGAAGACTACCAACAACTACTAAGATGTCAAAAGGACCAGCAATCCACTTGACAAAGACATTTCCACTGGCCATATATGGGATAATTAGGGCATCAATAAGGATAATAACTGCAATGGATTAAAGCACATTCAATATGTTTAAATCCATGAATTCGTTATTACATTAAGACAAAATAAGACTGCTTGAACACCGTGGAGGATGCAAGATCATCAACTTTTTAAAAATATTAATGTATTTATTTTGATAGACAGAGAGAGAAAGAGAGAATCCCAAGCAGGCTCCACATTCATCTAAGAGCCTAACACAGGGCTCAGTCTCATGACTGTGAGATCATGATTCGAGCCAAAATCAAGAGTCAGACGCTTAACCAACTGAGCCACCCAAGCACCCCAAGATCATTAACTTTTGAAAGTTGAAAATTGGTGAAGAAATGGAAAGAATCAAGCATTTATCCTGCATTTTCTATTCAAAAGGTATTGTGGAAGCCTAATAGTAAGTGAGGAGACATTTCTTTTTCTAGAAACACTCCTAATAATAAATGGAGAAAAATATTACCATATTGCAATCCTAATGAATTAATGAGTCTGGCAATCAGTAACAACAGCTGTTAACATTACAAACAATCAATCAGACATTAGGAACCTCCTAGTGGACTAATCAGGCACCACCCATGAAACAGGCTGGTTGAAAAAGATTGAAACTGAATCTGATCAAGCCTCTGGATCTAACTACAAAGGACAGAGGAACATGTTAAATAACACCATGAGGATACAATCTGTAAAAATTCATTTATCTATGGGAAACTAACTCTATAGTGCAACTTGTTTCTTCAACAAACAAATTGCAAGGAGAGAGAGAGAAAAAAAAATAATTATAGAGGGGTTAAAGGGTTTGGGGGCTAATCAAGGAAAGACAAGTGACCATGAGAAGCATTAACATACAACAAGCTTTATTGGCAAGTGGGGAAGTCCATCTCAGCACAAGACCATCCAGAGTTTAAGGCAGGGAGGGGGCAAGGGAACATGCAGGAGAGTGGGAGATCAGAGAGGGGCCCAAGTGTCCAGATGACATCTGTCACTCATCAGTACCATGTGGAGTCTCTAGGTGGTTCAGACAACTCAGAGGGGCAGCTTGGGGTCTCGTAACCATGAGGCTCCATCTTATCAACAGCAGATGCTGAGTGAGGTATCAGAGGTGTGCAAAGCAGGCAGGCTCTAAGTGGCTAAAAATCTGTTTGTTGGGGATGTTTTGGAAAGAATTAGGTGTGTAAAAACTTGAGCTTGGTTCCTGTGAGCTTTTACACTAGTGAGTCTCAGTCTGCAGTGAAAGAATAAACAACCAATACACAGAGGCTATCTTTGGCTCATTTAAACAATATGTAATAGTATATGATTTCTGAGATTTTTCAAAGTAATCTGGGGGTGGGGAAGTTGATGAGAGTAATGAAATGAGATTGGCCATGAACTGCTAGCAAATTGTGGAGCCTGGATGATGGGTCCATGAGGGCTCATTGATGCTCTTTGTACTTTTTTATAGGTTCAGGGCCAGCCATCCACTTGCTGTGTGACCTTAGGCAGAGTCCATCCCCTCTCTGGGCCACCACTTCCTCATCAGTGGTCCAACCAACCTCCTCATTTACAGAAGAGGCAGAAATGGCTACTCAGGGGTGCAGCGCAAAGCCTGTGCCCAAAGTCACACATTTTCTGAAGGACATTTTTCATTGAGAGATCACTGAGCAGTAAGCTTAGGGAAAGAGGAGAGGACTAATGGAAGAGAAAAGGAACAGCAAGGTGGGGCAGGGGTGAAGAAGGTGAGGGGGTGGGGAAGGGCGGGGAGTCACAAAAAGTAACAGAAGTTGCCAAATGTACTTCCAGTTGGACAAGGAGAGAGAGATGGAGGCATGGCCATAATTTAGAGAAACTCTTCAGTGCAACAGTGTCTTAGAAATCACCCTTCCCTGACTGGCTCCTCAAGCCCGACTCTTCAATCATCAGCGAGTAACAGTGCAGAGCCCGCAGGCAGACACTCAGATTTTGATTCAAGCGTTCAGTCCTTTGATTTGTTTTCTTGAACACTAACAGAATCCCTGTGGGTCTGCACTTCAAAGGCCTTAGGGTTTGGGAGATGAGAGCCTGCAGCTACTGCCGAGAGCTGGAAGGAAAACAACAAAGGGGTTTTTGCCACATACACCAAGATGAACTGCTTTGGCTTCACTGTTAAGGCTTCTAGCTTTGGGTTCCAATCCTAGCTTCTGCACTTCCTAGCTGTGCAATCTTTGGCAAATTTCCTAAACTCCCAGAACCTCCTCATCTGTGAAATGAGGTTACTCACAGTTCCCAACTCAGAATGTCCTGGTGAGGATTAAAAGAGCTAATGTATGCAAGGCATTTTCTCGATGTTAACTGTTACAAGAAGTGAACAAGCCACAATCTCTGCTGGCAAGGAACTCACAATCTGGTAGGAAATATTAAGCGAGGGATACAAATGGCAATATTGGAAGACATAACATGCTAATGTCTCAAGGGTGGAAAAGATAAAGTGTCACCTGAGTACAGAGGAGAGTGAAAAGATCATTCTTGCCACCAAAGACAGGACCAGCTCCCAGGAGTGGTGACATTCTAGCCGGACTGAGGACGGGTAAAATTTGGGTCTCAGAGGGGCTCAGACAGTTAAGCGTCCGACTTCGGCTCAGACCATGATCTCACAGTTCGTGGGTTTGAACCCCATGTCGGGCTCTGTGCTGACAGCTAGCTCAAAGCCTGGAGGCTGTCTTCAGATTCTGTGTCTCCCTCTCTCTGACCCTACCCTACTCACGCTGTCTCTCTCTCTCTCTCAAAAATAAATAAAAACATTAAAAAAATATATAAAACAAAAATTTGGGTCTCAGAGGCTAGGTGGCAAGAGCAAGAGGGAGAAAGTAGAAGTGTGAGGAGGCTTTCTGGCAGGGGCAGGCATGTATGGAGGAGGTCAAGAACCCCATTTGGCTGAAGAGTAAGGTCTGGGATGAGAGTGGGGAAGATAAAGCTGAGTAGGGGTGGAGCTGGCTTCTGGATCAGGTTCTTCTGTATGCAAGGAGCAGAGAGAGACAGTGACACTCACTTTTAAAAGCAGGATGATTTGGGGGCGCATGGGTGGCTCAGTCAGTTAAGCATCCGACTTCGACTTGGGCCCAGGTCAGGATCTCACAGTTCGTGAGGTTCGTGAGTTTGAGCCCTGTGTCAGACTCTGTGTTGAAAGCTCAGAGCCTGGAGCCTGCTTCAGATTCTGCTTCTCCCTCTCTCTCTGCAACCCCCCCCCCCAACTTGCACTTTGTCTCTCTTACAAATAAAATGAAAACATTAAAAAAATAAAAGCGAAATGATTTTAAGGGAGAGATGCAGGAAAATCCAGAGAAAGGGGGAAATTAGGATTTTAAGAGTGTTGGTTTTTGTGGAAGCCAGGTGCTTGGCTCTTTTATTCAACAAAGGATTACTCAGTCCTGCCACTGGGTACCAGGCAGGGTTCTACATGCTGGGATCAAAGCCCCACCCTTGGGGGGGCCAATCACAAACATGGAAACAAGTCAATAAGATAAATTCACTTAGTGGTAAGTGCTGTAAAGACAATAAAAAGCAGAGTAATGGGACAATGACTGACAGGGGCAAGGAGATTAGCATTGATTGGGGGTAGAACAAAGGCTTACCGGCAGAGGGAACTGTGAGCCGAGAGCTTGAGGATGGAATGAATGATCTTAGAGGTCAAAGGAAGCCAGGTGGGCAGAGCCAGATCATGAAAATGTTAGTCTTGTTAGACTATAGTAAGGGTTTGGAATTTATTCTGAATAATGGGAAGAGATTCAAGGAGTGACATGATCTGTTGGCCATGGTTACAAGCCAGCTCATGGTGCTATGTGAGAATGGATTGTCAGGGGGTGCCTAGAAGCAGGAAATCCAGTTGGAAGGATGCCCCAGTGTCTGTGCATGGGATGGAGGATTGGGAGTAGCTCTGGGGACCTTGACAAGGGAAGTTTGTGCATCTTCCTAACAGGGATCTGATAAATAATTTATGGCATACCCATGAATTGTTCTGCAGCCTCAGCCATGGTGCAGATCTGAATACATTGCCAGGGAAAGATATCCCCAGACATGCTGTTACAGAGAAAAAAGCAAGTTGTACAACTGCACAGATATTTTATGAGCCCAACTATGTAAAATTAAATACTCATTTCTGTATCAGTTTATCTACATATAAAGAGACATCTGGGAAAATACTGAGTTATCAGTGATTTTTCTCAGAAGCAAGGTTTTGTGTTTGGTTTTGCTTTTTTGCTTTTTTACTTTGTACTTTGAACTGTCCTGAGTTAAAAACTTTTTTCATTGTGTATCATTTATAAAAAAGCCAAGTTACTTTTGTTAAAAAAATTTAAAAAAAGGAGGAGGAGGAGAAGGAAATGGAAAGGGAGGAAAGGAAGGAAGGGAGAAAAAGAAAAGAAAGAAAATTAAAGACCGACCCCTCTGTGCCCCCCCCACACACACACATCACACACCCATGCTGGGACTGAAAGGCAGCTGGTCCAACTCCAGATACCCCCCCCCACCACACACACACACACACACACACAGACATACACACACAGACACACACAGACACATACACATCACACACCCATGCTGGGACTGAAAGGCCGCTGGTCCAACTTCAGGTGTGTATCTTCCAAGGACATCACCAGAACCCTGGAGAGTTCCTCTTGGAGAGGATGATTAATCCTGCTACAAAGTGGCTCAGGCGCCCAGAGCAAGATCTTAAATTCCTTGAGAGGTCAGCTTGGAATTTAAGAGACCCGAAGAAGAGATGGCGCCTTTGAAGAGTGCCCTGCCCCTTGACACACACACTTTCTGAAGCTGCCAAGCTGCCCATAACCACCTGGAGAGAGTTGCCAAGACATCCACAGGCAGGAGAGAAGTGTCTGAGACAGCAGACAGGATCCCTGCAATCTTGAGATTGAGGCTCAGCTGGGGGAGCTTATGAAGATTTCTTGATCCTCTCGGATGGAAACTCAGAGTTCACTTGGTAACGGGATAGTCAGGACGGAACGAAAAGGGGAGAAGGTGGCAGAGGCATGCTTGTCTGTCCACGTAGAGCCTAGTGAGTGATGCCTAGGTGCCAGTTACTGTCACGTGGCATCTATGGTTACCAGCCCCTGGCCTTCCAGATGTGTTTTGCTTTATCCAAAGTGTTTAAAAACTGAATTCACTGCCAAGGTCTAAAATTTGGAAGTCTTATATAAAAATATAAATTTCTATTTTTTTCTTGGAAAATTGGGAAAATGCGTCCCTGGGCCTGCCTTCCCTTAAGGAAAACAAACAGCTACCGCTGAGTGGCAACCTCCCCTTTAAAAAAAATTTTTTTAACGTTAACTCATTTTTGAGAGACAGAGCGCAAGCAGGCATGGGGCAGTGAGAGGGGGAGACATGGAATACGAAGCAGGATCCAGACTCTGAGCTGTCAGCACAAAGCCCAATGCTGGGCTCGAACTCAAGAACGGAGAGACCATGACCTGAATCGAAGTCAGATGCTTAACCGACTGAGCCATCGGGGGCCCCACACCTTCCCCTTTAGAACTGTGCTCTCCTGCTGGCCACCACATGTGACTACTCGCCTATCTCTATTACTTTCCTGGGCCATGTGGACATGCCTTTGCTACTCCTGATATTCAATAGCTTCCTACTCCTTAACACAAACCTGATGTAGGAACTAAGTCCATTTTGTGGAAGAGAAAACACCCTCAGACAGGTTAAGAGGCTTGCCTAAGGTCACACAATGTTCAGTGGCAGAGCCAGGATTTGAACCTCTGATTTCAAAGCCTAAGCCCTTATCAGTGGGCAAAGTCACAGAACAGGAACCAATGAGCCATCTCCCACGCTTCTGCCCACGGTCTCTTCAAGGTTCCTTTTTCCATAAAGAACTGGTCTTCCAGCCCAGGATAGAACTGCACCCCGGGTGGTAGCCAGGTGGCCCTTGCTGAATACAGGGGGACACAGGCACCGCAACAGGGTGCCGGGAGGATTCCTTGCCCGTGAAGTTGGGAAGGTTAAGGAGTGTAAGCATTTTAAATCTGATCTGAGACTTTTGCTGCCTGAGGCCAGGCCTGGGTGGAGGGCAGTGAGCCTAACCTGAATGCATGAGGCCCTGTGCCCCATCTCCATTTCCATACTGGGACCAGATCAGCTTGCCTTTTTCTCTCTCTCATGTCAGGGTTCCATTTAAAACTCCTTGGGCAAAAGGGGATTTTGCTGCTCAGAAATAATTTGAAAAAAAATTGATATTTTGAGTTTGTGTCAAAAAGCCATAGATATATATTTTGTGTGTGGCTAAGAAGCTATCACTGGAAACTGTCACATGAGTCCTGTGGGCCATGGCCAGCCTCTTATCTTCAGCTTTCAGGAGGGGCCTCCTGCTAAATTCGCCTCCTGCTCACAGCTCCTGAAATGGAGTCAGCCCTCCCAGGACACCCAGAATTTGTTTGCGTGGATTTGCATAAAAAGCTTCACGAATAAGATTATTCACTGAGATTCACTGAATGCAGGTAAGATTCACAGAGTCCCCTAGGGCAATGATTTTTCCTTTGGATTTCATTTTCTCTTGGGAAGCAAACATTTCACTTCTCTGGCTTTTTCTCCCCCACTGGACCTGTTCTCCTTTCCTTTCCCTTATTCCTACGTGTCACACAAACACACACACACACACACATGCATGTACATGTACAATCCCACATGAACATGCACCCAACAAGCTTTAAGTCACCGAGTAAGTGACTGTGTTGTTTTTATCACACATGGATCCCAGAGTTTGACTCTAGTTTGTAGTAAAGTCTGACTGGCAGGCAGAGGAAAAGCTCCCATCCCTGCTTGCCTGAGAAGCAGCTGTCATTGATTTGGGTGTGGTGGCATAGCTGCCAAGGAGACAGTGATGAGACTCTGCCCTATGTCACTGCGCCAGAACGCAGGAACTGAGAACCCAGGGTCTGTACTGGAGTCTCGGGAGAGTCCAAGGGCCAGCCAGTTTGGAACCCCCTGAGGAAAACCCTCCATCTCTGCTTTTAGATTGCATCTAGATTCTTGGCAAATAACTTTGGACGCTGCGTCACCCAGACATTGCCACCTGTCCTGAACATGGGGAGTGACTCCAACAGTAAAGAGTCTGGCATCATCACAGAGGATGGAATGGAAGTTCTGAATGGACCCTCACATCAGCCCACAAGACTAACATGAAACTATCTGGCACTCAGAGACCCGGACCAGCTGACCCCAAGATGGCTCTGTCCCTGGGCACTGAGGATGGGATGAATAGGCTTCCTACCTCACCAACCTGCACCTTAGTTCCTGGCTGGACCAGGAATCCTGCTGGTTACGGCTCCAATCCACTTCTATCTTCTGGGCTGGGTCCCTCACACCCCTTCTTTCCTTCTATATCAGCCCAACCCACTTACAGCCAGCCCAGTGTGTTCACCTCTTCCTACCCCTCCACCTACTCTGTCTCCTAGGTGTCCACGCACCCCTAACATCCTCAGTCCCTACACAGTCCCTGCACAGCTTATAGTCATGTCCACTCCCCTCTGACCCCCTTGCCAGTAATATGACACAACAGCAATCAACATATGAAGCACTTATTATGTCCTAGGTACTGTTACTCATCAAATGAGAACCCGAGGTACTCGTTTCAATTCGTTCTCACAAAAAACCCACAAAAAGGGTCCTATTATTACTACCATTTTATAGATGAGGAAGCTGAGGATCAACAAAGCAGAGCGACCTACTCAGGACCTAATAGTTTGTAGATGGAAAGCCATGCTTGGTATTCATGAGAGTCTTGTGTACTTCACACCCTTTTCCCTCCTGGGCATTACATTACAGGCTTACTGATTTGGATATTATCAATCTAGAATGTGGGCTCCCTGAGGGCAGGGTCTGACTTGCTTACTGCTTCTTAAATCAGTACCCAGCACAGGATTAACTCAATAAGTAATGTTACGTGAATAAATCAATTGATGGCAAAGTTCACACACTATTTTAAAAATTGTTTATTGATTTTCAAGGTGACAGTGCACATTGTTAAAAAGAAAAATCAAGAAGTACAGAAAGGTATGGTGAAATTTAAATCTTCTTCCTAAATCTTTCTCCAAGATTATAGGGCTCTTATGTGTCTTTCTAGAGATATTCAAATGTTCTATGCATATGTGTGCTTGCACAAGCATGTATGTAATATGTGTTTGTGGTATCACCTCCTAGAAACCGTTCTGCAACTTAATTTTTTTCACTTAATATGGCTTGGAAATGTTCAAATCAGTGTATATCTACACATACATAATCTCTCTGCTAGTAATCATCATACTAAGCTTCATACCCATCATGTGGGCACCAGAGAAATCCTAGAGACTGGACTAGTAAGCGTGACTTGGCATCAATGAATGACCTAGAATCTTGAAGTGAGGAGGGACCTCCAAGACGATCTCATGTTACAAATGGGGAAAGTGTTACAATGGGGAAAGTGAGGCCCAGGTGGTGGTGGTGGTAGTAGGAACAGACATTCCCAGAGCCACTAGGCAGGTAATTGCAGGGGCAGAATCTGGGGCAGGAATCAGGCCTCTGGGATCCTTGGCCAGGCTCCTGCTACCCCAGCCTCCTCTGTGCTTGACAACCTCAGAAGAAAATCATAGCCAGTTCCCAGCAGAGAAAGTGCCTGCTTCGGCTCTGTCAATGGCAGTGCCCTCCCAGGCAGGCTGGAGCGAGAGCGATTATGTAGGTCGCTTGGTAATCAGAAAGAGAGCTTGAGCCCTTTAAATGCTGGCTGTTTCATTTGGTCCCTGAAGATTGGATTAGCATTGACTGTCTGCATTGAGCTAGTAGATAAAAGAGCCACACCAAAAGGGAACGTCAGCCAGCAAGGATGAGCCACGACACCTCCCTCTCAGCCCAGCCTTTGCTCTGGCTTCCGGGACCTCCTGAATAGCTTCCAGGGGTCTGTGCCTTTCCTTCTAGTTGGTAAAATGTGCAGGAAGGGGTGTGGGGGAGACAAATCAAGAAACAAAGCTGGGGGAGCAAAATTCAGGGAAAGGAGTCTCCACTGGGATGAATGCTCTTATCTGCATGTACCTTCTGCCAATGCCTTCCATCCCCCTCCTCAACCTTACCATCCCCAACACACACACACACACACACACACACACGCACACACACATTGTAAGGTCTATGAAGGCAGGAACCTAGCACACCTTCTTTCCTGTGATTCCCAGTGCTTAGTGCAGTACCTGACATTTTAGGTGTCAATAAGTATTTGCTGAAGCAATTAGTGCATGCACACACATATATGACTCCGACACACAGAGACACACTGTACATTCCCTCCCTCTGGGTTATAGTTTAACCTGTTTCTACTCCCTCACCTGTTTTTTTTTTTTTTTTTTTTCTTCCTTCTTTGCTGCTCCAGATCCAGCCTGCTCCGGGAAACCTTCCCCACCACTCTGGTCACGATGACCTCTCTTCTCCCTGAAGCTCTGATAGGTTCAATGAGTAAAGCAATCACATCTTTACAAGCCCCAAGCCAGACATGGTCTGCTGGGTATTCATGATTCACAGGAATGATGAGACAGAGGGCTTAAAATCTGGACCGTCGCGCAAAATCCATGTCGAAAATACAACTGATGCCATACAAGCAATAGTTAATTCTGTATTGCTTTTTATGGAGAAGTAAGGTGGGGCCGTGGAGGAACCTTGGGCATGCCATCACACAGACTTGGGTTCAAATCCTGCCTCTGCCACCTGGTAGATTCGTGGCCTTTGACAAGTTGCTTAGCTTCTCAGTGTCCAGTCCTCATCTATAAAACAGGGGTTAGCAGACCCTCCGCACAGGCTCTGAATGCAAACAGGTGAGCACTAAAATGTGACCACAAGAACCATGATCTCTGTTTTGTTCATGAATGTATCCCAGCCCCTAAAACAGTGCCTGGCACATAGTAGACACTCAGTAAACAGCTACTGAACGAACAGCTACTAGTAATAATGGTAGCTATGATTCATTAACCACTCACCAGGTGTCGGGCTGCATGCTAAACACTTACATGCATTATCTTGTTTAATCCTCACCATAATCCTGATAGCTCCATTTTTTTTTTTCAGGTGAAAACACTGAGGCTCAACCCCAACCTTCATATCAAGTTTTCAATGAGGATTTATTCCCTGCTCTCCCCCAACACACAGTCACTTCTCTCTTTCTTCTGTTGCTGGCCTTGTCTCCCTCGCTCAACCCTCAGCTCCTTAGCAACTGCAGCTTCAGTCTTATCCCTTGAGCATCCCCCCTAGATGCTCCACTCAGGCTGTGGCGTGCAGCCCGTACTCACATCCAGACACAGAAGGTTTATGAGCCAGACATGGATGTCCAGTTCCCCTGCTCCATCCCTCTCACCAGCCACAGAGCAGCTGCCTCTGTTCCAGCCCTCACTGCAGTCTCCTCTCTATCACTCTAGCTGTTCACTGACTTCTAGGACTTGGGCATTTTCTACTTAGACTGAATCTTTGCTTGGAACATCTTTCCTGTCTTCTTTGCTAGCAAATGACTAGATCTCTCAGATTAGTGGTAGCATCCTCCAGGCGTCCTCCTCTGAACCTTCCTGCACAATGACAGTGGCCTTCTTTCTATTCCCGTGGCTCCGTACATCTGCCCACCCCCATCACTCTATATTGTTATTGTCTGTTAACTGCCTGTCTCCCCTTCTCCCCCATACTGACTCTAAGATCTTATTTAAGACCAAGAACGTTTTCCATTTCCCCCACATCTCCCTCGGTGTCTCGTCCAGAGTAGAGCTCCCTGACACTTGATGAGAGAATGGCCTGTTCTCTTAGCTAACTAACATTCTGTCAGGACCTACAGTTCCACTTTCTCTTTCCAGTCCAGTCCACAACCTTGTTAACATCCTTTCCTCCTGATGAGCCCCACTCCTGGATTTGGCCCTTCCTTACTGGGGCCAGGCCAGTTTCCACCAGCCCTGAAGAGTCTTCCTTGCTGACTCACATAGGCTGTTGGTGGGGGAAATAGAAATATCTTCCCAGAAGGGACTTAAAGATCATATAATTCAGTCCTTTGTACAGAACTAATGTGAGCTGGGGTGGGGGAAGGGGCACTGTGCAGGGTCACATAGTCTGTTTGGAGCAGGGACAGGAACGAAACCCAGGATCCTGAATTCAATGTGAAAATCTTTTCTCCGCATTTAGCCTGTGGTCCATACCAAGCCAAACTATGCGACTTGTTTAGACAGGATTTTACAATCCTAAAAATCAAGACTACGCCTTGAGTCGAGGATTTTGTATGTTATTAATGTTACATCTCCTGCCCTGTTGTGTTTGGGAAGTAGGATAAAAAGCGAGGGGAGGACTTGGGCGTTCCCACTCTGGTCTCAGCCCTGCCACTAATGCACAGAGAACAGTGAATTTGACTGCAGCATTAGAGGAAGAATAGTGGGTGATAAGACTGGAAGGAAAGGGTGTAGGCCAATCAAGGAGAGCTGGGGATGTCCCTGTTAGCCCAACTTTGTTTAGAAAGCCGTGGGGAGCCTCGGAGGGTCTTTAAGCAGAAGAGGGCCTGCACTGCTGCAGCTGAGCCCCTAGGGAACATTAGGCTAATAAACCCAGATAGAGAAGTGATCACTGCTTATGAGGTTGTAACCTTATCCACCTGCTGGGGAGGCTAATGTCCCAGTAGCTCTAGCTCTCAGGTGACAGTTATCTTGCCTAACGACTCTCATTTCACAGGCTCAGGTTTCCTGAGGACAGATTTGAACAAAGCATAGATTCCCCAGGTAAGTCATTAGCAGGGTGGCTAGAATCTCTGTAGAGGGCTTTGATGAATAAACCTTCCCTGAGAGACCAGTCCCTGGCAAAGCCTGTCATGGGGTTCTAGGGATTTCTCCCAGTTTGTGCTGCAGAGCCTGGCCTTCCAGTAGGGGACCATGAGTGGAGGAGACCGAGAAAGGCCCCGCCAGGACCATTTATTTAAACAGCCCTAGCGGCAGGGGGGAAACTCTATTCCTGCAGGAATGCTCAGTCCAAGTCAGAATGTGTAACACCATTGATAGTTTTGCTACCAAGCTGGGTTTCTAAGGGGCTGACATAGGGCAACGAGTCTTGGCATGCAGAAGACTGCCCTGCATGTCCCTGGAAAAGACTTCATCTCTCCGGGCTTCTATTCTCCTCCACCTTGAAGGAGGGAACTGGACCAGGTCAAATACAAAATAATAAATGGGTTCCATCTCCCCTTTTCAGCTCTGATCCGTTGTTCCTGATTGTCAGATGTATTGTGTCAAGAATGATTCTGAGACTAGCTCCAGAAAAGAGTGCTGCATTCTACCAGGCTTTCCAGAAACAGGAAGTAGCCTCACATAGCAGCTTCCTCATGCTGCTGTAACAAATTACCTACGCTTTGTGGCTTAAAAAACAACCCAAATTTATTCTCTCAGGGCTGTGGAGGTCAGAAGTCTGAAATCATTTTCACTGGACTAATGTCAAGGAATCAGAAGGGCTGGTTCCTTCTGGAGGCTTTGAGGACATAATTTTTTCCCTTGCCCTTTGCAGCGGCTGGTGGCCCAACTATGTTTCTTGGCTTGTGACCCCTTCCCGCCATCTTAAAATCACAGCATGCCAATCTTTTTGTCTATCATCACATCATCTTCTCCTCTGTAGTTAAAGCTTCCTCTCCCTCTCATAAAGACCCTTGTGATTACATTAAGGCTGACCACCCAGATAACCCAGGGTAATCACTCCATTTCAAGATCCTTAGCTTAATCACATCTGCAAAGTCCTCTGTACCATATAAGGTAACATGGTCACAGGCTGTGGGGATTAGGACATGGCTATCTTCTGGCGGCCGCTTATTCGGCCTGCCACACCTGCCACATGGCACTCATTTGCAATCCTTACAGTCAGCCTAGAATTAGAACTGGAATGGAATAATGGAATAATTCTAAGTTAGTGTATGAGGACTGGCATATGGGAGCTGTAACAGAGGAAAAGATTGCACGTGGCATTTTCTCTGTTTCAAGAACCATGCCAGCCTCATTGAAATTCCACATCCCACTGCCTTCTCCTGACACTGTATCATTTACAATGCTCCTGAGGCTAGTACAGTGACTCATTATTATTAGTTAATGAAGCATCTAAGGCCTAAGCCCACAGTCAGCAGCTGGGATAAAGAATGAGGACAGAGCTGGGCTGAAGGGAGTCTGTAGCTGGGATGTAGACAGGAGAAGACAGAGGCCATGCTGTCCTCGGGCATTCATTTCACAAACATTTACTGAACACTTAGTAATGGTTAGCAATAGTTCCTGGAACCATATGGGTAGTCCTGACCCTAGAGAATTCACAGGCTAGTGAGAGAGACAGACGTGTGCATGAATTTGCCAGGACACCCATGGAAATGCTCAGAAGGGGGTGGGTGTTGGGGAGTATAGAGGACAGTCTCTGCCTCAGGGTATCAGGGGAGGAGGCTTTTCGGAGGAGGGATGGCTGACATGGGTTTTGGAACATAACCAAACATTCTGAGTTTGGGAAAGGGAAGGGAAAGGGACTTGGCCAGAAGAAACAGGTAAACGGGTGCTAATGACAACAGTGAAAAGGCATTTTTCACAGCGGCTGGAGTGAAATGCAGAGATAGTCTGGGAGGAGGAAAAGAATATTTGGAAAATTTGCCTTTAGGCTGCAGCAGTGGCAGGGAGGTGACATTTGGCTAATGATAGGATCAGGGGCAGAGTCCATGAGGGAGTCTGGCTTGGGGAATCAAGAGCCAAACCAAATCACTCTCTGAATAAATCCAGGAGGCTGCGTGCAGAGGCTAGAGGCTGAAGTGGTAGAGACAGAACAGAGTTGGCGTCACATGACAGCTCGAGTGCATATTATCTCTGTGACTCTGGTGAGTTCCTTAATCCCTCTGGGCTTCAGTCTCCTCATCTATAAAATGGGGAGAATCATAACCACCTGTGGGGATGGTTGTATGGTGAGGGCCGTGTCAGTCTTGTTTTCTGCTGTACAGGGTGCATCTGGTGCTCATTTCTAAACCAAATGAGTAATGTCAGAAAAAAATGCTTGGCAGGGTGTCTGATGGATAAGAAATGCTTAGTGAGTGAATTAAGTTATTAAGTTTAGGGGAAAAATTCAATGATAATCAGCCCTGATGTCTGGCTGGGTGACCCTGATATTCCTGATAAATTCTCGCCCCCTATGGGGACATGGCAGCCTAAAACCATGGGACAGATCCCTTAATCTGGATTAGGGGAGAGAGTGGGTCTTGCTTCCAGTTCTGTCACTCATGAACTGTGATTCTGGGGATGCCCACCCCGTTTGATTTTCTCCAGGCCACACCCAACCCAGTTTGCCTCTTTCCTAGACAAGGTTACTGAGGGCTGAGGAAGGCCACCAGGCCCCTGGGATTTCTTGGAACTCTATGCTCTTTCCTTCCTTCTCAATCAGCAGTCCTACAGAGCTTCCAGAACTTTCCATGGATCTTGCACCATGAAAAGCATATGGTCTCTGGAGCTATGTGACCTGGAACAAGTTTAACCTCCCTGACCTCAAAGAGAGGTTTTATTTATTTATCTGGACATAATAGCTACCTGGTTCCAGAATTCTTTAGCTGTGTGACTTTGAGAACTTAACATCTCTGTTCTTCATGGGTACTAAATGGATCATAACACCTCCTCCCACACTTCCTGTGAGGATTGGTTCTCAAAGCTGGCATAACCAGACTCACACCCGAAGATTGGGTCCTACCTCAGGCTCCCAGATGAGTCCCACCTCAGGCTGTCCAGGTGCGAATTCCACCTGGGCTGAGTCTCTTCACTCTGGGTACCAGTGTTTAGGACCCAGGGCCTGGATTCTTCATCAGATCTACTGATGGAACACCAGCTTCTTCCCCAGGGCTGGGAGGATCCCTCTGAAGGAAACGTCTAAAGGCTGATTCTTCCCATCTCTTCCTCAAGTATACATGGGGATGGTGATCCTGGCCCAATCACACATGCATCACACCAGAGACCGCTGGTCCCAGACGGATAAATATTTTGAGAGAAAGGACTTCAAAAGGAATCCTATTAATCCCTCCCTGTTTTTTAAATTTCATTTAATAAATTATCATTAATTTTTGCGGTTCTCAAATAAGAGAAGACCGCAGCTTTCCCTTCAAATGTTCCAGGAGACTGCTTCCTTTCTTCACCAGCAAGTGCCATGTGATGTGAGAAGATCTTCCTGGAGCTGCAGGGAGGGAGGTATGGTCAACAATAGCCCTGCCACCACTCACTGTACTTTCTCCCTCTCTCTCCCTCTCTCTCCCTGTCTCTCCAGCCCCCACCCCCCCAACACAACACACAACCATTCTTAAAATGGGTTAATCCCTCCACCGGTTGTGTATTACCTCAATCCTAAAGCAGAATGATATAGTGGGGAAGTGTTCATTCAGTGGGGAATGATAAGTGGTCCAGCCTGGGGTAGGAATCCCAGTTCTGCCACTTCCCAGCTGGGCAGCCCTGGGCAAGATTCTCAACCTTCTGTGAGTTTTAGGTTCTTCATCTGTAAAAGGAGAATATAATAGTACCTACATGATAAGGTTGTTGGTTGTCTTATTAAATAAAATGAGACATGTAAATAAAGTACTGAGGACATGGTAAGGGCCTTTAAATAGAAGTCATTGCTGTTATTATTGTCATTATATTATTATCTCCATGAAAAGATAAGCCCTGTGTAAACAAGGTTACTTGTTCCCCATTTTATCCTCATCACCTAGGACAATGCCTGGCAATATTGTCAGTGCTCAATAAATACCTGGAGAATCAATTAATGATCATATTTCTTGGATGCAAGGTTTATTCTCCCACTATGTGATTTCAAGAACCCTTCCCCTGGGCTCCCACAGCACCTGGACACAAGATTTATCACAAGAGCTTCCTATAAGCCAGGTACCAAGCTAAGGGCCTTATCCTATATTGATTTTCTTGACTCTGCTCCCCTCACCTTGTGAATTCCTGAAGGAGAAACACTATCAGTTCTTTATTTTATTTTATTTTATTTTATTTTATTTTATAGTTTATTGTCAAGTTGGTTTCCATATAACACCCAGTGCTCATCCCCACAAGTGCCTTCCTCCATGCCTGTCACCTCCCTTTCCCTCTCCCCCTCCCCCATCAGCCCTCAGTTTGTTCTCAGTATTCAAGAGTCTCTCATGGTTTGTCTCCCTCTCTCTCCCCAACTATTTTTCCCCCTTCTCCTTCCCCATGGTCTTCTGTTAAGTTTCTCCTGTTCCACTTATGAGTGAAAACATATGGTATCTGTCCTTCTCTGCCTGACTTATTTCACTTAGCATGACACCCTCCAGTTCCATCCACATTGCTATGAATGGCCAGATTCATTCTTTCTCATTGCCATATAGTATTCCATTGTATATATAAACCACATCTTCTTGATCAATTCATCAGTTGATGGACATTTGGGCTCTTTCCATGATTTGACTATGAAACACTAGCAGTTCTAACTCAAGATAAGTGTTCAGCAAATATTTTCTGAACAGGTAGATAATCAAGTAGCCTATTTTACACACGAGGACACTGATCCCAAAAGGGTTAACACACTCACCACACCAGAGCTGGAGGGGAATTCTGGTCCCCAGATGGCCATATCAGCACTGTACTGACCCCTACAACCAATAACTCAACAGGGATGGGTCCATCAACACCAGCAGATAGTGAGCTAACAACAGAAGAGGAGAGACTGGTTGCTTCTACATTAATTCCACAGACACCCGCATGATCTTGTGGGAGGGTTACCTATGCTACTGTGATGTGCTTTTCATTAAAGCAAGGCTCCTGCAACAGGTAGTCTTTGAAATGCCAATTTTAATTAAGACCCTAATCCTAATAAACACACCATAGATTAAACCCAGCCAGAACAGCTTCCTGCTGGGTGAACTTCTCACATGCTTCAGTAAACAAAATTGTCTCCAGTAAAAGGGCTTGTTTGGGAACATCCAGTCCACCAGGCACCCTCATTCAGAAAAGGGCCTTGGTCATGGTCCCTGACATCACAGACTCCAGGCTTCCAAAGACATAGCTCAGAGTGGAGAAAGCTGGATGCCAGTCCCAGATTAGCTGCTGCTATGGGTTGATGCTTAGCCAAATAGAATCAACATCATTCACATTTGAAGGAGCTCTCATCTGGTCCATTTCATCTTACCTAGGGGAAACTGAGTCCTAGAAAGAGGAATGGACAGAGACCTGTCAGTAGCAGGGACCCAGATCCCCTACCTCCCAGCTTAGTGCGTTTTCCACTCATCACCCTGGCTTTGCCAACTGGTATCTGTGTAACCTTGACCAACTCCATTTCCTCTCTGAGTTTCAATTTCCTGATCTGTATAACAGTGGTCTCAACTTTGACCACACACTGAAATCATCTGATGAGCTTTTATAAATCCCAGTGTCTAGGCTTACCTGAGACCAACTCATCAGAGCCTCTGAGATGAGCTCTGGACATGAGTGTTTTATAAAGCTCCTCAAGTGATGCCAATATATACCCAGGAGTGAGAACCAGTAGACTAGATAATCACTAAGTCTTTCTTTTGCTCTAATATTTTATGAGTTTAGAATTTCTCCGCCTGGAACCCTCTGTGCATCACACACTCTCATGTCCCCCCTACCCCCACCACACACACACACACACACACCCCACAATTGATCTGAACAATTTCTTCTCATACTTCATGTTCTAGTTTAAATATCCCTTCATTAGGGAGGGAGGCATTACCTGAGTTCTTCCCCTTTCATAGCTTGAATCACACTGCACAGTAATTTTATTTTGTGGCTATCTTCCCTGTAAACTGAGTCACAGCAGAGACTGAGAATAGTGCACAAAGATCACCCCCAATTACCCTCATCTCTTATATTCACATGTGTGATCCCTACCCCGCCCCCTTGAGTATGGGCTAGACCCATGACTTGCTTCTAACCGAAACAATATGGCAAAGGTGATGGGATGTCAATTCTAATTAAGTTACATAAAATTGCAATGCCTGTAGTGCGAGAAAACTTCTCTCTTGTTGGCTTTGATGAAGCAAGTGGCTGTTTTGGGAAGGGCCGTATGGCAAGGAACTGAGGATGGCCTCCAGCCAACAACTAGCTAGGAACTAAGGCTCTTAGTCTTAGCCTGCAAGCATCTGAGCCCTGCTAACAACTACACGAGCTTCGAAGCGGATCTTTTCCCAGCCATACCTTCAGATGAGAAACCAGCCCAGGCAGACACTTTGCAACCTTGTAGAAGACCCAGCTAAGCTGCCCCTGGAATTCTGATCCACAGAAACTCTGAGATCACAAATACGTGTTATTTTAAGGGGCTAAGTTTGTGGTAATACTGTTACATGGCAACAGATAAATAATAAACTGAGCCTATCTTATTTGACTACTACATTCTTGGCATCTAGCGCAGTACATGACACATCGTAGGTGCTCAAAAATATTCGGCAAATAAATGATTTAATTAATCCACGTAATGGCGTTAAGTCCTTTGAATCCAACATTTGCCCAAATATTTTCCCTTTCTTTCTCCTACTGACAAGCTAATTGCTCAAAATTCAATGTCAGCCCATCAGACAAGGGTGGTACTCTCAAACCTTTCACCCTTAGGAGGGAAAGTGGGAAGCATACACTGTTATTATGATAATAACTGTGATCTAGCCTTAATGAAATCAACGTGTGGTTAAGTAACTGTTTGTTGAGTGTAAATTGTTATTGTTATTGATGGACAATTTCCTCTACCCTATAAATGCAGTGCAGTGTTCCAGGCGAGGTAATAATCATGGTTTTATCGATCCATAATCTTTCCAAAGCTACAGAGGATGCCATTGACCACGATGGGTTAACCTTTGGATGACACTGGCCTTCAGTCACAGCCCACATCTGGACTCTTCCACACAGTCTTGGCTTTTAGGTCTGCTAGATCAGTCACTCAAAGCAGACAGCCTTAAGGTGCCATTTTGCTCGGGCATTTGCTGCTGTATTCTGTGGTCTGAAGAGCTGCTCTGACCAGTCTCCATGGGGCTTTGACAGGACTCTGCAGGCTCAGGAGTGGCTCTCTGAGGTTACCAGATGTTTCAAGGTCACCTAGGAGTCTCCAGTAGAGAGTGAGACAAGATCACGAGGCAAGACCTCACTGGCCTGTTGCTTATCAAGAACAGTGCTGGCTGGCGTTCTGATAAAGTTCAAGTACATGTAATGTAACGAGGTCTTGAGAGCTAACTGAAGTACTCCATGGAGCCTGTTGAAAGCATGTTGGAGGGCCTTTGTGGCAGATGTCAGGTAGATGGTGTGTAGTAGCACCCAGGGCAGAGAGGGCTTCTGGTCCTGTTTTCTCACTCTTGCTCTGCTTCCTGGTCTCTCTTTCTTCCTGATTCTCAGGTTCTTCATCTGCCTCTAGTATGTCTCAGGCCAGTCATCACCCCTATTTACCCATTGCTCAGTGCTCTGAGGCTGTGGGTCCAAGTGACTTGCTCCTTCCTCATGACAGCTGGGCCTGCTGACGTTCTTCTGTGGGGACAGGACCTACTCACAACAACACCAGCATTACCAGGAGTCCCCATTATATGATCACTTACCATGTACAATGTGCTAGGCTCCTTGTGCACATGATTTCAATACGACAATCAAGAGAACAGCTCATTCTCGTTTTATAGTCAAGGAAATTGGACCTTATGTTAAACTTTGCTTCATTGCACACAAATACAGAGAAAGGACACTTAGGCATCTCTGTATGGCTGACATCTAACTTAAAACTCCCCAATTCTCCAATGTCCTCATCTATAAAATAAGTACAATACTTATAAATCCACAGTTGGGAAATCTATAGACAGAAAGTAGATTAACGGATTCTTAGGGCTGGGGGTGGGGATGAGGGGCAGAGGCAGGAGATGGCTAAAGGGCATGGAGTATCTTTTTAAAGTGGCAGAAGTATTCTAAAATTGACTGTGGTGGGTAGTTGCACATATCTGTGAATGTACTAACGACCACTAAATTGTACACTTTGATGAGTGAATTGTATGGTTTGTGAATTATATCTTAATAACACTGTTTAAAAAATAAGGAGACATTCCTATGGTGTTTAAAATACCTATAGAATTAAAATACAGGACAGTAATACCATTTAAGCTGGAAAGAGATAAAGTGTCCTGAGCTTCTTGCAATGTCAAGAAAAAATATACATAAATTTAAGTATAGATATTAATATAGACATTAGATATAAACAGTCTACATGCTCTAGTTGAAACAAAGATTATCAGTTGTGGCTTTAAGAAACAACAAAGGCATATGGGTTATGAGAGACATGTCTAAAACTTAAGAATACATAAAGGTTGAGAGTAAAGGGATAGAAAAATACTAGTAAATATATACCATATGAATACTAATCAAAAGAAAGCAAGTATAGGGTGTTAATAGCAGGTAGGCTCCAAGTCAAAAATCACTACAGAGATTTTTTTTTAAAGGCTTTTCTTAATGATGAAACACTCAATCAGAAAAAAGGGTAACAAATTGAAATTGATATGTACTGGATTACATGGCCTTACATATATATATTTACTAAACAAGCCATAATCACAATGGAGGATTTTATCAGTAAATGATTTTTTTAAAGCAGACCAAAAAAGCATGAACATAGGAGACTTAACAAGGCAATTAGCAATATCTTCCTGAAGGACATAAATGAAATTCAAAACTATAGGATAAAAATCTTTTCCAGCACAAAAGAACAATTAGAAAAATTGGCTATATATTGAGTTATAAGGCAAGTCTCAACTAGGCTCAAAGGTAAGAAATTATATAGAGCATTTCCTCTGATCACAGTTGCAAATAAGCTATAAATCAAAATAAATGCATAACTAGGAATCTCCATATATTTTGAAAATAACAAATACATTGTTAAATATCTCATAGATACAAGAAACAACCGCAATGTAAATTAAGATATATTTTGTCCTGAATTTTAATTAAAACATGACATATTAGAATACTGAGATACGGTTAATATGTACTTAGAAATATACAACTTCAAATACATATTAGAAAAGAGGAAAGGCTGAAAATGAATTGATTATTCATCTCAAAACAACAGAAAAACACAACAGACTAAGTCCCAAATGAATTGGACAAAATAAAAATAAGAACAGAAATTAATAGAAACAAGCATATAATAGAAAGGATCAGTAAAGCCAGAAACTTGTCCTTTGAAACGACTGATAACATTGAGAAACAGCTGGAAAGACTGATCAAATTAAAGGAAAGTAGGAACAAATAACCAACAAAAAGAGGCTATCGCTACATATTCTACTGAATTGAAAATATAATAAAATAGTAGCATAAACTATTTTATACCAATAAGTTTGAAGTAAATTAGGTAAAATGAACACATTTCTGCTAAAACACAACTTTCTAAAACAGACACAAGAAGAAATAGAAAATCTGAATAGGGCTATTCATAATTCATATTGAAAACTGTCTCTCAAAGAATATTTTAGGTCCAGATGGCTGCACAGACAAAGTCTATTATAGGTATTATACAAACTCTTCTAGAGAATGAAAAAAGAGGAAATAATTCTAAACCCACTTTTTGAAACAAAATACTTTTCAATTCATGTTATGATATATAATTTTGACACCAAAACTTGGCAAGGACAGTAAAAGAAAGGAGAATTACAGGCTAATCTCATGCATGAACATAAATGCAAAAACCCTAATTAAAATATTAGGAAAATAATCCCCGCGATATACTTGCTAACCAAATGGAGTTTCTTCCTGGATGCAAGGTTGGTATAATACTTAAAAATCAGTCCATATAATTCACTATGTTAATTGAATGAGAAAAATAAAATTATAATCTCAATAGGTACGTAAAATACATATGATAAAGTTCGATATCTAGTCATGATATAAAACTTTTAGAAAACCAGAAATAAAAAATAATTTATTTAATTTAATAAAAAGTATTTAGAAAAACATCTTAGTGCAAAACATCCTACATAATAGTAAAAGACTAAGAACTTTTCTTTGAGATGTGGAATATATCAAGGATGCCTGCTATCCCCACTTCTATTCAATATTATACTGAAAATTTTGGCCAGTGTGGTAACATATGAAAAAATTTTAAGGCATAATTCTGCATAAGGCAAAAAAACTGGACAGCAAAAAATAAAACTATTATAATTTGCCCTTGATATAATTATACACAGAAAGATTTCATGAGAATCTATTGATAAATCGCCCATACATAAAAATCACTATAAGGTGGGTTATACAATATGAATCTGAAAGACTAACAACAGAGCTTTTAAAAGATAGCAGATACATTTTCCTATGAAGGAATTTTTTTTTTAATTTTGGGGGCACCTAGGGGGCTCAGTCAGTTAGGCATCTGACTTTGGCTCAGGTCATGATCTCACTGCTCCTGGGTTGGAACCCAGTGTGGGGCACTGTGCTGACAGCTCAGAGCCTGGAGTCTGCCTTGGATTCTGTCTCTATCTCTCTGCCCCTTCCCTGCTTGCACTCTCTCTCTCTCTCTCTCTCTCTCTCAAAAAAAAAAAAACTTTTAAAAAATTTAATGTTTATTTATTTGAGAGAGAGAGAGAGCCAGGGAGGGGCAGAGAAAGAAGGAGAGAGAATTCCAAGCAGGCTCTACGTTGACAGCACAAAGCCAGACATGGGGCTTGATCCCGAGAAATGTGAGATCATGACCTGAGCCAAAATCAAGAGTCAGACGCTCAACTGACTGAGTCACCCAGGCACCCCAGGGAAAATTTCTTTTAATAGTATATAAAAAGCGCTAATCATAAAGGGGAAGAAAGATACAAATTTGACTACATTAAAATGTAGAACCTCTGTTTATGATAGTCATATCATTGAGAAAGTGAAAAGGCAAGCCTTGCACAAAGGATAAGGTATCTGCAAAAACTGTAACTGACCAACGGGCCATATTCTGAATATATAAAGAACTGCTACAAATCAATAAATAAAAGGCAACTCAATAGAACAGAAGACATGAGCCTTGAACAGAAGTCTCATAAAATAGGTTATCAGAATGACCAAGAAACATAAGAAAAATTTCCCAACTTTATCATTCACCAGAAAAAGTAAGTTCTGGTGATTTCTGCCCTAAATATACGTGTATTAGAAATTTGCATGTAGTTATACTAATAAATCTAAATAAGAATATTTGGTGTAGTATTTATTATTTTAAAAAGCCAGAAAGTGGACACAATCCAGATGTCTATCAAGAGAAGAGTGGATAAATAAGCTGTGACATGTCCATGCAATGGAATATTAGGCAGCAATGGGAACAGATAAGCCACAACACACGTGTGACAAACATGTTGAATGAGGAAGCTTCTGGGCACCAAAGGGGACATTCTGAGTGATTCTGTTTAGCTAAAGTTTAATATTAGATAAATCCTCATTTCAGCGTTTAGGGAAGCATCCTTAGGTAGTAAAAAAAAAAAAAAAAAAAAAAATTTTTTTTTAATGCAAAGAAATCATGTCAGTCGGTGTCTGCTCCTGAGAGAGAAGACCCCACACAGGTATTTTAACAGAGAGAATGTGAAAAATCCATGTCCGTCGGATATTCGAGAACTGAAAAGGGAAAAGCTGTCCACAGAGGTGGTAACTGCAGGAAACAGCATCTGGGGGACCAGAGAAAAGAGGTTGGCGTGATGAAAACTTTGAATCTTGGAGCTGGACCGGCACTTCTGAGGGAGGTGCTAGCCAGCTGGCAGGTGCCAGTGTCTCCAAAGGGGCACCATGGGATTGTTTTTGTGAGCCTTGGAATCTGCTCCTCCTACTGAAACACAGTGCCTTGCTGTGGTGAAGCTGACAGGTGCAGAAAGCAAACCGGATAAAGCAAGTCCTCCTTTCTCCTTCCTCCAGGCTTTGCTGTCTCCCTCTAGTGCCCCCTATTGGCAGCATACGAGAAGAAGCTAGCTCTAGAAGAGAAGTGGCTTGCAGGGTCCCAACCTTGGCAGAGGTTAACAGGGTGGGCTTGATGCAGGCAGATGATGGCTTAGTAATCCACACAGACATGATTAGCAAAGGTCAAGGTAGTGGTTGCCTTAAGGAGGAAGGGAGGATTACACCTGGGAGAAACCATTTAGGGACGGTGGAGAGTTTCTTTCTAGGCTGCAGACAGTATTTTATTTCTTAATGTGGAGGGGTGGCTATGTGGGTGTTTGGTTTATAATCACCCACCATGCTGTACGCCTATGTTCTATGTGCTTTGCTCTGTGTGTGTGTGTGTGTGTGTTATTTCCCACAACTAAAAGTGAAGTAAAAAATTTAATGGAACAGCACAGGAAAGAGAGCAGTGTTGCTATAGATTGGAGGGTCAGAGGAGATTTCTCTGAGGAGGGGATATCTGAGGCCAGTGTGAATAATCAGAGGGGCCAGCCATGCCCAGAACCCTATACAACCTTCCAGACAGAGGGCCATGGGTACCCTACATCTTACGAACACAGGCCTGCTGTGGAAATTGTGGAGGCAGCCAGCCACCATGGCTTTGGGGATAGCCCTGGTGGTCAGGTGCCCATGAGGCAAGGCATCCAGTGACTGAGCAGTCCCTTATCATCAGAGGGCCAAGGAAACACACCTTGCCACGGCTGAACACACCTCTCCTCTGTCCCAGCCTCCTGGAAAACGTCTCTAAGGGCTGAGAGGTGATTCTGGGACAGGGAAGTCAGCAGATGGACTGGCTCCAGAGAGAGTCCCTGAGGTTTCTGAACCAGTTCCAGTCTGTGTTCCTGGAGCTGGCAGAAGCTTCCGGAAAGAACAGCAAGATCTGGTCTTGTGCTGTCTCATTTCCCTCTTTCCCTCTTTCCTTCCTAATTTCCTTCCTCCAGCCTTTCCTTTCTTACTAGTTCCTTTCCCTCCCTCCTTCTCATGCACTAACCCACAGTCAGACATAACACATAGGTGTATAAACATACACACCCTGTGTGTCCACCTCCTACACACACAAACCGAACCACACACACCATACACATATTTATTCATACACATCTCAGATCGACTCCTCTTACGCCTGCAGAGCACCTTAACATTCAGCTTTCAACTTCGCAGCCTCTTCAACAAGTCATAGCAGCCCCATTTTACAGGTGAAGAGCTTCGGGGTCAGAGAAGTTGAAGAATATCTTCAAGATCACAGAGCTGGGAAGTGACAGAGCTGGGACCAGCACTCAGGTCAGCCTGCTTCTGTGCTGCATTCATCCCCTGCTATCCCACACAATTTTTTTTAAATGTTTAAGTGTTTTTAATTTATTTTTGAGAAAGAGAGAGAGAGAGCGCGCGGGTCCACGCGTGTGCGAGCAAGTGAGGGAAGGGCAGAGAGAGACAGAGAGAGAGAATCCCAAGCAAGATCCTCCCCGTAAACACAGAGCCCAACTCATGGCTAGAACCCACGAGCTGTGAGATCATGTCCTGATATGAAACCAAGGGTTTTTAAATATTGGGTGCACCTGAGTGGCTCAGTAGGTTGAGTGTCCAACTTCAGCTCAGGTCATGATCTCACGGTTCATGAGTTGGAGCCCTGCATTGGGTTTACGGCTGTCAGCACAGAGCCTGCTTCAGATCCTCGGTCCCCCATCTCTCTGCCCCTCCCCCACCATGTGCATGCACTCTTTCACTCTCTCTCTCTCAAAAATAACAAATAGGCATTGACAATTTTTTTTTTTTTTTAAGTAGGCTCCACACCCAACCTGGGGCTTAAACTCATGACCCTAAGATCAAGAGTCACCTGTTCCACTGACTGAGCCAACCAGGAGCCCCCATCCCACACAATTTTAACTGTCCTCCAAAGTGACTGCACCCACCAGCCATGGTTGAGAGTGCACATTTCCCCACACCCTCTTTGACATTTAACATTGTCAAACTTTGTTTTGCCATCTGTTGAATTAAAAATGGCATGTCATTGTTTTAATTTGCATTTTGGGGAAAGCTTTCTCAGAAAAAGAGATTCCTGAGTCTCAATCTCAGCTGTTCTGATCTGAGGCTCAAGACTGCATGATTTGCTACCTTCCCAGGTGATGTGAGGTGAGGTTTGGGAACTCGTTGCCTGAGGACCAGCAATGTCTCTTCCAGCTCTGTTGTTCTCTGATTCTGGGGGTCCTGCCTTCTCCTGGGCACAGGACTTACTTAGGCTCAGTGTCTGCACAATCTTTGCCACTTCTAATGCTATCTTCTCCATGAAGGAAGATTTTTAAGACAGAGGAAGTCCTGGCCACTGTGGCCATTTATGAAGTTGGCTCTTTGAGCCATATTCCAGATGTCACACTAAAGAACGCCTACCCCTCAGAAAGAAAAGATTAACATGTATAAAGAATCTATTGTTTTCTGGGTACCATGTGGTACTTGCTGGACACTTAATTTCAAGAAGTCATTTAAATATCACAACAACTCTGGGAAGCATTATTGTCCCCATTTTACAGATGAGGGAACTCAAGTTCAAAGACTTAATAGTTTCCCTGAGGTCACACAGCTTCTAAGGCGGCTCCTATCCTGAGTCTGTCTGGCTCCCAAGCCTGGGGTCTCTTCACCATCACCTGCCGACAAATTAGGGTTTCTTAGAAGAGAAAGACCATAAATGGCCAGTGCCTCCTTTCCACAGATACTCAAAGGATTCTGGTCACTTTGGCTCCCAAACACCACCCCCTTCCTGCCTGAACTATCACATTCCTGACTCCTGGAACACTCTGGAAAGTGTATATATTGCATGGAAAAGGGATTATTTTATCATACTTAGCATGTGGTAGCTTATTTGATTCAATCCTGGGGAATTCATGCCTGAAAATATGGACTTCAGGGTAGATGGCCTGGGGGAGAGAGAAGAGGCCTCCAATCATTCCTGCTGTTCTATCTCCCGGGGCTAATGTGGAAGAAGAGAAGCATAAAAGTGACTTGTCTTTCTGAATTATGATCAGTTTTTCAATTTCTTGAGCTTTGCTTTTAATTCTGGGAAATTTCAGAAGAACAGCATATACCAAATTGCCAAATATCCACCATCTAAAAATGACCATTCAAAAACCATTTGTCAAATTTTTTTCAATTTCTTAAAAATAAAATAGGCAACATGTTGTTTGTCTAGAGATGAAACCCCCTTGGTTTTCCATTCCAGATTTCATTTCTTCTCCACATCATCCCCCAACAACCTCGGTCATAAATTTAGACTATTTCTGCCTAATTCGTTTTATATTTATAAGTACATGTATCATGAACAAATAAAAATTAAAACTTGAATTTATATATAGGGCACCTGGGTGGCTCAGTCAGTTGGGCATCTGACTTTGGCTCAGGTCATCATCTCATGGTTTGTGGGTTTGAGTCCTGTGTTGAACTCTGTGCTAACAGCTCAGAGCCTAGAGCCTGCTTCAGATTCTGTGTCTTGCTCCCTCTCTGCCTTTCCCCTGCTCGTACTCTGTGTTTCTCTCTGTCAAGAATAAATAAACATTAAAAAAAAAGTAAAAATTGAATTTATATAAATGTACCATACTGTACTATTATTCTATCCCCTGCTTTTCTTCTTTTTATGCTACACCACTGAGAGCTCTTTAAAAGTTGAGAATCATGTCTTATTTAATCTCTGCATTCCTGGTGGCCTTGTACATTCTGAATGCTCAATAAATCAGAAAAGAAGGAAGGGAGAAGGGAGGGAGTGGAGGGGGGGATAGGAAGGAATTAAGGGAGAAGGGAAAAAGGGAAAAAGGAAGGAAGTGAGGACCAGAGGGAGGGAAGGTGGGAAAGGAGGGAGGGAAGGAAGAGGGGAAGGTGGGGGGAAGGGGGGAAGGGAGGGAGGAAGAGAGGAAAGATCAGTCTTTTGAGTCAGAATTTGTGTGGCTCCCAATTAGAAGTGAGTGTGATGACAGAAGCTTTCTAAGTCCTCTGTGCCATGATTTCCCTGACTGGAAGTTCATATCCCGTTAGAGCAGACAGTCCCTCACCTTTGATCTGCTCACCATCCTGCTCTCCAGGGAAGTCCCAGGCTTGGCTTCCAGAAGCTCCAAGCCACACAGCTGCCTAATGTGCTTAGCTCCAGTGTGGTCCAACTCTCACTGGTCATAAATCAACCAGCCAAGGCTGAAACCTACATTACTCTCTAGCTCTCAAAAACCTTCAAGGATTTGGGGAATTAGCTGCCAATTTAAACACTTGTCTTTCCTCCTTCCCTTCTCCCACTCCACCTTTGTCTCTGTCAACCATGAAGCACCTTTCTCAATGACTCTTCCTGCCTCGGTGAGTCTTTCTTTCTGAGTATCTCTCCATCTCTGATTCAAAATAATGCCTCTGTCTTCCTTTCTTCAGCCCCTACGTCTGCCTCCCCACCTTCCCCCCTTCCCTCCCCTGAGTCTCGCTGCAGCCACAAGACCAGGATCCCAGCTGGGGCCATAGATCTCCTTGTTACCACTATTCTCTCCCTCTCACTTTTAAAAATGCATTTTATGGTGGTTTCTAGCACAAACAGCTGTCAGAGCATCTTTGAGAAAACCTCTGGGAACAGATGCTCCGGCAGTTCTTCAGATTCTTTACTCTGCAAGCCGAGATGGATTTGGGAAGAAATTCATTCATTCGTTAACCCATTAAACAAATATTTATTGAGCTCCTATTGTATGCCAGTCACTGAACTGAACATTGGGAACATGGCAGTAGATAAAACAGCCCTTACGGAGTTTACAGTCTAATTGGGAGACAGATGTAAATCTAATAGCCACTTAAATATATAATAACAAATAGTGATCAATACTATGAAAAAATGGTCCACAGTGTTCTAACAATAATAGTCAAAGTCTATTGAGCGTTTATTAAATAACTGGAACTATTGCAAGCATTTCAAATACATTTTTCTTAACAAAAACTTCCACAGTCCTATTCTACATACAGTAAAACTAAGGAACAGAGTGGTTAGACAACTTGCTTAGGGGCACACAGCTTGTGAGTAGGAGGGCCAAGATTTAAACATAACATGGGGACTGGGGAACAAGAGGAGAAAAGTCTTCCTGGAGGCTCAGTTTTCTTCCTGTATGAATAGAATTTTCTTTCCGAACATCACATACAGAATAGGACTCAGAAACAGAACTAGAATCCAGCCTCCTGAATTCTAAACTAATCCAGTTCTAAAGTCAAATAGACTGGAATGTGAAGGTTGACTCTGTTACCAAAACTACTGAGCCCCATGAGACGTCCCAGAAAAACCAAGGGGCATATAGGGGTGGGGATGCTGGGGAAGAGGATGCTGGGGAAGAGACACTTCCCGCTCAGAAGGGCATGTAGGGCTTGAGCCTCCTACTCTGGGACAGACTTGGGGATGGTCCTTGAAGGAAGGGCCTTATGTTCTCCATTGCATCTCCAGCCCTCAACACTCCCTGGTGCACAGTGGGTGCTGAATCGTTATTTACTGAAAACTGAATGAATGGATAAGTTGAATTAAATGTAAGTGAATCAAGTGAAAAAGAACAGATGGGAGCTCTACGTTTCTTCCAAGCTAGGGGTTTATAATTGCAAGAACTTCCTTTCTTTCCACTCTCACTAACACCAGCCAGCAGTGTGGAGAGATTCTGCCAGGTATCTGGGTCAGTTTCTACCCTTTCTTTTCAATCTGCGTATCCAAAACACTTTCCTGCTGTTTCATAAATCTCCCTTTTTAATTTTTTTTTTCAGTTTTGCTGATTCAATTAAGAGCTGAGTTTGATCTAGAAACCTTACCTCTTAAGTCCCTTTTGATAAAACAGTCCCCAGAGTGCCCGTCTCTTTGAAGCCTCTTTATGAGTTTTGGAGCTGAGTAAAATGCCGACCACTTTCAAGATAATTACACTGGAGCAGACACATTGTTCCTGGGATCTGTTTCCCAATCTGAGTAAACAGAGTCTGGTCCTTTTTACATTCTTGTAATATACACACTGTCTCCTCTTTCATTTTTCTCTCTGTCTGGAGAGCTGCCTGTGGGTTATTGAATCCCTGGACCAGGGAAGAAGGAAGAACTTGTTTGGGAAAACATCATCCACAGGAAACTTGCCCTTGGCTGGAGGGGTGACTGTTGGCTGATTTTGGCACATTCAACCACTCTCCCTCTCCCACAAAGAGACTGGGGAAGCCAAGAACCACTCAACAACCTTAGAAAAGATGGAAGAACCAAATGTACCCACCAATTCAAGAGCCACTAGGTTGAAACAATCAATTAAAGCAATGCCTGCTGTCGCATCGTTTTTATATAGGTGATGTGTTGGAGAAGGACACACATGTGGGAATCAAGCCAGATAGCTTCCAGTCCAGTCCCATCTCTGCCACTTAAATTAACTATGGGACCTAAGCTCAAGTGCCATCAGTTTTCTCCTCTGTGTAATGGGAATAATAATAGAATTTATCTCAAATGCTTATTATAAGAATAATATTAGGAAATACCTTCAGAACAGTGTCTGACATTTAAGTGGCTGGCAGGTGATGATGATGATGATGATGATGAAGATGATGATGATGATGATGGTGATGATCTGTGACATATAAAGCACTTTTACATTCGTGCTTGCATTTCATCACATTTTCTTTGCCCTCCTAGCAGAGAACCTACATCAGAACCATAGTCTTCTGACTCTCAGTGTCTGTGCACTTTTTGTCTGGGGCATTCCAAAGGAATTTGACTTATTCTCTGTGATTCCCAGGGTGAGGAGGTGGAAGCTACAGGAAGAAGACTGGACTCAAAATAGGGATATTTATTTTTAATGGTCAGAGGTATCACAAAATGACTGTCTCAGAATAGGAGTGTGTTTCCTGTCCCTGGCAGTACACACTCAGAGGCTGCCAGCCACCTGGAGAGGATGTTGTGATGGGAATGGAGAAGTCAGACTTGGTGGCCTTCCAATTCTGAGAGTCTGAGCCTCTTGTATGAACAGGAAGTGTCTATTTCTGCCAACCCGCCACCCTCATACTCCTCATTATTTTTCCAGGAAATCCCATGAGGCTTGAGAGTTTTATTTGCAGATCCAGCCCTTACACTGCAGCCCATTTAACTGAAGAACCAGACTTTTGGGTGATTCAAGAGGCTAGATTCTAGTACTATTTCTGCATCCTACTCTCTATGTGATCTGGGGCAAGAAAATTCTATAGTTCGTGCCTGCCCAGCCCACTCCCTTTCTCCAGTAATGCTTCCTCTATTTCCATTTGCGGACCACTCCTCCCCTATTCTAAGTCCATGTGGCTCTCCTGAAAACATCTTATCTCCATGTTTGGCCCTTGACCCAAGTCTAACCATGAGGTAGGTGTTCCAGCTCCCTGGGTATAGTAATTGGTTCAGGAACAGGCATCTAATTAAAGTTGGACCAATCAGAATCCATTCCAAGACTTTTGCTACATTTGTTGTGAAAGAGATGCTCTTTTCCTGGAGATTGCTAAACTGGTAACACCTCAAGCCTGGGCTCTACCATGTGGGAAGAACGTGCCTTAAAATGAAGTCAACACTGAGGAAAGCAAAGTGAAGAGGGGATGAGAACAAATCCTGACGACATCATTCAAACGTCTGGATCCAACAGTACCTGAAATTAGACCTACAGCTAGAGTTTGTCTGTTAGTTACACTAGCCAACAAATTCAGGTGGTTTTTAAATTTGTGGTTACTGTATGTATGTATGTATGTATTTCTCAGATACATTTGATTTGAATTGCTACTGCCTGTAACCAAGAGTTCTAACAAATATCTAACACAGTGTACTGGAGTGGGGACAGAAGACCTCCCTGTAGAAGGTAAGTCTTGAGCTGTGCTATTCTCTGTATCAAGGTATACCTAGTAAAATCCTTGGTAAAGACTGTTAATTAGTAAAGTCCTTGGTAAAGACTGTTAATTATATACCACATCATTCTATACAGAGGACAAATCATTAATTAGGGTCTGAACCAGACCCATCAATGCCTTAACTTGAGGGAAATTTAATCACCTGCTAGACTCCATATGCATACCTCTAGTCTTTACCACTATTTCCAGGATCGCCCCTTCCCCTTTGTTTAGTGAATGAAATTATCATCCGTCCACTAAATATTGAAAGCACCTACAATGTGCCAAGTGTTATAACAAATTATGTTTGGAATACAAAGTTGTGTAAGATATTAAGAACCTCACAGTAAAACCAGGAGGTAAAACAATTCAATGTGCTTGGTGTTTTACTGATTTTAAAAAAATTAATGTTTATTTTTGAGAGAGAGAGAGAGCACAAGGGGAGGAGAGGCAGAGAGAGAGAGGGAGACACAGAATCTAAAGTAGGCTCCAGGCTCCGAGCTGTCAGCACAGAACTCGATGTGGGGCTTGAACCCACGAGCCGTGAGATCATGACCTGAGCTGAAGTCGGACGCTCTCAACAGACTGAACCACCCAGGTGCCCCTACTGATTTTTTTTTGAAGTCCCAATCCTTTATTAGTTTCCTCTTGCTGTGGTAACAAGCTACCACAAATTTAGTGGTTTAAAACATACAATACAGTTCTGGATGGCAGAAATCTGACACAGGCTTCGTTGAGTTAAAATCAAGGGGTCAGAAGGGCTGTATTCCTTTTACAGGCTTTAGAAGAGACTGTTTCCTTGCCTTTTCCAGCTTCTAGAGACTGCCTGTATTTCTTGGCTCGTGGCCCCTTCCTCCATCTTCAAAACCATCCCCTTAGTATCTTTAAATCTCTTGAGTGTGCTCTCTGACGCTCCTGCCTCCCTCCTATAAGAACGCTGTAATTACATTGAGCCCATCCAGATAATCCAGGATAATCTCCCCAGGTCAAAACCCTTAATTTAATCACACCTGCAAAATCCCTTTTTCCATGGCAGGTACCATACTCACAGGTTCTAGGAATTGGGGGACCATTATTCTGCTCACCACAAATACGAAGAAGTGGGGATGACAGTGATGATGATGATGACCTCCATTTTACACAAAGAAAAACTAAGGCTTAGAGAGAGATAAAAGCAACCCTTCCGGTAACAAAGAAGAACCGGAGCTTTGATTCATATTCAGGGGTTCTGATCTGCTGTCATTGTTCTTCACTGTTACCCTTGTTGCCAACCCAAATAATTACAGATTTTCAAGTCACCTAAACCTTTGCAAGTCACTTAACTTTCCTGTGCCTCACTTTTGCCATCTGCAAAATGGAACTAATAATTTGGGGCTTATGAACATTAGCGGTTATGCATGTGGCACGCCTAGCATGTCTGGCACATAGTAGGCGCTCAATGATATGGCCACCAATCCTAAAACTGTCATCCAAGGTACAGAGGTGGTAGGGGGCCTGGACACAGAGTCAGTGCCCTGGAAGGGGGAAGGAGGTCTCATCCAAGGAGGAAATGCTCAGGGAGTTGGGTGTCAAAGGACAGCTGTGGAGCTCAGGGTGAGACAGGGGCTTTCTGCTAGTTTTTATTTTTTTTAATTGTTTAAAGTTTATTTTTATTTATTTTGAGAGAGAGGGATACAGAGCAAGTGGGGAAGGGGCAGAGAGAGAGGGAGAAAAATCCCAAGCAGGTTCTGCACTGTCAATACAGAGTCCTATGCGGGGCTTGAACTCAGGAGATCATGTGAGATCATGACCTGAGCTGAAGTCAAGAGTCAGACACTTAACCGACTGAGCCACCCAGGCACCACTCTGCTGGCTTTTGGACCACAGATGAGGAAACACCTGGCCGGGTTCTGCCATCTGGGAGAGCAAGCTGGGATGTGGGGCTTTCACTGTGGATCGGTGGTGAAATGAGCAGATAAAAAATCTACCGTCCTCCCTGACTACCTTCTCAGATCCTTAGCAACTGGCCTGTCAACCCATCCACTCCAAACGAAGTATTGGCCCGGCCCCGCTTTGAGAGGGTGCACTTGGGGACCAACCGCGCGCCCCAGGCCCCCAGAACTTTGCTGCCAGGCGTGCCCACCCCTCTGCCCCCTGCTGGGCCGATTTGCTTCAGGGGGCGGCCGACAACAGAAGGACAGCAGGATTTATCACTGCCCTAACGTGTCCATTTGTCTTCTGCTCAGAGGGTCCTGACAGGGGAGTTTCCAGGGACTGCACTGAAGCATGCTAGAGTTCTTGACAGAGACGCATGGCGGTGATTACATGCGGTGTTAGGCACAGTTACCGCAAGGCACGGCAGCTCCAAGTTCTCTCTTGAGCACAGTCTCAGACTGACTCTACAGCATCCTTTGCTTCCAACTCCTTTTATAAATTATGTGTGAGGATGGGGGGGTGGGTACAAAAGGCCTAAGGCAGGGTTCCTCTGCCCCAGAGGCTCAGATGGGGGTTCCCTCTGGCGGCACAATTGAGTGGGGCAGCCTAGAATGATCTTTATCACCAGCCTTCTGTCCCAAGACAGGAAGGCATTCATTCCTTTCTTAAACATGGGACTCAAACCAAGATGAGTAACAGCATTTCCTGAGATGTAGGGCAGAGGACAAAGAAGACGAAACCGCAGAGATTGTCATGGACATGAACTGCAACTCCTGTGCTAAGGCTGGAGTTCTCTCTGTCTCTGCCAGGTATTTATCTGGCATTTTCTTGCATACCTGCATTGACAGGGGGCTCACTACTTCTTAAGGCAGTTTATTCCATTCTTGGGCAGCTTTGACTTTTAGAAAAGTGCTTCAGATAGAACAGGAATCTGCCTCCTGCTGCTGCTGTGGGTTCAGACTTTCAGTCCACTTTCTCAACCACAGTGTTTCTCCAAGAGCTGCCTCTTATATGAGAATCCTCTGGGGAGCTCATTAAAATGCAGACACCTGGGCCCAACCCCAACCTGGGGACTCAGAAGGCCTGAGACAGGGGCCTAGGAACCTGCATTGGTAAAGGTACCTGATATGCACCATGAGAGTTGTGGGTCCCTGAAACGAGTTAGAAGGATACCCATGAGCAAAGACTGTCCAAAGGGAAAGCAGGAAACCTGGACGACAGCTTTCTCCAATTTGTCAAACTCTACCTAGGGTAGGGTTGCTTGGGGAGAAGCCCCACCAGATAGAGATGAACTAAGCAGGAAATCACAAATAGCAGCTAGCACTTATGAAATACCCACCCGCGCAGGTCCAGTCCAAAGGCTTTGGCGTAACCCCTCTGTGTATAAGCATTACACTGATCTCCACTTAACAAACTAGGAAACTGAAGTTCAGAGAGGTGGCTTGCCCAAAGAAATACATCTGGGAAGTGGCAGCATGAGGTTTGACTCCACATTCCTGACCATCATCCAACAGCTTGATGAGAACCCCAGATTCTAAGCCTCCCGAGGCCCAGGCCTCTTCCTTCATCTCAGTGAGCAGATGAAGTTGCGTCATTAACCGTGGAACCAGTGTGCACCCTTACCTCCTAGGAAGAGAGAAAGTGCTCCTTGCCCTTTTGAGGATTAGCAGCCTGTCCGCAGGGAGGCAGGGCTGTCTGGGGCTTCCAGGTGATGATACTGGCCCTGGGGAACAGCATAGCCCCTCGGGGGGCTGTCCTGCTCACCTGGTCACTCTGGCAGGCAGCCCCATGCCAAACATTTGCAGGGCCTGAGCAAGAGCATAGCACCTGTCTGAATAGTTAGAAGTTACAAATTGAGGTGACAAACTAATAATAATAATAATAATAATAATAATAATACATGTTCTGTCTTACTATCTTGACAAATATTCTTTTCTTTTTACCTGGAAGGTCTAGTTCAAATTTAGAATTTGAGGGAGCTCCTTGCCTCCTTGGAACATGGACATGGAGACAGCTGCCTTAGCCCCAGCTCCTGGCGCTGCCTCCTTCCCACCCCCGACTCTGCCTCACACTCTGAAAGCCTCACATGCATGTGTGAACACCACAGCCTTCACAGCTGCACATTGGCCCCCGTTGGCCCACGCAGGGGCATTTGGGGGAGCTCTGTCTTGCCCTGTCTGGTTCAGACATGGCCCCTGTCCTGCTTTCTTTGCCCTCTCAGTCCGTTTGCAGCAGCAGCTAATCGCAGGGACCGAGATGGGAGAGGGCTCAGGACACTGCAGCTCCTTGGGCCACCTGCATTAGTATTCCACTCAGCCGCCCAGGGGCCTGCAGTCCCTGCTCTCAGCCTGGCACCAGGCCTGGCAGAGGGACCTGAGAGGCGGCCTCTCCCACAGCAAATGAAGCATGGGGCAAGGCAATGAAGTCTTGAGCTATTGCTCCAGGCTGCAAATGAGAGAGACAGGGAGGCAGGGAGAAGAGAATCTTATACTTTAGGCAGAGAAGGAGGTCACCTAGATCATGAGATCATATCTGCTTCACATCTCACCTGAAATTTGAAATTTGCCTATTAAATCTTATCATCTTTCGATTTTTAAAATAGGATGGTGCATCTCCCTTGGGGATGATATCTGCTGCAATCCTGTATCTCAGTGATTATCAAAGTGCCATCTGGATCAGTTTCACCTGTTGTTAGACGTGCAGATTCTTAGGCCCCAATCTGACCTACTGAACCAGAAACCCCAGAGGGGGACCAAGCACTGAGTGTTCAACAGGCCCTCCTGATGGCTCAGATGCTCACCGAAATCCAAGAACCACGGGTATAGGCGACACAGTCATTGCTGGTTTCAGAGCAGAGTAGCAATTCCACGAGAGCCTTGTTCATCAATATGTATTCATTTAACAAATATTTATTGAGAGCCGAACACTATGTCAGGCATTGGATTCAAGACAGGGTGCCTGTCCTCCAGTTGTTCACAGCCAAGCTCAGGAGCAGACAAGGAAACAGAACACAACACTAGGAGGCGGAAAATGCTAACACAGGATAGGTGAGAGGCCCTTCAGGCAGCCCGGGAGTATCAGGGAAGACTTCCCGGAGGCAGCTCTGCCTGCACAGGAACTGGAGAAGCTGGCATTGTCAGATGCAGAGCAGGACACAGTCAATTGTTCCTGGTGACAAAGACTCTGTCCTTGACCAAACTTCAGCAGGGCTCCTCTGAGCCCTCTTCTCACCTGGGCCCCGATCTTAGCGCCCATCCTGTCTTTGGTCTGCCCAGCCCAACCTTAGCAAAGAATCCTGCTAGGTCATCTCCTCACGCAGGAGATCTGATCACCTTTGATATCTGAGCAAATTCCTCATCTCTTACCCTGGATGTCTAGCCCTTTGCCTTTAGCAAGAACCCTGTTGGGTCAGCTTAGCAAAATCCCCCTACCCTGGACACTCCCTCTTAGTAATTTTCCATCCATTTACGCCCTCAGTGTGCTCATTACGTATATCATTGTTGTATTGGGAGTTGAGCTCTCTCTCCCTTATTGCAAAATGCCTATTTCAATAGTCCTCAATAGCCTTCCTTATCAGTTTAGCAAGTGTCAGAATAGATGTTTCTTTAACACTGGATGAGGTGAGCCATTGTGCACAGACTCAGATGAAGGAGAGAACATGGACCGGCTCATTCAGGCCCTTAGCATAGCTCACATGTTAAGGCAGAATGTGGGTGAGGTGGCTGAGGGTCAACCAAGGAGGTGAGCCTAGGGAAGTAAATAGAGTCTGCGAGGCTCTCCGGGTGTTTGGGGTTTGTCCTGTAGGCAGTGGGATGCAGGGAGACATTTTATGCAGAAGAGTGACATTCTAGAGGCTTTCATTCTAGAAAGATCTCTCTGGCAGGCTGCCTCATGAAGAATGGGTCAGGGACCTCAAACCTGGAGCCCTGAGAGACCCGTGAGGGAAACCACTCTCCCCAGAAGGGGGAAGAGGGGGTGGACAGATCTGGACTAGGGCAGGTGGCTACAGGGAAGGAGACAGCTTTGAGATCCATTTAGAGAGTGGGCCACACATCAGGATCCACCTGGAGAGAATTTTTTAAATAAACACTTGCCCGAACCCCCCTTAGAGCCCCTGAATCAGAAACTCAAGCATCTATCTGTTTAAAAGCCTGCCCTCATCAGTCAGCTGAAGCCAGGGTTGAGAACTACCGAGTAGGAGGTAAGGAGACCCAGCCTGCTGACAGATTGATGAGGGAGGACAAGAGTGAAGGGAAGAAAAGAATGCATGTGGGGAGCGTCCCCCAGGAGTCTGTGTGAGTCATCGGAGATGCCAGTCACTGCATTTTCAGAAGGTGAATCATGAGTCCGGACTGGGGCGGTCAGGGTCTGAAAGCTGCATCCTCTTCTTTTTAGGTGCCACGATGCTTGGTTTTGAGGCAGCAAAACCTCACATAAACGAATCACTTGATGAAAGGGATTGAATTCAGACTCATTCATTCACTTCTTCATTCATTCAAGAAATGTTTACAGAGCACCTGTCAAGTGCTGGGTGCTATGCTAAGTGCAGGGATACAGTGGTGAGCAAAATCAGAGACGGTCCCAATCTAGTGGGTGAGACTTTACACAAGTAATGACTCTAACAAATGTAAATTCACCACTGGGCGAAGTGACATCAGGAGAAAATACTTAGAGGATATATATTAGGGGATGTGACACACCCTCGGGGGGTCTGCAACCCCTTTCTGAGACAGTGTCATCTGACCAGGAGTACAAAGATAAGTAAGAATTAGCTAGGCTGAAAGTGGGGAGGATGCTACAGGCAGAAGGGTAGCATGAACAAAGACCCTATGCAGATGGCCTTCATCTTCATGTAATTGTGTTCTTCACAGGTACTAAGGCCCAGATTCTCCAGTCTGTGGGAGAAGCCTCCCCAGGGAGCTGCTCAGGGGACCCCTTTCAGAAAGCCCACTGTGGAACTGGTGCTGGCAGAACACTCCCATTTCCCACTACGGGGAGATGGCCGGGGGCCTGAATGGAGTTCCCGGGTGGCCTCCTTAGGTTGGCAGGACACGCCCAGGTGTGTGAACCTAGACAACCTTGCAGCGAGGTCATCTGCTGTCTCCGCTGGGGGAAGTGCTTCCTGACAGCTGCTCTAAAGTGATTCTCCTTCAATTTCCATTTTATAGCTCCTTGTTCCCTCCTCAGCGGGAGGCTGTGTCTCCAAAGAAGTCAGGCTGACATTGCAGGCTGCAATTATCATGCCCTTCGCCTGGCTGAGATTTCTTGGTCATCTCCCACCTTTGGTGCTACTAAGTTTCTCTGCCTTTATTGATTTCTATTGCCCAGATATTTATCAAGCACCTGTGGGGTGCTCATTATAGAGCAAAGTGTTATGGTGGATGAGGATGGATAAGAAGAACATTTGGGATGGCCTTTCCATCACCCAACTCACAACCAATTAACAAATGTTTGTAGAGTACAAGCAAGGAATTGAGGTTTATGTGTATCATTTAAAGCCTCAAAGGTATGCACATCAGAACTAAATATTGCAGTGTATCTATCTAAAATTGGAAGGCAGAAGGCAGGAGGATTAAGTGAGCTAAATCCTCATTAATCATACTAAGAGGTCAATAGATAACATCCAGAGTTGATAAATCAAGAAACACAGGTAATAAGGCTTTGATAGGAATTACCAGAGCATGATGGTTAAGAGTATTTAGGTGTCTGGAGTCAGACCTGGGTTGCTTTCTATTTATATTGCTTATCGGCTATGTAGGAACTTGGACTTATTTTCTCTATGCCTCAGGTTTCCCATCTGTACAATGTGCATAATAATAGTAGCTACCTCATGGGGTTGTGGTGAGCCCTCATGAAAACAATGCACGCAAAAGGTTTAGCACAGAGCCCAGCACATGACGACTCTGCTTTAGCCAAAGCCCATTGCTCTCTGGGGAACAGGACATGCTTTTTATTATAAATTCTCTGAATTATTTAATTTTGTAACCATATGCGCATATCACATTTCCAAAAATAAAATTTTAGAATGTATATCTACAAATTGGGTAATCACTATAGAAAACTGGAGGTTGACTGAACTTTTCTGGCTGAATATCTCTGTTTCTGCCACATTCAAACTCCTCCTCTTTCCTGCCCCATTTTCACCCTCAGTTTCCCCACCCTTCTTGTTCCCTTTCTTTTTGTTGGTCTTGATGGCCACCCAATCTTAACTGCTCTCATAGGCTTGGTGTCTGTATTAGTTTGTTAGGGATGTCCTAACAAAAATATCACGGGTTAGGTAGTTTGAACATAGCAAATTATTTTCTCACAGTTCTGGAAGCTGGACGTCTAAGATCAAGCTGTCGGTAGGTTTGGTCTCTTCTAAGGCCTCTCTCCTTGGCTTGCAGACAGCCATCTTATTGATATGTCCTCATGTGGTCTTACCTCTGTGAGTGCATTCCTCATGTCTCTCTGTCTCCAAATTTCCTCTTCTTATAAGGTCACCCTTCCAATTGGTCTTGGGCCCACCCAAAGCACCTCATTTTAACTTAATTGCCTCATTAAAGACCTTGTCTCCAAATGCAGTCACATTCTGAAATTCTTTCCCATGTCCCTTTATGATAGGAAAAGACAGGCTTCAGTAGGCAAAGAAGCAAAGATCAGGACCTGAGGTCCCAAGGTGGGACAAAACACATATTTTGGAACAATGCTGGGAGTGTCTGACCATAGCAAACCTCCTCAGGCATAAAGTTCCTTTTAAGAATGTAACAGACACCACCTACTCCCCCTTAGGTTTCCCTCAGGAATTTGACAAAAGACCTAACTAAAAATAAGTAGTAGACCATAAAATGTAGGACCCACAAGGAATGATAAGGCCATAGACCACCCCTCACACAATGGACGCCAGCCAATCAGGAATGGACAACCCAGCACCTAGAGCTGTCAAGTCGGTAAGGGTAGAACCTGAGACAAGGGGGAATGGAACCGAGGGCTGACCAGAAAAAACAAGCGCCCTTGCCTATAGTTGTGGGCATTCACTTTTGAATGCCCCCTCTCTGCAAAGAGAGCTTTCATACTTTTCTTACTTTCGGATCTTACACTCTAATAAACTTTTACCTGCTGCTCATTTTGTGTCCATCTCTTCATCCTTCGAAGCGGCAAGACAACGAACTCCAGGATGTGGTAAAAAAATAAAAAACCTCCTGCAAAACTTCATTTTATTAGCAGACTCCTACGCATCCTTCAGGATCCACCCAAATAAGACCTTCTCTGTAACCTCTCCTATATGCCCCCCAGCAGAATTACAATCCTTCCTCTGGGCTCTCAAGGCAGCCTGTGCGGTCCTTCAGTAAAACACTTCTAGTGTTCTCTCAAGGTTTTGTATACTTGTTTGTTCAGTGTTTAAATGCCTGTTAGTCATCTTTGAACCCCCAGGGCTTGGATCAGAGGCTGGCACACAATTTGTGTTCGATGAACAAGGGAATGAATGAGTAACTGAATCTTTCTGCTGTGGCATCAGCCCTCTTGTTGGTTGCTCAGAAGAAATAGAAACCAATTTGTCACTCTGCTCTGTGTGGATTAGTCACAGTTTAATCAACTACAAGGTAGTGTGATATATTTACCGAGTAAAATAAATGCCAAAAAAACAATTCCAATTTTAACGCCAAATTGTCAGTGCTTTTATACACTTACTCTGCCTCACGTCTGTCTCATCCCTCTTGGGCTTACTCTGGAGGCCCGATGGTGCAGTGGACTGGGAGGTAGGAGACCCGGGTTCTAGTCCCCACTCACTTTCCTCTATGAATATCTGGAGTCTCCTCATCTTCATAATGAAAGATTCTGGATTAGGTCAGGAGTTGAAACTTCCAACACCCACAAGGGCCATGGTGACAACTTGGCCTCAGTGACCCCTCAGCCCCAGCTTGTCATGGCTGTGCAAGAAAGCAGGCCCAGTGTTTGCCAGATCTTGTAATTTTTAAGAGAAACTGAGAGTGTAGGTTTTTATAACAAATTCATGCTTAAAAAAATATTGCGTGGGTCTGGGATATGAAGGAGTCAGGCACTCTCATACATTGTTGGTAGGAGTGCCAAAGGATTCGACCCTCTTTGGTAGGGAACTAGGCAATATCTTTTCAAACTAAAGGAGCAGTTACCATTTGATCCAGCCAATTCTACTTCCAAGAATTTCCCCTGAAAATTCACCTCCAAGTTAACAAACAAGATGTACACCCGATTATTCATTAAGGCATTACTTCACTAGCCTCAAATGCAAACAACTCCAAATGTCTACTGCAGGGACTGTTTGAACCCTGGTTTATTCACACCATGGAGTACTTTGCAACTGGAAAACAGAATGGGATAGTCTCTAAGTATTTAAATGGAGTGATCTTCAGAATCATTTACATGATAAAAGCAAAGCGCTACACAGTGAATAGAAGAATGCTCTTCAAATTTCAGTCCCCCAGCTGAGGAAAGAAGGTATTTGCAAGGTGCACTGCATTGCTTCTCTCCTAGTCCTCTCTGCAGTTGGAGTTATGGGTCGTGTGAGTGTGTGTATGTGTGTGTGTGTGTGCGCACGCGTGTGTGTTTGAGCCTTTGTTGTGTTGTGTGTTAAGGCCTCCCACAGGAAGTGGCAGACCTCCTACAGGGCAAGCAAACCCGAGGTCTCCTTAGATCAGCCTAAGGGAGTCACACTGGTGTAACTTGGCACAGTCTTGGAATTTCTTAGACTTGGATTTCAATAGTATAAAGTTCTAATACCAGATCTGCATCTAACAGCCTTGAGGACTTTCCTTCCTCCCACCTAAAACAATTGTTATTTATGTGTTCATTCTTAGAACACCTTTGCCGCCACCAGACCATGAGGCCTGTGAGACTGTGGATTTATCTGTTTGTCCACCACTGAATCCCTAGCACTCACTGTAGGGCCTGGCATGGGGTAGGTTCTTAAAATCTGTTGCATGAATGGCTAAAATGGATAAATGCGTGTTGCACATAAAGAACTTAGTGTAACACCCAGACATGGTTAAGTGTTCAGTTACGTGCACTAGCAATGTACTTAATGTTAAGATGATGATGATGACGAGTTGTACGATGTTAGACAAATTAATGAAATCCCTGAGCCTCAGTTTCTCTATCTGTCTCTCTGGCTCTGTCTCAAAAATAAATAAGCATTAAAAATTGTTTTAAAAAATAAAATAAAATACAATACAATAAAATAAAATAAAATAAAATTGTGGTGGTAGATGCACAGAACTCTGTGAGTATACCCCAAACCATTGAATTGTGCACTTTAAGTGGGTGAGTGAATTGTAGGACATGTGAGCTATATCTCAATAAAGTTGCTATTTTTTAAATAAGTTTTAAGTTTATTTATTTATTGTGAGAGAGATAGAGCATGCACATCCGAGTGGGAGGATGGGGAGGAGAGGCAGAGAGAGAGGGAGAGAGGGAATCCCAGGCAGCCTCCGCACTGTCAGCCCAGAGCCCCATGCAGGAAGGGCTCGATCTCACAAACTGTGAGATCATGACCTGAGCAGAGATCAAGAGTCACATGCTTAACAGGCTGAGCCACGCAGGTGCACCAGAAGCTACTATTTTTTTTTTCAAAGCAAGAGATGAACAATAGACCTAAGTCTACTGATTCCTACCTTTGTGACTTTGGGTAAGTCATTTCACCTCTGCTTCAGGTTTCTCTTCGGGAAAATAGGAATAGGAATGGAACTTACATCCTAGGGTTTTGGTGAGGATTAAAAGAAATACCATTTGTAAAGTGCTAGCTTAGAGTTTGATATATAATAAGAGCTCCATAATTGTCAGCTAACATCATCCTCATCCTCATCTTTATTAACATGTAAATACGAAAGCAGAAACTACAACAAGTCCTATGGGAGAAAGAGGAAGGGGCTCCTAGCTCCACTGGGTGGGAGGAGAAAGGAGTCAGTGCATAAATGAGGGAGGAGAAGATGACTTCTAAGTAAGAATTCATCCACAGAAGGCTGTGAAGGGTAGTCCTGGAAGGGGGACCAGCATGAGCAAGGCCATGGAGGTGAGAGACAACATGGTTAAGTAAGGTTAAGGAACTATGGGCAGTTTCGCACGAAGTGCAAGGCCAGCAGCAGGAACTCAATGGTGAAGACAGTGAGGAGACTGCCAACGGGAAAACACATGGCAAGTTTGCACCCTGGAATAGTCACTGCAGTGGGGAGGGTGACAGTTAAGGGATGCGGAACCAAAGTGGTAGCCGAGTTAGGAGACTACAATTCACATGAGCAACAATTCACGTGAGCGGTGACAAAGGCTTTAACCTGGACTTTGAGATTAGGGTACCAGGGCCAGGGCTCCTGTGATCAAAAGGGCCAGAAACTCACTCACAACTTCAGGGAAAGAGAATATAGCAGGAAACCTTGCAGAAGCCCCAGGGCAGGGATGCAGGCAGGATCCCAGAAGCCCGCACTGGAGCTAGAAAACCAGGAGCTAAGGTGGCTCTCGTGCGTAGTTTTCTCTCTCAGTACCTCTGTTCCTTGCACTCCTGCTCTGTTGTCTTCATTTGACTGACGTACTTCCGGTGTTCCTCCAAGATTTTTGCTTTCCTGTGCCTTCTCCTTGTGTGTGGCCCAAGATCATCTCCACCCTGATGTTACCTGAACTTCCACCTTTGGGGACCACCAGCAGCTGTCTTCTTCCCTTTGTGGCACTTGATCCCAATTTCTGAGACAGAATCTGAGTGGTTTCACTCATCCTTTCTAGCCGGGTCGGGCGAATCCTAGGCCAAGGGCCCGCCCATAGATGAGGATGGGAGCTGGTTCACAAGGCAGGGAATTCGGCCATTTGAGGTAGCAGGATTCTGATCAGGGATCCTTCTTGCAGGAACCTGAGATATATATGTCTCATATAGTAGGCCTAGAGGGGAAGGGATAAATTTAAAAGTTATTAGGCAATAAAATCAGCATTATTAGGTAATTGTTTGAATGTGGGAGGTGAGCTGGAGTGGCGGCAAGGATGACGTCAAGGGCTGGCTTGGGTAATGGAGTGATCTCTCTGCTCCACTTTCCTCTCTGTTGGTGCTGTTCTTGGGTTCTCAGGAAGCTTCTCCACCTGATTCAGTCAGGGTCTCTGGCTCTTGCACACTAGGAAACGTGAGGAGAGTTTAATGAGAGGACAATGGGACAGGAGAACCACAAGGGGAGTGCAGTACCATGGGGCAAGAAACAATAAGTGCTGTCCAGCCTTAGGGTGAGGGGGGTCGCAGTTGACTGAATCCAGGGAGGGAGGCCCGTCTGACCAGAGCTGTGTGGCCTTTAGTGCGGACACATCCAGCCCTTACATCCCAAGAAGGAAGCTGGGAAAAGAAACATTTGACTTGGTTCTTCTCTCTCCCTCTGAAATCCTGCCCTGGCTCTCCAAGCTCTAGCCCCAACAGGGAACCAGTAAGCAAGGAAGCCCATCGATGCACTGCATACAGCTGGCTCTGGGGCAGGAAGAAGTTCTGGAGGAGCACAGTTAAGACTTTCAGTAGTACATTCCTCACGGTGGGGCCTAAAACCAATCCTCGCAGCAATCCAAGCTGGAAGTGACTACTACTTCCTGATTGCCTGTGCATAAGAACCACAGAAAGCAATTGTTCTAATTTGCCTTAGGTAAATCAGGTATCCATCCTTGGACCAATCACTATAGTGGAAAGGAATTAGCGTGCTCTGATTGGCTAAACCAGAACCTTGGCGTCAGCTCTGGTCTAACCTCCTAGCTGAGACGGAGGAAAGTAAATCCCCAGGGAAAATCGGGGTGGTGTTAACTAACCAGGTAAAAACAACAGATGTTGACTACTGCCCATAACGGGGCTCGCTGAAGACTTTTGGCGAGTTTTTCTTATTGTTGCTGGACATACTGGGGGTGAGACACCGGAGTTCACTGGAGAATGGTGAGCCCAGCCCTAAAGGAGGAAGCTGTCCCCTCTCTGGACCTCAGTTTCCTAGCAGGGATGCATCATTATATTCTGGGGTTCCAACACTCATCACAAAGTTTACCAGCAAATTCAGTCCTCTCAACAGTGCAGATCCCCGTCCCCACCGGTAGCCAGTAAAGACAACCAAGGATTGTTTTCTGAATTCTTTCTTTGCAGTTAGACCTACACGAGACCTCTCTGGACCCACTGAAGTTTGCTGGAAGGTGCCACCTAGTGGAACATCAGATGACCTGCCGCTTAGACAAAAAGAAACCCTAGGAGGGTTTTAGAGCCCGGAAAGCCTTTAAGCAGTGGTTCTTTCAAACTGGACTGCAGATTGGAATCACCTGGGGATGGCTGAATCCTACCCTCAGAGGTTCTGACTTAATTAGTCTGGCTGTAGGGCGGGCATCCGGAGCTTTAAAAGGTCCCCTGGTGATTCTATGCATTGCCAAGGTTGAGGCCACCTTAGAGTACTCAATCCTTTATTGTACAGAGATGTGCACAGACAGGAGCCCCTTCTCCAAGAGTCTCAGACTCCTAAGAAGCCCCTTTCTGCTGCACCTCACCACCTCTCCATTGTGTTTTTATACAACTTTTTCCTTTTATGCAAAAATGAAAAGTAATTGAACAGGAAGTGCTTTCTTGTTTTGGTGGCGGTGCCAGGAAGTGGATGACACCCTATATACCCGATATTTGCATCTGACACTCCCGACTTAGGCTTTGTTTGAGATGTGCCCACCTAATGATGTAGTAGATTTACTTTCTGAGATTTATGGCATTCTGTGTTTGCTCTTTCAAAATGTATCCTACTTGAAGCCCCTTGTGGAAGGGGCTGCCTTGATCCAACAGCATTCCTTTATGGTTGGCAGGACTGGTTTAATTGGCATCTCATCGTGGAAATGACAAAGTAGACTCCAAGAGAGAGACAGACAATTTTCTGTCTAGAGGTCATTTCAAATAGGCATCCTGCAAACTCTTTTTATTCAAACTAGAGCTGAATGCCACTAAATGCACACTCTGGACTAAACCACCTGAGTTGGTGTTCCGTGTCTGGCTCCCTTTTCCCACTCTACCTTGTGTGATTGAGTCCCCGAGTTTTAGAATTTAAAAAGACCTCAAAGAGCATCTGGTTCGACTTCTGTATTTAGTGCAGCCATATTCTATATTTATGTAGACCTCTTTAATTCCTGCTATCACACACATTCATGGGCCCATACATAATAAGCCTGATGCTTGGAGAATTTAAGTAGCCTGTCTGAGCCACACAGGAAGTTAAGAGCAAAGTCTGGACTGATCCAGGCTGGGAGCCAGCTGGAGAAATGTCAGCTCCAGGACTTTTGTTCTCTTCCTCTATATTAGAAGTTTGAGCCTTGTTAAATGATCAACCTGATAGAGATAGCAATTTGGGTCATTGACACCTGTGTTAATGAGTTTCCTGAGTGCAGGTTTTAAAGAGCTGAGTGATTGATAATTGATTCATTCATTCATTTCTCAAGTGTTTGCTGAGAACCTATTTTGGGCCAGGCACTTTTCTAGACAATGAGAGTATCCTGGGGAGTAAAACAAACAAACAAACAAACAAACAAACAAACAAACAAACAACATTCCTGTCCTCAAAGGGCTTGCAGTCTAGTGGAGGAGACAGATATCAAATAATCACCCAGGAACCATAAACGTTGTGACTGTTAAAGACAGGCAGGCATTGCTAAGAAGTCCCACAACTGGGGAGCTTAGTCCATAAAGAAAGGTAGGCAGGCTGCTTCAAGAGCATACACTGATCTTGGTGGTCTCCAAGGAGAGAAAGAGCAAGAAGTCACATAAGTCCAATATCCAGAGCTTCTTAGGTTTTGCTTAGGGTCAAGCAGACTTCTGTCTTGCCAGCTTGGAAACTATATCGTTAAAGAGTCATGATTATTCCCATTTTACAGATGAGGAAATCGAAATTCAGAACATCTAAGTGACTTGGCCAAGGTTAAAGAGTATTTGAGGTACACTGAGTTGCAGACCAACATCCCCTGGCTTGCTGCTCTGTTCCATTTTCACACTCCCTCAGCTCAGGCCTAGACCAGACTGGCCTGAGGAGCTAACACTGGACAAATGTGGTCAGCAACAAAGGACCCTAAGAAAGCCAAGGTGAAGACATCTAGTAAAAAAGGTTTTCTTATTTTAAACAAAAGGTTTTCATATTTTTTCAACAGGAAGGATGAGCGCCTGCCTCTATCATTTCTCTTCTGGGTGACCCTTCTTGCTGAAGTATGTCTCAGGGGATCCCAAAAGATCTGCCAGTGGCTGATGACAGGATGGGAAACTGCAAAGTAAACAAGAGAACAAGCAGCTCATTAAAAAAAAAAAAAGAAGGACGCCAGGGGGGCTCAGTTGATTAAGCATTGGACTCTTGATTTCAGCTCAGGTCACAGTCTCACAGTTCATGAGATGGAGCCCCGCATCAGGCTTTGCACTGACAGTGCTGAGCCTGCTTAAGATTTTCTCTCTCCCTCTCTCTACCCCTCCCCTGTTCATGTGCATGAACACATGCTCTCTCTCTCTCTCTCTCTCTCTCAAAATAAATAAATAAACAAAAGAAGAACGGAAAGAAGAAGAAGGAGAAGGAAAAGGAGAAAAGGAAGGGAAGAAGGAAGGAAAGAAGAAAGAAAAGATGAGAAGATGGGGGAAGAGAGGAGATACTCACCATTCATCAAATGTTGGTATTAAATCCTTTCTGTGTGTCAGGTGCATTGTTACAGGATTTGGGGATATAGCAAGCAATGAGCAGATAAGGTCTCTGCTCCATGCAACTGACATTCTATCCAGAGGAGCTCAATGATAAACAACTAAATAAGCAAATAAAAAATATTGTGGTCAAGAGGGTTATGCACTATGAAGAAAACATGACAAGATAGATGTAAAGTATGGTAACGGTACTTCAGGTGGGTGGTCAGGGAGGGTCTCTGTGAGGAAGTGACTTTAACCTAAGATCTGAAGGATGAGAGGGGGGAACAATGGAGCAAGATCAGGCAATCAGTGTTCTTGCAGAGACAGGGCCCTGGGGCTGGATTGAGTGGAGTAAGGTCAGAACCAGGAAGAAGGTGGGTGTGGCTCCTTTGGAGTGAGGGACTGAAGAGTGATAGAAGATGAGCCCAGGCCACTGGTGAAGGTTCCTGGCATGCAGCTGAAATCCTGTTCATCCCTCCTCAGTGTTCCTAGTGGTGCTGAACTTTTATTTCAACCAGTTACTAGTTTTATCACACCAGCATCTGGAGTCAGCTCTTAATGCACATCATCTCATTTAATGCCCATAATAGGCTTAGGATAGGTCAGTTTGAGAGTAACAACGTATCTTGTTCAATTTCAGTCAGTGACCAGATCAGATTTCCCAGAAAAACAGCCAGAGCTAATAGGCTGCCCTCATGTCTCAAATGGTATCATCTTAGTGAGTGGGATAAAGCCCCAGGAGTTCCCCTCAGCATCCCACATTGTAGAGGGTGATCAAAGAGGCCTGGGATTAAAGCTGGGTTCATGGGTTAGTTTCCATTGAAGACTGACCGAGCTGGTGTGCCGCTTTGATCAACAAGTCACTCAGTGAGACACAGGAAAAAGCTCAAATCCAATTTTGTATAGACTCCTCTAGGGAGCTGGAAGAAGGAGTGGGGAGGAGAGAGACACTGAAGATTTTCCAGTACATGACCTCAGCTGCTAATACTGCACTCATCCTGTCATTATTGAGCACCTATTGTATTCCAGGCCTGGGAACAGCTTAGTTTTGTGTGGTCTGAGCAGAAGTATGAGCTGAAATTCTTGCGCCCTGGCTCAGCTCCTGCTGCTTTGGCTCAGGGAAAAGGGGGCACTCTTTTTGCAGATACCTCTGCTTAGAAGGAGTACCAATTTCCCAACTTCCAAAAAAAGAGAAGTTTGTGCTAGCAGAGGCAGGACATACTGTAAAGGACAAATCTATATCTATCTATCTATCTATCTATCTATCTACCTATCTATCTATCTATCTATATAAAGTTCCTCTTTGGTTGGAGCTCATATTCTAGAGGAGGAAACAAAAAAATGGTATCTGTTCTAAAGAAAAATAAAGCAAATAGACATGGGGTGCTGTTTGATATTTTAGATCAGCTGGTCAGGGAGGCTCTCGCTAAGGCAGAACATTTGGTCTGGTTCCTGAGAGAACCAAGCAAAGGTTTAGAGGAAGAGATTTCTAGACAATGGCACAGCAAATTTGCAAAAGCCCAGAGACCATCATCAACTTGGTGCATTTGAGGAATACAGTGAGAAGACCAGTGTGACTGGAAGGGAAGGAGAGAGAACAAAGTCTAGAAATTGGGTCAGATCAGGTAGGGCCTCATGGACTGTAGTAAGGATTCTCAGAGATTATTCTTTTTTTCTTTTATAGTTTATTGTCAAGTTGGTTTCCATGTAACACCCAGTGCTCATCCCAAGTGCCCTCCTCCATGCCCATCACCCCCCTTCCCCTTTCCCCCTCCCCCATCAGCCCTCAGCTTGTTCTCAGTATTCAAGAGTTCTCAGAGATTATTCTAACAAATGAGAAGTCCCAGGCAAGTTCCCAGGAGCAAAGTGAGCTTCCTGTTTCTAAAAGGATCACTCTCGCTACTCTCTTTCTAGCATTATGCTTCTGCTGTGAAGGCACATAAAAGAATTTTGCAACATTATCTTCACCTCTAGGAACTTTTGTCAGAGACATAAATACTGTGGTACTAACTGCCCTATAAAAAAACACAGGGCTGTCCATAGCAGCATTGTTAAGGATAGCCAAAAGGTGGAAATAATGCAAACTTTCCTTCGTGGATGAATGGATAGACAAAGTGTGGTATGTACATACAGTGAATATTACTTCAAAAGCAATGAAATTCTAATACATGCCACAACATGGATGGATATTGAAAACATTATGCTACGCAAAATAAACCAAACACGAAAGGACAAACATTGCATGATTCCACTTGTATGAAGTACGTAGTTAAACTCATAAAGACAGAAGGGAGAATGGTGGTTGTTACCAAGGGGTGAGAGGAAGGGAAATGGGGTGTTAGTGTTTAAAGGGTACAGAGTTTCAGTCTGAGATGATGAAAAGGTTCTGGAGATGGATAGTGATAATTGTACAACAATGTACAACAATAATTGTACAACAGTGGCATGTACTTAACGCCACTGAAGGGTTAAAATGGTAAGTTTTATAGTATGTATATTTTACCACTAAAATAATTTTAAGAACAGTTTTTTAAGATTTATTTATTTTGAGAGAGACACAGAGAGAGAGAGCAGGGGAGGGGCAGAGAGAGAGAGGGAGAGACAGAATCCCAAGCAGGTTCTGAGCTGTCAGCACAGAGTGGGGCTCAAACCACGAGATCATGACCTGAGCAGAGATCAAGAGTCGGGCTCTTAACCGACTGAGTTACCCAGATGCTCCCCAAAAAACATTTTTAAGGCATAGAGCTAAGATCTAGGGATAGAAGAGTGGGTCTTCTAGGCAGAGGTAATAGCAAGTGGCAAAGGCCAGGAGGCAAGAAAGGACCTCGCGTGCTCTAATGAACAGCAAGAAGGCAAATGGGCTGGGCACAATGAAGAAAGAAAAGGTGAAGGCTATTTATCGATAGCCTTGAGGATCTTGTAGTTTCTTATAGGAGTCCAGTAGGAGAATGGAAACCACTGGAGGATCTGAGCAGAGGGGTGAGGTCATCTAACCTTTGTTAAAACAGCCTCATTCTGGTAGAGGCTTTCTTTAAGGAGTCTCATTTGCAAAGGAGGGTAAGAAAAGCATGTACTTCACAGGGCAGCTAACTGTGAGCAGTAAAAGAGATAATGTGTGTCAAGGGTTTAACATGGATGGTGCCTGGCACAGAGTAAGCCCTTAATAAAAGGTAAGCATTACTGTGACAGAAATTCAAAGAAAGACTGCAGCCATCTGAGAAGATTTGGAGGAATTCATGGAGGAGGCACAAGTTCAACTAGACACCGAGGAACAAGAATTCCACCAATACAGGGGCACCTGGGTGGCTGAGGCGGTTAGGCCTCCAACTTTGGCTCAGATCATGATCTCACCATTTGTGAGTTGGAGGGCCTGAAACCTGCCTGGATTCTGTGTCTCCCTCTCCCTCTGCCCCTCCCTCCCTCTCCAAAATAAATAAACATAAAAAATTTAAAAAAAAGAATTCCACCATCACAGATACATAGATGGGGAAGAGGAGAGGGCTTTCAGGGTGGAAGGAACTTCATGGTCAACAACACATAAAGGAAAACAGTCAGCAACAGGCAGGGCAGAGGAGATAGTGTTTGATCAGCCCCAGCAGGTCACGATAAGAAGTGTGAACTCTGGAGCCTAAGTGATGGGAATTTTTGAAGGTTTTGTAGCAGATGTCCAGATACAAGCTATGATTTCAGGCAACTGAATCCCCATCGCTCAGCCTGGAGCTGGAAGTAACGGGAGGTCGGTAGTCCAAGGCTGGAGATGACTAGACATGGGGGTCAGCGGTTGGGCTGGAGACGCGGAGAATCAAGAGGAAGCAAGCGGGGGCGGCAAAGAGGAAGGCACCGAGAGGCTCTTCATCCCTCGCGGTCAGAGAGGAAGCAATTACGTGGAGAGCACAGAGGAGCCACAGGCATCACCGTTGGAGCCAGCTCCGCAGCCCTTCCCAGCGCCCAGGCGGCCCGACTTCCTCAGAGCCCTCGTCACGGTTATGGACACACTCCCTCGTCTAATGCGATTATGCGTTTACCGTTTCAGCTCCCAGATCACAGAGCTCGAGTCTGTTTTCATTTCATAACGGTGCCTGGCACAGTGTCTGGCACACAGTAGGCATTCACTAATGGTTAGCTGAGTAGCTGAACGGGAGCTAGAAATCGACAGGAGTTTTCGAGAAAGGGTTTCGTGAGCTAAGCAACCGTAAGTATTCGTGGGACCGGAGGGCATTCCAACTCCAAGGAGGTTGGGCTTGCGTGAGAAAAGCTCCTGCGGGGAGGCCCTCTCCCGCCGCTCAGCAGGGACAACAGACGGGTGGCAGGCGGGAGCAGCACTCCACAGTTTACAGAGGGCGTTCACAACTAACGCCAGGAACTCCGAGAGGAAGAAAACCAGGGCCCGGCAGCAGAACCGTGAGCGTTGAGCACAGCTGCCGCTCCATTTCACGCCTGGGACTACTGAGTCCCCGGGACAAAGTTGGTCCTAGGAGCGGAGCCGGGGTAGGGGGTGGGGTGGGCAGCCACAGTCCCGAGCATCCCGCAGGGCTCCAGCACTGTTTGCATGCCCCTCAGGGAGCTAGTAAATTCTTGGGGGAGTACGCGGCAGAGCTTGCGGGCACAGCTTGGGGTCTCCCGTGCGTCCCAGCGCTCGAGCACGAACCTTTGCCCAGCCCGCACCAGTTAGCGCCCAACTCGCCAACTCCCCGACTTTCGCAAAGCTGCCGCGGGCGGGGCAGCAGACGAGGAGCGGACCGCACCATCGCGGCCCGAGAGGGGGAAGCGCTCGGCCCCGGCGGCCTCGGCGCGCCCGGGAGTATCGGAAAAAGCCGGGAGAAGGTTGGGGCCTTCGGGGCACGGTGTTCCGCGGCCGAGCGGGAGAAGCGCGGAGTTGAACGCGCGGCTGGGTGGGCTCTGGAGCGGCGGCGGCGGCGACACCGACCCCCGTGGCGGCGGCGCGGTGGTAGAGGCCGGCTCCCCGGCCGGCGAGCGGCGGAAGTGCCGCGGAGTTGGAGCGGGGCCGGCGCCGCGGCAGCTTCTCCTCGCAGAGCTGCTGCCGCCGCCGGGCGGACGGGCGGACGCGCGGAGCCGGGGGCCGCGCGGCCGGGCCGGCGGGGCGCGGCGGGGCTGACCGGCCCCGATGAGGCGGAAGGAGAAGCGGCTTCTGCAGGCGGTGGCGCTGGTGCTGGCGGCCCTGGTTCTTCTGCCCAACGTGGGGCTCTGGGCGCTGTACCGTGAGCGGCAGCCGGACGGTACCCCCGGAGGATCGGGGGCGGCGGTGGTCCCGGCGGCCGGACTGGTGAGTCCCGCAGTTGCTGTGGCGGTCGGAACATTCTGTCCCCGTATTCACTTGCAGCCTTCGCTTCCTTCCTCCACCTTTCCCTTTCTGCCTCCTCAGTGTCAGCGCCGGAGACTCTACTGTTCTTCCCATTTTGGGGATTGGGAAAATTGAGGCTCAGGGAAAGACAGGAACTTGTCCAGGACCTCACGTCAGGCAGAGACAGAACCAGAACTAGAAACTGAGACTCCTGTTGCTCAGTCTGAAGGTCTGTTTCTTACTGTAGGTTACCATTCTCCTTTCTTCCCATGTCTGGTATCCCCTCACCTCTTTCAGGAGCTCTTGCTTTTGGAAGATCCTATCTGCATCCCTGTATCCCAGGATGACTTCTTCAGGAGCTGCCAGTCCTTCTGTTTAGTGTCCAGGTCTTTTCTGCTCTTCCCCCCACCTGCTGATCTTTGTGTTCCCTACTCAGGTCAGCCCCCTTTCCTGTTTTCCCATCTGCTCAGTGGGACACCAGGTCTCCCTCTTCTCCCTATTTGTGTTCCCTCCCCCCTTTTCACTCTCCCTCTTTCCCAGATCTGTGGATTTCTTGGAGGATGCAAAGATCTTGCTCCCAGTGGAGCTGCAGGCCAGTGGGGGGCGATGTGGTGGGGGGAGCTCCTGGTTCTTGAGGGGTCTGCTGCCTTTGACCTTCTGGGAGTCCAGAAGTGGGGATTCTGGTGGATGGATCCCCCCAAGTTCCCAGAGGCTGTTTGTGCCCCGTGCCCTGAGGAGGGAATATCAGGTGCCTTCCCTGTCCCTTCTCAGAGCACCCATGATCCCTTTTGAACTTGTCCAATCTGACCAGGTGTGTTGTTCCTTGCAGCCAAGACTAGGGCCTTAATTGTTCTTGCGTCCTCTGAACTCACTCATGTGGGTGTCTGTTGTGTCACAGGAACATATAGACTGACAGCAGAAGCTCTGTCAGAGCTCTCCTACCTTCCCAGCTCCTGGGTAAATAGGTGCCAGTGAGTGTATGCATGCTTGAACTGTTTCACACAGTGGGACATTTCAGGTTTTCTTACAGGATTTCCTTGGCCCCATGGGAAGTGGATAATTTGTCCATCAGGGTCCAACTTGACTGATCGTTGGCAGGATGAGGGAAGAGGCTGACTTTTGAGGTTGATGTTTTTCTTTCTCTTCCTAGTATTAGGCTGCTTGAGCACAGAGAGCTGCTTGCTACAGGGATGACCAATTTGAGTACAGCCTGTCACTCTGGTAATTGTTGCAAACCATCCTGGAGGGCCTCCTTCATCTCTTTGGTAGCTCTTACTGTTTGGAAATTAGGCTCCTCAACTCCTTTGCCCCCCTGGTTCAAACCCTGACAGCCATATTAGACCTCTTTCCCTTAAATTCTCTGTGCATATTGGTTTTGCATTCATGAAGTCTTTCCTCTCTTCCCACCCTGTACTAGCATCAGGGACAGGAGGTAAGGGTTCTGTCCTCAGCTCTACCACTGACTTGCTGTGTGTGCCCTTGATCACCTCTCAGCTCCCTCTCTGAGCCTCCTTTTCTCCATCTGTAAAATGTAGTTATTGGTCCAGCTCCAGCATTGTGATACCATGAGTGAATCAATGAGGAGTACAATGGCCACTTCCTTTTTCTCTCCTGAGGCCAGGGGTCCCTTTAAGCATCCCTCGCTGTGGGGGCTCCACACTGGACAGAGCCCCAGGTCAAGGGGGGGAGTGCCCTGCCTGAGCACTAACTCTCCTTTGGAATAGCTGTAGCCAGTTCTAAAATAGCTCCTGACATTCTGCCTCTGCCTGGAGAAAGCCCTCGTATTTCATTTGCCGTGGATGCCAGAGACGTCCTGATTTTCATTTTCTATAGACCCAGATGTGTAGAGAGAAGGTCAAGGTTAACTGCCAGTTTGGCCTGAGCTTTCAAAGTAAATTACTCACTTGTGCAAGAGGGAATTGATGGAGTAAGGCATCCTTTTGGGCAGAGAGAGGGGAGCAACAGCTGGGCACTGCTCAGAGCCCTAAACAGAAATGGGCAGATAGGCTTATCTGGGAAGGTCTAGTTCTCGTTTATTTCTTTTGCTCTGGAATATCACGAAGAGGAGGAAGAAGAGGTGAAGGGGTGTGAAGGTGGTTGGGGGGGTACCCATGGATTATCCTTGCTTTAAAGAAACTCCCTTTGCTTCCTGGGAGTAGCAGAAAGGAGCTATTTCTCCAATGATAAGCTCTGCTAGGTGCTGTGGGATTCAGCATTCATCTGCTGCCTTTCAGGAACACTCTGCCAAATTTCCACACAGCCACTTTTGTTTCACTCTCCTGCAGATGCACAGCACTGGGCTTGGCCTCCAGTCCCTTGTCTGAATGTCAGCTGGCCTTGAGGGAGGAGGCTGACTTCTTGGAGCGATGGGGTTCCATCCCTCATCCCAGTGCACTGGAACATGCACATAACCCATTAGTCTGCTATCCGGGAAACCTGGCATCTTGAGCACACAGGGCTTCTCTCGACAGGGCTGACCAGTTCTGAGCTCAGCTTGTCACTCTTGTAATTGTTGAGAATTATCCCAGAGCACCTCATTGATCGTTGTGGTAGAAATAACTGCAGGGGCCCAGGAGGGAAGGCTGACAGGACTTTATCCAAATGCACAATATATTCCTTGTGGGTTTGAGGGCTAACATACTCACTGTTTCAACAGCCCTTTAACTCTTGGACTTCTCCACTGGAATGAAGGATAAAGAGCTTCAAGTTAAGAGCCTTTATCATCTGCTGGAAAGTAAGTCTGTATGACTGACATGTTAGCTCATCCTAGGCATACCTCTGGAGCTGGGTAGGGCAGCTGATTTATAAAGGACACATAATGCTTTTAGGACTTCAGCATTCATCTGGTCAGACAGCTGGCTCCTCAGAAAGTTGCAAAACCAAGCAAGAAAAGCCAGTCTTGAAGCTATCTTCTTTTTAATTTAGGGGTCCCTCTCATTCCTGGTCCCAGTCTGTTTAACATCTTGGTTTAATCCCACCGTCTGTTTCATATTCCAGACTTGGGAACTGGCTATTCAACTCCCATGTTAGGGAACGTGATGCAGTCCCTCCCCATTTCAGAGCCATAATCTCTTGTGAGAAATGACTTCATTGGATAATAGCGACTGTGGACTAGAAATTGGTAGGATAATAGAATACCAATGGCTTTAATTTTCAAGTATCAAGAGTTTTTCTCATTGTGTCAGAGCTGAACTTTATTCTCAGAACATCTAGAAATCAATACCTTTCCCCCTGCTGTTTTTAGTCTTCCTGGTGGCAGAGCCTTACCCATCAGAAAGTTAAGTACCATAGAAATGTAGCTTTGGAATGATTTCTTTACTTCTCTGCAGAGGGGCTGGAACCCTTTATATTGTTACTCTCTTCTCTGTCTGCATGCCCAGCTGAAATCTGATGCCCCTGGGTCTGGGTTGTTGATTTACCTGAGCAAATCTGCTCCCTGCATTCCTCCTGTCGTCCTAGGTATATAGTCTCCTTAGGAACCGAGCTGAGGAAGGCCTGGGAACAGAAGCCTGGGTTCTCATTCTCTCTCCTACCCCTAAACTCACTGTGTGACCTCAGGGGAGTGGTTTAACTTCTTTGTGCCTTGGATCTCTCAACTGTGAACTGAAGGCTTATATTCAGAAGAGGAGAGGTAAATGTGTATTATAATGGTGCTCTCCTCCCTTGGGCATTGATTGCTAAGCAGTCTCTCTTCCACTAAGCCCACACCTGGACACTGCTACTCAAGCGGAGTTAATGGCATGTTGAAATCGATTTGTGACAGGGAATAGATCCTTTGTTAGGAGGTTTCTAACCTTAATTTCCTGGGGTTCTGTGAGTTTGTTTGGAAGCATGTATTGAAAAGGCCTGGGTCGTAGACGTATGTTAAAACAGGCCTCCATAAAGGAGTTGTGATGAAGCCACGACTACCTGGGGATATGTTCCTACTCCGGTGTCTTCATTCAGGCTGTGGTCTAAGGATGTGAATTCAGTCTTTAATCTGTTGGTGACATGATAACAAATAATGGAATTAGGACTGAAAACACAAAGGCCCATTTCAGAGATAACCATCTAGCTTGCTAATTGTACATTGACCACCGTCAGCTCTCACAGAGAGATGGCATTGGGATCTCATCACCGAAAAACACCCTGAGGCAAAATGGGCAGTCTGCGGTATGTCCTGTGGCAGCTAACCGCTCATGCTGGTATTTGCAGTAGGTTCTGTATTTTCATGTAACTGACCCCCTGTATCCCATCTATGTATCCGAGCTCCCAGGAAGACTGAAATAAGAGGCTTGCTTCTCAGAGAACGGCCATCCCCATGCCCAGTGCAGTGGGGTAAGGAGGTACCCTGTACGTGCCTGGGTTCCCGTGGCCAACAAGTACATCATGGCCTCCCTTTCCAGAACTATCTTGAAGGAGGAACTACATCCTCTTCTAGCACACAGCCTAAGCCTTAGCCCTTGGAAGACGGTCAGGACGTGTTTGCTGAGCGATTGATGTGTGTCAGAGCAGGAAGGAGGCCTTCAGAAGTCTGCTGGTCTGCCCACCTTGTTTTGTAGGTATGGAAACTGAGGCCCAGGAGAGGGCAGATCCATTCTCAGAGCAGGGAGGACAGACCAGAACCCAGTTCTTCTCCAAAGTCTTGCTGTCTTTCACCACGAATATTTTTTCCTTCCACATCCTAATAATCGATTCTTCTCTACCATTATTTCCCACATGAGCCGAGATGATCACTCCCGGTTTTGGAGGCCGGTACTTATTGACTAATTATTGGCTGGAACTTACCTGGCTTTTTTTGCAGCTCTGTTTTTATACATTTCTTCTCAAAGTTTTATAGTGTTAAAGCAAGTAAAATGAATTAAACTTTAAGGTGGCAAAGGGATCCAGCTGGGAAATTGAGAAATTAAACGATGCATTGTATGTGGCATCATTACTGCCGTCTGTGACAGTCGGAGCTAGTGTGGGCTTGAGAACCACTGCAGACTCTCTATCATTTGCAAATAACAGAATGAAATACATGGGCTGGAATGAGTAAGGGAATATATTAGCTCCTGTAATTGCAGTGGCTTCAGGTATGGTGTTACCTAGAAGTTCCTGCCCTAGACTGAGCCCTTGTGGTAGCTAAAAGTGGTTATAGCTCTTTCTGACCTCATGTTCATACCTAGGTCCTGGGAGAGTCTGTCTCCTCTGGTAGCTTGTACTGAAGAGGGAGGAAACTTTTCCTCTAAGTGCTAGAAAAATCTCCTTAGGTATTATCAGCCTAATCTGGATTTAATGTGCTTTCTGAACCATTCACACTTGTCAAGAGGATGAGCGATGCTGATTGACTTGACCCACCCTAGAGCCAGGGGTAGGCTCGGGCCATCCACCTCCTAGGAAGAACAGTTCCTAGAGAAAAATCCCGGTGCTTTTGTGGAGAGGAGGGGAGATGCAGTGTAGGGATGAGGACAGCAGGTGTCCATTCCAGAATCTCACTGGCACAGTGTTCCAAGCAGTCACTGCTGGGGGGAGTCAGGCTTGGTCCCCGAGATCGAATCTCTTGGCCATCTGGGACTCAGTATTGATCCCTGGACCGACAGTCTGGATGTCTGACATCCCAGTCATCCCGGCTGTGCCACCCCCTGGCTGGGATGATTAACTCCCTGAACCTCAGTTTGCTCTGAGGAAGCCTCAGTTTCCATGCTTGCTGGCGTGGAGTAGAGGGTTGAGATGAAGCGTGGTTGAAAGCTGCCTTTATTTAACCTTACTTGTGAGCCCCGCTGCCACCTTCCTTCCCCTCACAGACATCCTGAGAGCTGCTGCCTGTCCCCCCCCCCCCCCCACATTAAAAGTCAGTTCATTGAAAATTTCTCTCAAGCTGAAAAAGAACTTCTGTCTCTTCAGCTTTGACTCTTTTTTTCTGCCTGGCCCTCTTAGCTGGAGGAGGTGGAGTGTTCATACTTTGGAAGCTAAACAATTCCGCTTGCTGTGGTGGGTGGGTGTGTATTTATGAGTGTGTAGCTTTCTCTCCATGTGTCTCTCTTCGCTCTCTCTTATCTTTGGATGGTTCCTGTTTGCTGCCCTCTGCTGAGTATAGATAGGAGAAGGAAGGGGAAAAAAGCAGGCCCATGTCTTCCTTCGTTTTGAGAGAATTCTGAGCTTCAAATGCTGAATTTCCTTCTGTTTGCGCCAGTGATAAAAAGCCACAGCATAAAATGACACTAATAAGAATGATGATAGTGTAGATGACAGGGAGAATGATAAGGTTAATAATAATCATAGTAGCTACCATTTAGTTAGCACTTACTCTGGTAGGTGTTGGACTAAGAAGCCCTTTACATGAACGTCTAGTTAAATATTCACAATTATAGGGGCGCCTGGGTGGCTCAGTCGGTTAAGCGTCTGACTTCGGCTCAGGTCGTGATCTCACAGTCTGTGGGTTCGAGCCCCCCATCTGGCTTTGGGCTGACAGCTCAGAGCCTGGAGCCTGCTTCAGAAGCTGCATCTCCCTCTCTCTCTGCCCCTCCCCCTGCTCATGCTCCGTTTCTCTCTCTCTCAATAATAAATAAACATTAAAAAAATACTCACAATTATAAACAGGTAGGAATGAATGAGGGAACCAATGGAGGTGCACGTTGTGGCCTGAGGATACACAGCCTGTGGATGTGGAACTGGTATTTGAGCCTGTGGGTCTCTCATCCAGTAGAACAAAGGACCTGTTTCCCCCCTGCCCTGACACCCACTCCTGCGAGGCTGCTGCGGGAGCCCTGGTGTCTAAGCAGGGGAGAAAGACCGTTGTTCTGAGACTGAACCTACTCAACGGCCGAGGTGGAGCCCACAAGGTCACTTGAAGAGGCACCCTCGCCCAGCCCCCACTGAGGCCTTGTTGGCAGAGCGACTCCCCCATCCCCCTAGATGAAGACACCATGGGCCAGTGTGTGGGGCTCTAGTTTTAGAGCTTGATTCAGATCCCTAGCCCTGGGCAAGTCACTTGGCCTCTGTGCCTGGATTTCTTGGTCTGGAAAATGGGAGCAATGTTATGTATTATTGATGGTTGAATGAACCACTGTGGGTAAAGCCCTGAGCACAGGCTGGGTATAGAACAAGTCCTCAGTAACTGTGGTTATGCTGCTCTTTGTGGGAAATACCTGGCTGATAGTGGGGATCCTATTCTTCATAGTAGGGTCTCAGCTTCCCTGTGGCCCGGATAGGGAGGGAGGCCTCTTTATTGTTGTTGGAAGGTGCGGTCTAAGGAGAGGTGGTTGGCCTCATGGTGCAGCGTTCAGAGGTGGAGCAGGGCCAGTGTCTCTGATGGTTGGGGGTGGGAAGGAAGGGGTGCTTGGACAGGCTGCTCTTTGTACTCCACTCCCTGACTCTCTGGAATCTAAAGCAATTAATGGGGGTACCTTCCCACTTCCTACCCTGGGAGAGAACCCAGATCCTCTGCATCCTTCTAGGAAGGATTTTTTGCCACCTCCAGGAAGTATTTTTTTGTCACTGCAGCCCCCAGGAGTTGCTCCCCGGTCTTAGTTCCCCTGAGCATCAGTCTCCTTATCTGCCCACTTAGATCAGAGAACCTTCCAGAAAGGCATGGCCTTAGGCTTATTTGTGCTGCTCATTCTCCCCATACTTTTCAGGGTGTTCCACATCTCTCTACCTCCACACACCCGACTCCCTTGCCTCTCACACCCTTCTTCCCTGCCACCCAGCCCCTAAGCCTCCCTGTAGGGGCAGCCTGGGGCTGTGCTTTTGCCACCAGGAGCCCAGAGCCCCTTAAATAAATGTGTCGTGCAGTGTAATAATTTTTATTTGATCTGTCTGGACTGTCGGCTCTTGAAGGCAGGAACTAACCTCTGTCTTGGTTGCCCACTATTTGTTTGCCCCAAATATTTGCCGAACGACTGAAGCAGCAAGCAAGGAATAATGTGGTTGGGGCTCAGTAACTGCTGGCCCAGTTCAGGAAGCAAAGCCTTGAGAAATGGTTCTTCTGGGTGCTTCAGAATCCCTGGGGAGCCTGTTAACAGTGGGGCTCCAGGGCTTGTGCTCTAGGAGCATGATTGGGCCTGTCTGGGGTGGGCCAAGGATCGTCCTTCAGGGAACTCTCTCCTCTCTGTCCACATCCCAACTTGTCCGCTCCCCTGGGAGGCAGACTTCACCTTCCCCAGGGGCCCACTCCATTCTCCACAGGAGCGCTTTGGGACCTGCCTTTGAACTTGTATTTCTGGAGAGCGTGTTTATCTGCAGTTTCTCAAGTTGCCAACCAGTGCCCGCAGAAGGCTATTATTAGTGGCACTGTGTCAGACGCAAGTGGTGCAGAGTTGGGATCCGGGATCTGGGATGGGCGGTGCACTTTGAAAATCCCTCTGCCACGGCCCACAGGGGCTCTCTGGGGCCCTAAAGTTTTGTTTTCCTCTGATGCCTGTGACCTGTTGCCCTTCCAGGATGGGTGCTCTGCCTTCCTGCCAAGGGGGCAAGGAGGAGGTGTCTGTAAGTGGAGGTTTGGGGCAGTACTGAACCAGGGCCTCCCTGGGAAGGTGTGACATTAGGGAGGCCGTGTGAATCTCTTCCTTGAGTTGGAGAGAGCATGGGATTGGGGGCAAATCCTCTGATTTCCTCGGCCCACCGCTGCCCCTTTTTCACTCTGTGTCCAACTCTGGACCTTAGCTTAGGATAAGCTTTAGCCTTGTCCTAGAATGAGCACAATGTCACTGCTTCACAGTATCCCGGTGATGATTAAATGACATTAAAGATGAGAAAGCTGAGGTGCAGGGAGGTTCAGTGACCTATCCAGGGTCACACAGCTAGGAAGTGATGGAAACTGGATTCCAACCCAGGTGTCTCACTCAAGTGGAACACCCAGCCCCAGGCTTCCTTCCGTTGTCCTGCCACCTATCTGCTCCATGACCTTGGGTGAGGCTACCTTTACCTTCTTCCCCAGGGCATGAGGCGGCTGCAGGGGGAGGCCCCGTGAGCCTTGTTCCTGGATTCCTTGTGTTGGCTCCAGAAAGCTCTTTCGCTAGCTGAATGCTCAGGCAGCAGTGCCAGGGCATGATTACCGCAGGTCCCACATGGCTCCCGGGAGCCTCCCTCGGGCAGCCTCCCAAGAGCCCAGTTAACTGGGGTCGTGTGTTTGTACAAATCTCTCCATGAGTTACCGATGTCCACTTCCTTGGAGAGGCCGGCTGCTACACAGAGGCTGCCGGCGGGGGCTTCTGGAGGAAGGGGGTCTCTTAAAGGGAACAGGTTGGCAACATCTGGCGGGGGAATGTGTGTGAAAATTACTTCCTGCTGCTGAAGCACATTGTATGGGCCCAACTGAAAACTGTTATTTTTGCGTGTTTCCTCCTGAGTATTGATCAGAGGCAGCTGCTGACAGTTAAAAAATGTGTATGTGTGTGCGTGTCTGTTTGTGAAGTAGTAAGTTTCTAAATTTGGCACCTAACTCGTGAGAAGTTAGTGATTGTGATTTGGGGCATCGGGGTCTATAGTAGGATTCCTTCCTGGTTAGTTTATTGACCAGGAACCTTAATGACTATCTTCTTCAGAGAACTTCTTTTATTACTTCATTTGACCTTTGCACCGTATATTTTTACACCTTACACGTTTACTTTAATGCAGATTGCGGACTGGTGGCCGGGGGCCAGAAGTAGCCCAGAAATATGTTTCATGTGGCTCACCCAGTGCTGGCCCATAGATGGAGGAGTGTCTTTATTTTTAAGTGTTGGAGAGTTGTCAGTAGATGAATGTTGGGATATTTCACATTTTTAAAAAAAATGCTCATTTCTGACGTATGAGGAAAAATGTAAAAGTCTTGCAAATGGGCCCAGGTTCCAGTGTCACAAAAAGTGGCTGGATCCGGGGAGCAGTTGCCCGCTGTAGAAAGGCCTCAACTCGAACCTGGGTACTCCACTGAATTTCACATAGCCAGGCTGGCCTCCACTTTGCAGAAGAGAAAGCTAAGATTCAAAGAGTATTAGTGACATGACTGGTCACAGAGCCAGTAAGCTGAGGCTAGTCCTTTTTTTTTTTTTTTTAATGTTTATTTATTTTGAGAGCGAGCAAGCACATGTGTGCTAGCAGGGGAGGGGCAGAGAAAGAGAGAGAGAGAGAGAAAGAGAGAATCCCAAAAGCTTCTGCACTGTCAGTGCAGAGCCTGACTTGGGGCTTGAACTCATAAACTGTGAGATCATGACCTGAGCCCAAATCAAGACTCAGATGCTTAACCAACTGAGCCTCCCAGGTGCCCCGAGGCTAGTCCTTTTTGACTATAAGCCCAATATACTTTTTGGGAAGGTGGGGGGCAGGGGAAGATGGTTATGTGGAATATAAACGTATAACCTAAGGCTCTTGAACAAACTCACTTCAGTTTATATCCAGATGATTTATATTCTGGCTCTGTCTGATCCCAAGAACCACTTACCTTGTTTCTCTGTGTTTTTAGGTACTCTGAATTTGAGGTCCACCCTGTCTAACGAAGTTTGCTCTAGTTGTGTCAGGGGCTGCCGTAGGTTTGTTAGAAGTGATGTGAGCACAGAATCCACTTTGTTTTGTGCCTTGCGCCTCCTGGCATGTTAGGAAACCCCAGAATATGCATTCTTGTTACTGCGGGAGTGTTAGGAGTCTACAGTGAGATGCAAGACAGCTTTCCAGCAGAAATGGCACATGCCGCGTTCCCTTGTGTGAGGGGGCCTCAAAGGCATCTGGGGGCATTTATAGAAAAGAGAGGGTCTGTGTGAGGGCCCCAAGCTAACTGGGTGAGGCAGTTCAGCTGAACACAGCCACCCGAGCCTGTGAGTAGAGGGAGGACCCTTTGCCAGAGCAGGAGTGGCTGCACCTCCCCTCCCTCCCCCACTCCAGGAACCTTCCCTTAGAGGTTCCGTGTGGCAGCTAGTGGGGCCGTGGGGCATGGGGTGTGGGGCACAGAAGGTGTGCCAGCTGGTCCTGGGCTGAGGGGTTGCTCTCTTTGAGCCCTGGCTCCACCGCGGTAACAATAAAGTTCCTGAATTTGCTGAGTTCTTGGTATATGCCATGCACTGTGCCCTTCTTATTTCTTCAGCATTGTAAGCGGTCTTACTGTGGTCATTTCATAGATGGGAAGACTGAGGCTCAGGAAGCATAAACAACTTCCCAGGCCTGCAGAGGAAAAAAGTGGCAAGACTCAGACTCAGATTTCTGATCCTCAAACCTGTGCTCTTATCTTAACTACCGTAGATTATTGACACCTTGGCAAGTCATTGAACCTCTTTTGGTCTCCATTTCCTCCCCTGTAAAGTGAGGATAATGTGTCTCTGGCTTGCCAGCAGAGTACAGATAAGACGGACTCATCAGCTTTCAGACCCATTCTTCTTGCCTGTCACCCTCGCTCTGGGCAGCTGTCAGGCATTGCTGTCTGCCCTGTGATCGTTCCTGCCGGGGTAGGCGGGGCCCCTCTGCTCCTGAGTGCCAGGCTTTCCCTGAGGAGGCAGCCCTGTACGTCTGGAGTGTGCCTCCCTGTGTCTCCCTTGGCAGGTGGGAGAGGCAGCCGAGCCCTGCCCCAGGGAACAATGGAACATATTCAGAAGGCTGCCAGGTGCCAAGCCAGAGGTATTGAAGGGACATTTGATTCGTTTCAACCCTAGTTGTCAGGCTTTTTTGCTCTTTCTTTCTCTGTAGCAGTTAAGGGGGAAGGAAGCAGGCGTGGCTTTCCTCTCGTGCAGTTCATGTGGGCTCTCTGATTTTAGGTGTGAGTTTGCCTCTTCTACCCCTCTCCTATCCTCAGTCCTCTCCTGTCTCTGCGTAAGTCTGTCTCTCCCTCCTCTCGGTCTCTATGCCGTGTGTGTCCCACTCAGCAAGTGTGATGAGAGCTGAGACTGAAGAATCCACAATTCCAAGGGACTGTCTTTCATCTCGCCCCATCTCCCCCAACCTCATCCCTGCCAAGTAGTCAGCCATCTTTGATTTGCACACTTCCAGTGAGAGGGAACTCACTTTCTTAGCTCAGCAGAGTCCTAGGTAATCTGCCATGGCTCAGGGAGGCTTAGAGGATTTCTTGAGTGCCCACTATCCTTTTCAGGCTCCTCTCGAATCTTTCCTTTTCCAGAAAGTATTTTCTGATCTTTCCAGTTAGAATTAATCTCTCTTTCTTGGAAATGCTTATAGAATTTAATTTGTACAGCTTTAGTGGCACGAATGTTATAGTGCTATATTTTTGCTGTTTCTCTAGGCAGAGGAAAGTAATGTTGAAGGAGCTTTCCCAGTAGGACAGCTCATTGGGTGATGTTCCAGCTGGAGAGAAGGGATATTAGTGAGCTGCCATGTGGGCCTGGGCTTCCTCCTGTATCTAGAAAGTCCATCTCCAAACTTGGCCAGTGGACGTTATGTATTCTTTTAATCCAGAGAATATGTTAGGCTTTGTGGGCCATATGGTCTCTGCAACGACTTCTCAACTCTATTGTTGTAGTGTGAAAGCAGCCAGAAACAATACATAAGTGAACGAGTGTGCTGTGTTCCAATAAAACTTTATTTGCAATAAAAACAGGCAGAAGACTGGATTTGGCAGGCTGTGGTTTGCTGACCCATGTTCTAGTCTCTTCCTAGTGGAGCAAATGGCTCCACATAGTTGCTGTGTGATCTTGGGGGTACTGAAGGTCCTTCTCCCAGCGTCACATCTCCCTTTACATGGATGAATGGAACGTTATGGGTTGAATCATGTCCCCTAAAAGATATGTTGAAGTCCTAATCCCTGTACCTCAGCATGTGACCTTATGTGGAAATAGGGTTGTTGCAGATGTAATTAGTTAAGATGAGGTTATGCTGGTGTAGGGTGGGCCCTTAATCCCATATGATTGACTGCGGTCCTTACAAGAGGGGAGACACAGCAAGGGAAAGGACCATGGGAAGACGGAGGAGGAGACCGGAGTGAGGCTGCCATAAACCCAGGAATGTCTGGGGCCACCAGCAGCTGGAAGAGACAAGGATGCATCTTGGAGGGATTTTGGAGGGAGCATGGCCCTGCCACCACCTCGATTTTGAACTTGTAACCTCCACAACAGTGAGGCAATACATTTCTGTTCTTTGAAGCCACCTAGTTGGTGGTGCTTTTTTAAGGCAGCCCTAGGACACCAATATGTGGACCATTTTCCATTTTCTCATCAGATTGTTTACTGGGTGTGCATGAGTGTGTTGGTGTGTTGTGTTTGGGTAGAGGTGTATAAAACACTCTGCAAGGCAGGGATAATTGTGATAATCTCTTCCAGCTACTTCGATTCCCTTTTTAATTTGTGAAAAAATCCTCTCTTCCTATGGAGGATTAGCATATTACCCTGCACGTATGTATTCTTTTACTAAAACCACCCTCCTTATTAACAGATTAGCCTTTTTTTTTTTTTAAACTTAGCCATTAGCCTGGAATACGAATGGATAAACATGGCGCATACTGCCTTTTATTTAACCCTAATATCTTTCTTTTTCTGAGTTTCAACTACAGTGATTTCAACCACCTATTTTTGTGCTGGGTCCCAACTCCATTGATTTGGAGGCTTACTATATGTTAGGTACAGAGAAGAGCCCCTGCCTTCAGAGGGCTCGCAGTCTATAGGGGATATAGCCAAGTACACAGTGGTGTAGAGCACAAGGCAGAGCATACTTAGTACTGCAGGAGGGGTCAGCCTGGTGTTGTGAGGTGCTGGGAGGAGGAGATCACACTGATTGAGGTCACGAAGGACTTCTGAAAGGTGGTAACTTTTAAAGTGGCCCTGGGGAAGGATTGGGACCTCTCAACTTACAGAAAGGGGGGAACCTATTCTAGGAACAGGGAGTATGCCTAAGTCACTGAACCTTCAAATATCAAATAACTGCAGGGAGGTAAGGGATAGATCACAGGGACTCTGCTGGGAGGCTGGGGAGGCTGGACTTCCGGAAGTAGGGAAGCCATGGGCAGTTTTTGCACAAAAGATGATCTGAGCAGAAGGGTGGCTCAGAAAGGTGGATATGGCAGTGTGGGAGGTACGGGAGACTGTGGGCCACTTTGGAGGCTACGCAGATGGAGGGAGAATGAGTCCATTCATTTGTCCACTATACTCTGCTGTGGTCTGGACACCATGCCAGGTAGTGAGACCACCAAGAGGTGTAACTTGCAGCCTCTGAGCATCAGATCCTCATAATAGTAACTACCATGCAGGCTACCTTTGCCAGGCACAGTGTTAAGTACTTTACATTAATTACTGTTCTTAGTCTTCACAGCAACCCAATGGTGTACACACCGTGATGTCTCCATTTTATAGACGAGGGCACTAAGCATCAGGGAGAGGAATGTCACACCTAAGGTCACATAATTGATCACTGATGGAACTGTGATTGGCCTGCAGGGTCCTGAGCCTTCACCACTAACCTTGACTCCATACACCCAACAGGTCATTCAGAATACAGTGGGATCTCTTTCTGGTAACGGCAGGTACAGGTTCTATGTGAGCACAGAACCTGTGTTCTGAGCACCACAGGAGAGCAAATTGGCCTAGGTGGGCAGGGTGGGTGGAACAGGAAAGGCTTACTCAAGAGGGAACCGTCACCTAAGTCTTTGAAGGTGAGTGGGATGATTTAGCCAGGCAGGCAAAGGGCTCGATGTAGAAGGGGGAGCATAGGGATTTTCTGCGGAGGGGACAGCAGAGTTAAAAAAGCCCAGAGTGGGGAAAACAGCATGGTGTGTTCAGGGCCTTCCAAGTTCAGTGCTGCTGGCCCTTAGTAAGTAAAGCCAGGAGTGGGCCTGGCAGAGGCTAAAATATAAGTGGGGCCAGGTCCATGGACTAGACTCTACCCTGTGGTTGCCAGAGACATAAAGGGTGTGGGGCAGAGAAGTCTTGTGACCAGATTTGCTTTCTGATGGGACCAAGAGTTGGAAGAGATCCAGGAGGTCATTTTGTCAATCACCGTCAGATGTCTGCATGCGAGGGCAGATGACACAGAGGAGCTCCCAGGACAGGACTCATGAGGCCAGAGCACTCCAAGCTTGGGACATGACTCGGAAGGCTCAGCCTGTTGTTGAGCCAGTGTTTGGGTCTGTAGTTCTGCTTCATTCAACATGTCATTTTTCCAGCGGATTTTGACTGAATGCTGAACGTGCCCAGGCTGGCTTTCTGCTAAACACTTGACATTCCAGGAGGAAAGGACGTGGTCTCTGCCCTTGAGGCCAGCTGGCCCGCTAGGCAGATAGTTCCAGGGCAGTGGGATGTAAGCAGTTGGTGGAGTGGGCATGGGGCCCCGAGAGCACAGTGGAGGAAGCACAGTAGCCTTCAAGCCCATCTCCCTGCTGCTGCCTCTCTCCATGCCCCCTCCCCACCTCACTCCCTGCCTTGTAAAGCCACAGGTTTGCCTGGATTTGAATCCCGGCTCCACCCTTTACTAGCTGTGTGACTTTGGGAGCTACTGAATCTCTTTGTGTCCTCTGTTTTAAAATGAGCATGATAGCAGTATCTACCTCAACAGATAGCTATCAGGATTAAATTAGTTCACGTACGTAGTCACGTACACAAAGCAGTCAGAACAGTGCTTGGCATAGAAGTGGTCCATAGATGCTATTATTACTTTAGGTCCAGAATCCCTTAGCCTAAACCCTCTGTATGAGGCACATTTTAGGTTTCAGAATTGTGTTAGTCAGGGTTCAGTCAGGAGAGACAAACCACCCAGTAATCTAAACACCGAAAGCTTACATATAAAGAATTATGAACTCTGACAAGAGATTGCAGTAATGAAGGGTTGCCTGTTAGGAAGTAAAGAGTGCTCTAAATGTATTCTGAAGAATGTGGGAGTAGCAGATGTAGGAGCAGCCGCTACCCCCAGTGCTGCGGTAGAGCTCCAAGGAGCACCCCGTCCCTGTTGGGATGAAAGTCCTAAGGAAGGCCCTCCCTCCTGGGGCTGAGATAGAGCACTCATGGGAGAGGCCCCCAGGCAGAGATCTTGGCTTTGTTGGGGGAGGGCACAGTTGTGCTCTGGTGCCACGTCAGTGACGGCTGCTGGGGACAGCTGTTCATGGTGAGGTGCCTCACGGAAGGCAGTCAGCTACCATACTACGGGAGAGGGTGTCACGGGGAGGCTGCTGGCGGCTTGGTGCCGTGGTTACTGCAGCCGGACAATAGAAGATGTGTTTGCAGCTCTAGCCCCGTGCCAGAGAAGTGGTAATCGAGCTAACTACGTCCGTTCCTTGATGAGTCACAGATAGAAACTATACCAGGTGGCGTGGTCACACAGGGGAAACTTTATTTGCAGCAAATAAGGAGATCATGGGGAATAACTTCCAGAGCCATGAACCCCCAAACAAGGGCGAATGGGTTGCTTTCATTTAGGTTTAGGATGACTATTCGTCATATGTAGAGGCAAGCATAAGGTCATGCCTGTACACACGTTGTATGTTGTGTAAGTGAGGCTTGTGGGAGCTCCATGGGTGGCTCCACGGTCCATCTGTACAGGTACAAGTCAGAGGTTAGGCTCCAACTGGGCTGCATGGTCTGGGCCTCCAGAGCCCTTCGTCCGGGCAGTTGTCATTGCTTGAGAGGTGGCTTTGGCTTCCATCCCCGGATGCTTTCTTTGCCCCTTGGGTCTTTTGCCTGAATTAAGAGAGAAGCTGCAAAAAAGAGCTTAAGAAAAAGTGTAGGACAGAGGTTGGTGGGTACAAGCAGGTGAGCAGTAAAGGACAGGTCTTGGGGTCCATCTGGTGACAAAATCATCCATCCTGCCTGCCTTGAAAAGCCAGCACCAGGATAGAAAACAAACGGGAAAACCCTTTCCTCCTGCAGTGTCCCAGCATCTTCGACCTGTCACTGTGATTACTGTTAACATCATGCTATCTGGAGAGGGAGAAAATGTTTAAAGGGCCCAGATCCATTTTTGCACAGCAGACAGGGAAGGTGGATTTGTGATTGAGAGGCACTAAACTGATCAGGGGCACAAGAATCTTTCTGATTTAGGAAAGTTGATGCAGTGCATATATTCTATTATGTAATAGTTCCAGTGGGGTCTACAGTAGCCCCCCCATAACCATAACATATTATTTTTTTCTGTGGCAAAAATATAAGAATATTCACACTAAGTGGATAAAGAACATAAGTAGCTTCATGTCCATTCAGGCCAGATTTTGTCACTAAATGAGTTAAAAAAAAAAGTTACAGAAAAAGCTTTTGGATCCTGAAATTGAGGCTTAAGGGATAGTTGCCCCTGTTGTTTTCATTACCTGTCTCCACACAGCAGCCAGAGGGGTCTTTTGGAAAATGTCTATTATGCCACTGGCTAAGGTAAAGACTAAACTTCACTCCAGGCCTCCTCCCTACACTCCCCTCCTTGCCACCCCTACCCTCCATTCATACTGACCTTGAACAAGCCATCTTGCTACATGGAGTGTTCTTCCAATAGCCCCACCATGCACGCACACGCGCACGCACACACACACGTACACACACATGCACATGCACGCACAAATGGCTTGGCTAACACTGCCTCACCCTTCAGATATCAGCTCAGGTGTCTTAACCTCAGGAAGGCCTTCTGATCATCTTTTCTCCCATACCCCAGCCCTCATCCTGGTTGAGGCCTCTTTTCTTTAAAACACATGTCTTAGTTTGTGATTATACAAACTTCTAATTAGTGTGATTTGTTGATTAGTGTGTCACCCTCTGAAACTATAAGTGCTGTGAGGATGGTGGCTATGTCTGTTTTTCCCCCTCGTTACTTTATCCCCCGTGCTTTACACAATACCTGACATACGGCATATTTGATCAATGAAAAAACGATGAACAGCCTTGGATTAGATCTTGAACCACGCAAAAAAGAATTAGCTATAAAGGACATTATGGAAACTTAGGAACTGTAGATGAGGTATTAGTATTGTATCAGTGTTAAATTTCCTGACTTTGGTATCCTTATTTTTAGGAAATACATGCTAAAGAATTTAGGAATAAGGGGTTATGCCTTCAGCTTTCTCTCATGTTTCAGGACAAAAAAAAATATTTAGTTTAGATATTTGGGAGAGAGGGAGAGAAAATGATAAAACATGTAACAACAAACATGGATGAAAGATATACAGGAGTTCATTATGCTGTTCTTGCACCTTTTCTCTAAGTTCAAAGTTACTGCACAATAAGACGTTTTTAAGAATTCAGTGATGGGGATGGGGGAGAGGGGAAAATGGGTGATGGGAATGGAGGAGGGCACTTGCTGGGATGAGCACTGGGTGTTATATGGAAACCAACTTGACAATAAACTATTAAAAAAAATTCAGTGAATAGAAATAAATGAACAAAAGGGTAAAGGGATGCTAGGAGGAATACCCTCCAAAGCGAAAGGCAAGAGGGGCAGAAAAGGGCTTGGTCCCTCTGGGGAGCTTTGAGGGGGCCGTGTGGCTGGAGCATGGCCCTGGGGCTGGGGAGGGATCAGCTGGGGCTGGGGAAGGGTTGGCTGGAGCTGGGTCCCTCATCTGGGCCACAGGCCTGTGTGTTTTGAGGGGGTGGAGCACTGAGCTGTTCAGCCAGGCTTAGCCTGAGTCATCCACATTCCCTCTCTACTTCCCTATGGTGATTACTGAGCCAAAGCCTGAATGGGTGAAGCCAGCCCATCCTGGGTCTTCCGTCTGATTTCTCTTCCAGTTTAATAATAGGGAAGCTCTCATCCAAGTATAAGGATTATTCCTCCTACCTGAAAACTACAACTTCCCTATTGTCTGTCTGTTGTTAAACTCACCACATGGTTCCTGTATGGGTTACATGTGGCTGTACAACAAATTATCCCGAAATGTGGTAGCTTAACACAACAATGTTTATTACCTTGAGGTTTCTGTGGGTCAGGAATCCAGGCTTAGCTAGGTGGCTCTGGCTCATGGTGGGTCTTTCAGGAGATTGCAGCCGAGATGTTGGCCAGCACTGGAGTCATCTGAGGTCTTGACTGGGGCCAGGGGATCTGCTTCCAAGAAGGCTCACTCTCATGGCTGTTGCAGGAGGCCTCAATTTCTCAATGCCTGGACCTCTCTGTAAAGGAAGCTTGACTGTCATTACTGCATGGCACCTAGCTTGCCCCAGAATGAGTGATCTGAGAGTGAGAGCAAGCAGGAAGTCACAGTTCCTTCTGTGGCCTAGTCTCAGAAGTTGCACATTGTTGTGTATGCTTTGTTCTGTTAGTTGGATGTGAGTCACTGAGTTTAGCCTCCATGCAAAGAGAGGAGAATTAGACCCCACCTCTTGAAGGGAGGAGTGTGAAAGAACTGGTGGACATTTTTAAACCACCACAGATCCTGAGGGCCTACTGTGTGCTGGGCCCTAGAGGTGGTTCAGGGGATTCAAGGCATGGATCAAGGTCTGCCCTCCAGAAGTTTACATCTGCTTCAGAAAGTAAGACATGCCCTGAAATTGGTCATGAGAACAAAGATACTCCATGGCAAGCTAAGTCAGAATGGGTAGCCAAAGGGAGCCCTTTGGAACACCTGAGCTGGGTCTTCACAGATGAGCCGCTCCTCCTTTGGCTCTTGACCCAGATTGTTGGCACTGTCATACAATGATAATGCATACTGATGGTAGTAGCATTTGATCATTTTCGCTGTGGTGGGCACTGTGCCAAGGAGGACTGCCTCATGGCACATCTCCATTTGTGAGTAGCATTCCTTGGAATTGTGCAGCGGGACAGCCCTGGTGCCAAGTGCTTCATTTCTGTAATCTCATTTATTGCTTTGAATAGCCCTGTGGGGTTGCTATTATTATCCCCATTTTACAGATTACGCAAGTAAAGTTTAGAGAAATTAAATAACTTATGCAAGATTCTACAGCTAGTCGGTGGCAGAGAGCTTAAGACCACAGGCCCCTGTAGGTTTAAATTCCAGCTCCTGTACTTTCAGAGCTTTAGAGTCCTGAGTAAGTGACTTTAACCTCTCTGCATGTCCGTTACCTCCTCTGAAATATGCATATAAAACTGCTTAATGTTCCCAGTGTAGTGTCTGGTGTGTGGTAAGCAGTTGCTACTCCTGCTGTTATTATCAGCGCAGAGGCAAACACACAGATGAGCTGTCACCTCACGTTCTTTGCGTTAGTTTGTTACAAAGGGTTGAAATGGGAGAAGCGAGTGGTATACGCAGGGTTTACAAATTTGCAAGGAAAAAGAACTTGTCGGGGCTGAACATGCCAATGCATCTTGAGTGACTGGTTCTGCTTTATTCCATGAAGATGTGAATGCCTCAAGGGACACCTGCCCATTCCTTCCTCTGCACAGGCCCAGATGGTGGCCAAGATGGATTTTAGGAAGCTGAACGGGAGTTGGCAACTTTCTTTGGAAGTGCTTTCCCTATTGAGAGTCAAGGAGCACCAGACTGAACATCAGTTAGGATATAAGTCTGTGCTGTGTGCCCTTGACCCAATTACTAAACCTTTCTGGTCTCCAAGGCCTTCCCTCCAGGGTTCTCCATCAGAAAGAAGTTGGAGAAAGTGTGTTTTGAAAACAGTGAAGGTGCAAGGCTTTGGGCCTCTTCATTCCCTTCCAACCATTTGAGAAATTGTGGCTTCATTAAGCAATTGGTATATAGAAAGGCCGTGTGATGCGAGTCACTCCTCCCGACCCACACCCTCTTTGCTAAAACATTTTTGTGAAAAATCAGTTTCGATTTGAATTCTGAGGATCAAATCAGCCTCCAAACAAAATCAAGAACAGGTGGTGCTCTTTTTGAAAATTCAAACCCAATAATCAACTTGGGGGGGACTTATCTTTCAAAATTAATCTTTTTTTCTTCTTTTAATGAATGGGCATTTGTCTTCTGCGCCAGTTCATTATGGAATTCATCCGAATGTTTCATTCACTGTGATCTCAGAAGCAGTGTGTGCTCACTCACCACCCGTGGGAATGACAGAACCCACTTTGAAAAAGAAAAAAAATCTTCCTCCTTTCATTTCCTCACTTTAGACTAAAACACTTCCTTTTTTAAAACTTAAAAAAGGGGACTAATTTTCTCTTTGTAAAATTCGGATATGCATGAACCATTTATTTTTTTTTTTACAAAATTATTGCACATCTCCATATATTCATTACCCAGGGAGGTTATGAGTAAGCCCTCCCTGGATCCTCTCGTGATGCAAAGTTGTGGGAGGGGGTTCAGTCAGTTATCTGTATAAGGGCTGGCTCTCAGTGTCTCTCCTCCATTTTCCCATTGTTAGGCTGTACTTACTAGAAGACAGAAAGAGGAGAGGATGAGGGAAGAGGAGGAGGAGGAGAAGGAGGAGAAGGAGAAGGAAGAGAAATGTCAGAGAGAACCCCGGAGCTGTCAGTGATGCCTGCTGTCTAGCTGTATGACCTCAGAACAATCACTTAAACTCAGAGCCCAGTCCCACCTTTAAAATGGGGATAATGGCAGTAATAGCTGCGTCGCAGGGCTGTGGCGATGATTATCTGAGAAAATATGTGCGGGAAAAGTGCTTTTGTAAATGCCATTATACCGTTACTGGTGCTGAGATATGATTGTGTACATGTGTAACTTGTATGGTTTTTTAAATATAAGTTTTAAAAGGGTTGCTTTTATTTTTAGACACAGAGTTTGAGTTGGAAGGGATCTTAGGAATCCTTTAGTATGCGGTCTCACCATGGGGAGGAGCCCCCTCTGCAGCAGCCTTTGGCTTGAATAGCTCCAGGGATGGGGAGGTCACCACCGCTCCCTCTTCTTTCTCCTAATCATTCCAGTTTAGTTCTTCAAGCTATAGGACGTGACGGTGATTTTCTTTTCCCTAAGATAGACAGCAAGAGAATAATGTCATGGTTAAAAATGAATAAGCATGCCATGGCATGCATTATGCAGATCTGCCGTCTGTACACATTGTGGCTGGAGGTATGTCTGCCAGTCTCCAAAGTGTTTGAATTGCTTGTTTGGGGGATCTGGTATTCACTGTACCAGAAGCTACTGAGTTATCAGGACTGAGCCTGCAGCCCTAGAGCAGGAAGACCACCTGGCAGGGCCTTCTTAGCTCTGTGTGTCTGAATACCTTTCTCTTTTTCAGCTGGTGTGTTTTTTGGTTTTTGTTTTGTTTTGTTTTGTTTTGTTTTAGCTGTAGGTAGATATGGATTTATCTCAGAAGGTACATTCTGGCTGCAATTGTTACCTTCTCTCCTTCTTCTGCTCACTTTCCCTTCTGAAAGGGGGAGCTGGAGGAGGGGGGCGGCAGCACTTGGTGGAAAGCCTGTTTACTTTAGGCCTGCTCCTGCCCCTGGGGTTTTCATTCCTTCCTGTGCAAGATGTAACGGTGAGGAGGCTGGAGCCAGGGCTGGAAAGACCTCAGACACCACCCCAGAGAACACTTTACAGACTGTCTCCGGAGGTCTTCAGGGAGTCTGTAAACGTGATTTCGTGTTGTGTTGACTCTTTTTAAACTACAGTAATAAAAAGGCATTTTTAAAAACCACTTACATGTATTATGTACTACATTTTTACATGTTGGAGGTCACCAGCTTATTCTTCCAGTATCTGTTTAATTGAAGAGGATCCTGAGATTATAGGGCAGGCTGTGTTAAAGAAAAAATACATCTCCTTATTCCTCAAGTATATCTACTATTTATTACATCAAAAAGGTTTTCTCAGCATTGAGTAACTAGAGCAAAATAGAGAAACCATACTTCGAGGCAGATGTAAGCTGTAAACTGTTGTCTCTCACTCCTGAAGTCAAATTATGTCGGTCAGAAAACTGCATTGTCCTCATTGGTTGACTTTATTCTAAGGACATGTTATTGGTTTGAAAAGTTAAATTTATAATAACAAAATGCAACTTAGTAATAAAAGACTTCACTCACTGAAAACCTACCATCCTTTCACAGAACACAGAACTGGCATCGTCAGAGTAGTTGGGACCCTCTATTAGTCCATCATTGCTTACCTATTAAATAATGCCCCGGGCCGTTTGGGTAACCATATGATATTTGCATAGAAGGCCTACTGGCAACTACATTTTTATTTTCATGTTTATTTCTGAGCACCTGTGTTTTACTTGTGAGTGGACTCTGGCAGATTTTTCACTTCTAGATTTTGTTGACCCATGACCTGTGCTCATGAGTGACAAATTCTTCTGCCCAATCCCGGATGGTCACACTTTTATTATAAGCCCATTAACATTTTACCTCCTATCCAATATTTTTCCCAGGTGCTCAGAGGACCCCTGGGTAATGTGCCCATAAAAATCAGTCCAGCCGCTGTGGAACACCTAGAATGTTACATAGATCATTCCTAAGCCTCCTTGAAGCCAAGCAGCCCCCATTTCCTTCCTGTTCACTCACTGGATCTCTTTTCTACCTCTCAGTCTGTCTGGTGGACCTTTCTGACCCCACTCCTCTTCTTCCCCTTTTCTGTGAACCATAGTGGCTTCAGCCTGAAGCCCTGTTTTCCATCCCAGTGATGCTGATGGATCCCAAGACTTGTATGTTCTGTGACCTCTGGGGGGTCAGACCCCCCCATTTGTGGAAAATGAGGATATTACCTCACCCTCCCTGCTCACAGGGTGTGTTGTAAGGGTAGGGGGGCATTGCTGGTAGTGGGGTGCTTGTTGCCATGGGAATCCGAGGTTCTGCTGCCTCTTTCCTGTGGAATTGGTGTCTGTGCACTTCTCTAGCCCTGTCTGCTGATATGTTCCCTTCTCTCACATTCCAAGAAGTCAGGTAGTAAAGGAGGTGGGGGGAGTTCCAGCTTGCCTTATTTTTTTTTAAGATTTATTTATTTATTTGTTTGTTTATTTATTTGAGAGAGAGCAAGAGCGAGAGAGCGAGAGAGAGAGAGAGAGAGAGAGAGCGCACACCATCGTGGGTGGGGGAGGGGGCAGGGAGAGAGAAAGAATCTCAAGCAGGTTCCATGCCGTCAGCCTGGAGCCCATCGTGGGGCTCAGACTCACAAACCTTGAGATCATGACCTGAGCTGAAATCAAGAGGCAAACGCTTAACCTACTGAGCCACCCAGGTGCCCCTTACCTTCTAAATGAAGTAAAATCAGTAGAGGTTCCCCCTCCCACCCCCCACACATAGAGTGAGCACATCCCTCCTTTCCTTGTCATCAGAATAAACTGGAGAAGGAGCCTCTGCCTCAAACACCAGCCCCTCCTCAAGCAAAACAGGCTCAGCAGTCAGAAAGGCCTACACTTGAATCTCGGCTGTGTCACTTGTCATAGTTGTGTGAAACTTAACCTTTTCGGGCCTTTGTTTTCACATGTGGGAAATGGAGAGAATGTCACCAGCCGCATACACCAACTGCTGGAGATTCATTGTACGACTTTATAGACAAGGGCTTGTGCCTGGCACTTTGTTAGGGCTTAAACATAGCTATGAATTCTTTGGTGATAGTAGTGTTTGGAGCCTGGTTTTCCTTCTACAAGTAAACTGTGTGGTTTAACTGACCTGACTTGCCCCAGATAGAAATACCAGGGGTGAGGAAGAAGAAAAGGAGTGCCCCCTGCAATTTGGCCCGCTCCCTCCTCCCGGCTCCCCTCCTCACTCCAGTACCCCAGCCGCCATCCCCTGTTCCATCAGGAGCAGGATTACTCCCACTGCCCAAGAGCTGCGCAGCGCCAGCCTTCTTGGAGTGGGCGTTTTGCCTCGATGACATTTCCTAACAGGCTTGCGGCGTCTTCCCCTTCCCACCTCGTAGTCCCCCTCATTTCAGAAGCCCTCCTAGGACTTCAAGATGAAACACTTCCACACTGAGTAGATCGTTTTCATCGAATTCTCCAGTTTGTGGTCTCCAGTGTTGAGGAGAGACATTTTAATTAATTACAGTCCCCATGGGCTCAGGGATCAATAACAGTAAAGAGCCGTGGAATGAATTCCTAGCCTCTCCATTGTTTCCCACTGTCTCTGTGCACTTGCACCAGGTGCTCAGGCCCTCTGGGCCTCAGTTTTCTGTTGTTTGTAATGGGAGTGCCTATTTCCCAGGAGTGCTGGGAGCGTCAGGCAAGGTATGGTGATCAAAAGTGTTGTAAACTGTAGTGTGCTGGCCACAAGTAAGTTCTTATTAAGAGTGTATGTGTATTCCCAAGGGGCAAGCATGAGGGGCGTTTCTCTTCAGAGCCATTTCTTGTTTTTGTTCCTTGATACCTTAAGACCAGCTAGCAGGTTCCATCTCCCTTTCTGAGCCTGAGTGAAGCAAGCAGCCCAGACAGAATTAGGCAGGTGGATATGTGGGTGGTGTGTGGGTTCCTCCAACGAGGAAAAGTGATCATACTAGTGGGACCTGGGATGAGAAGTCAAAAGCCTCAGCTTTTCCCTGAGAGTCAGGACCCCAGCTTTTCTGACATTCACTACACTGGTCGCCTCTAGCACTGAGCTAGAGAAAGAAGCCTTGTTTATTCTAGGCTCTTCTTCCTTCTTCCTGCTATCTTCATGCAATGTATTCTGCACACAGCAGCCCAGGTGATCTTTCTAAAACACAAGTCTGGTCATGTTCCTATCCTGTTCAGAACCCTTCCATGGCTGCCTGTAGCCTTTAGGATAAAATCCAGAATTCTTGTTGCAGCTGCTCAGGCCCTTATGACCTGGCCCCTGCCATCTTCTCTGGTGTCCATTTCCTGCTCTCCCTCCAGTCCCCTTGAGTCTAGTCAGAGCCCATTCACTCCCCAGACACATGTTCTCTACCCGGTTCTCGGGCCTTGAGCATGCTACCAGTTGGGGCTTTCCCTGGCCAGGTCTGCCACATGCTACTGAAGGCTCTGCTGAGACATCACCTCCCCCACTAAACCTTACCCTGACCACCCTGCCTTCCTCAGTCTGGGTGGGTTCCCATGGCACCCTGTGCATTTATCAGTGTTATGGCCCCAGCCACATCCCAGGACCTGATCCATTTCCCTGGAAACCTCTCCTTGTCTACCACCCCCATCTCTGCATGAGCTCCTTGAGACCCAGGCCTGTGTGACTTGTTTACTCTCATAGCCCCATAGCCCCAGCACACCTCCTGCCACATAGTATATGCCAAATAATGGGATGGAAAAATGACTTAGGATGTTATCTTTAGATGAGAAGCTTGCGGGGAACAGAGTCACCTGGGCACTTGTCAGACACCAGCTCCCTGGCCCCATCCCACCAGGCAAGATGCAGAGTTTCTGTGGGTGTGCCGGGGAATCTGCATGCGCACACCCAAATGGGTCTAATGCAGATCTGAGGACCTCTCAGTGATCTCCTTCAAGCCTGGCATTTTACAAAACGGAAAAGCAGGATCCAGAGACAGACAGTAAGTGATTTCTGCTAGATCTCAATCTCTCTCTCTCTCTCTCTCTCTCACACACACACACACACACACACACACACACACACACTTCTATAAGACATAAAAAAGAGAATGAAGGCCCAGTGCTTTTTCTACTTCCGAAATGTTGATCTTCAAGAAACCCATGGGAAACACAGGAGAGAGAATTTTTGTTTTTGTCTTTGCTCTACCCTTAGGTCTAAACTAGGGAATTTTGGCATATTTTTTAAAATTTTCTTTCCATAAAAAGTACGCAACCTCAGAATATGGGGTACTTATTTTTAAAATTCGAAACAATTACTTTCACTCCAAGACTTATGTAATTTTTTGCAGTGTGGGAAATCCCTGATGTTTCATTTTTCTGGTTCAGAAATGATTTGTAGCGAGTATGAATTATCCTGCCTGATGCCATGAGGTCTATTTTTATCCATATGAGGATGTTGAGACTAAACCCGACAGAACGTATTTACTGTTGCTTATAGTACTCGGAGATGCTGCCTCTCTTTAAAGCTTGCCAGAGAGAAACCATGTAGGAACATGTGTTTATAATTAATTTGACCTGCTCAGTAGGACAAAATGGGGAGGAAAGATCCACCAGCTCCATATGTGGGAGGGATAAAGTGGAACATGCTCAGAGGAAAGTGCTAGAATGCCAAGGGATGAGGAAATGTGTCTAAAGGGAAGGGCTAAAGACACTGGGCATTTAGGTTTTCATAGAAAGACCAGTGGCTATAAATGTCTGAAGGGCTGGAATGGCGGGGAGAGAGCATGAAAGGAAAGCGGATCCCTGGCCTGAGGGTGGGAGAGACCTTCCACTTGAAGGTGCAAGCAAGTGGAATCCTGCCGGTGAGCATCTTCAAGGTGATGGATGAGTTTCTCATCAAGAGAAGTGTTTAAGGCGGTGGCCATCTTACAGAATTGTCAGTGTCCTGGGTGAGGGGTAGTCTGGACTAGGTGAAGTCCAAGTGCCCTTCTCACTGGTCTGAGAGCAGACTCAAACACCCACAGGCCCCAGCCTGTGACTTAAGTGAGCGAAAGGCTCTGTGGCAGGGGCTGTGGGCAAGTGAGAAGGGCTTCCTTCCTCAGCTCCAGCTGTTGCTTGGGAATGTGCGTCCAGTCAGCCCAGATCTTTCGGCTTTTTCAAGGAAAGTTAGAGTTCTAGATTTTTTAAATTTTTAATACGGACTCTCCTGAGTTTTAAATATTGTGTGAGCTAAATAAAGCCATCTGTGCCCGCTGGGTCTTGGCCATGGCCTGCCAGTCTGACCCTCTGTTCCAGGAATCTCAGGGTTGCGTGCACCTCAGGCCTTCAGGCAGGGGTGAAATGAGTGGGGTGGGCAGGGTAGGGATTATCTCTCCACCCAACAGATGGGGAAAGGAGGATGCCTGGAAGTACAAGGTAGCAGCAGATGAGGGCTAAGGCAAGGGAGAGAGTGCAGCTTCCTCCCTGCTCGTTCCACTGACATTTCAGTTTTAAGCTTTTCTCTTAAAATAATGTTCGATAAAGGGAGCAGTGGGAGGGCTCCATATATCTTGGGGGTAGCGCTGGAGCAGGGGATTTAGCCTCCCAGGGGCACTTTCCCTTCCCCTCCCTGCACTGTTCCTGGAGCACCTCTTGCATTGAGGTGTCTGTGAATGACGCCCCCTGGGGTTGTGCCTTCTCAGTCTGCACATCCATGCCTATAGCCATGCAAAAGCTCTGCCTCTGCTTTTCCCCAAGGATCTGTGTCTCTTAGGCCTCCAGCCCTTCCTGAACACTCCCATTACAGCTCTCCTCTTGGGTGAAGGCTCCACGGACACCCAGGAAGCTCTTTCCAAAAGCACACAGGAAGAGAAAAAAAGGTCACAGGAATGCAACCTGACGACTGTCTCAGGCTCCAAGTATTAGATTGCCATGGACTCGGGTGCCGAATAAATTAGCTTTGCCATGAAGACAACCTCAAAACGCAGGTCCTGTCCAAGCCACATTTATGGTGCTCCCTGCTGTGCTTTGAGGCCTGTCTGCCGAGCTTCCTGCCTCGTGGCCTTCCTGCCGCTCTTTGTGCTGAGGTGGGAGTTTTCAGCATAACTTTCAGAGGAGCTTTCAGACCAACTTTAGGTTTTGCTTACTTTGCCGGTGAACATTCTGCTTGTTTTATTTTGTTGTTGGTTTTTATAAGAAACAAAAATTTTTTAAGTACATTTTTTTTCAGACAACTTTGTTGAGGGATATTTGAGGTACGATAAAATTGCACACTTTTGAAAGTGTGTCACTCGATCCATTTTAACATATGTATAAACCTGTGAAACAGCCTTCACAATCATAATAAACATTTCTATCATCCCCAGAAGGTTCTTTGTGCCCTTTTGTCTTAAATTTTTTTTAAGTTTATTTTATTTCTGAGAGAGAGAGAGACAGAACACAAGCCGGGGAGGGGCAGAGAGGAGGGAGACACAGAACCCAAAGCAAGCTCCAGGCTCTGAGCTGTCAGCACAGAGCCCGACATGGGGCTCGAGCTCAGAAACCCTGAGATCATGACCTGAGCTGAAGTTAGATGCGTAACCAACTGAGCCACCCAGGTGCCCCTTTTTGTGCCCTTTTATAGCTGGTGTTTGCCTCTGTCTCCACGCAGCCACTGACCTGCTTTATCTCCCTAGATGAGCTTGCGTTTTCTAGAAATTGTATAGGACCTACACAGTATGTGTTCCTCTTTGCCTGCTTTTTCCACCGAGCAAGATGATCATTGAGATTCTTCCATGTCCTCGTGTGTATCAATAGCTTATTTCTTTTTATTGCAGAGTAGTTTCCCATTATGTGACTCTACCATCATTGGTTTATCCGTTCATGTGTTGGTTGGACATTTCAGTTGTTTCTAGCTTTTGGCCTGTACAAATAAAGCTGCTGTGAACATTTGTGTACAAGTCTGGGGTTTTGTTTCGCTTGGATAGATACCTCCAGAAACAATGTATTGGCTAGGTGGTATGGTAGGCGTATGTTTAATTTTTTAAGAAGCTGCCAAGCTGTTTTCCAAGTGGTTGTATCGCTTTGAGTTCCCTCCGTCAGCATGTGAGAGTTCAGTTGCTCAGCATCCTTGACAACACTTGGAATGATCAGTCTTCAGTTTTAGTTCTTCTACAGGGTGTGCAATATTTATGCCTCTGACACGGCATTTGCATGCTCTCATGAAGACTCATGAAGAGCGTGTTTTCATGGGTTTGTTGGCTATTTTGTATCTTTTGTGAAGTGTCTGTTAAAATCTTTTGCCAGTTTTCAATTCGGTTGTTTGTCTTTATGGAATTTTAAGAGTTTTAAAAATACATTCTGTAATACAAGTCTTTCGTGTGGTTGTTTTGGGAATGTATTCGCCCGGTCTGTGGCTGTTTTCCTAATTAGGTGTCAGCATTGTTTAGTAAAATCTGGAGCATATGGGGTTTCCAGGGATACAAAAGCCGTTGAATATTGAACAAATGCAGTAAACCTTAAGAATCCTGTAGAACCCAAACTTGGTACCAACATGATTGAAAGTGTATTTAATAACATTACCTCTTGGTTTAGAAATTATTTTACATAATTTGAGAAAAGCACTGTGTGGGACAGCATACTAGGTATTAGAAGAGATGGAAGGAAATGTAGAAACATCATGAGATGTGGATACTCTTCTCAGGGGGCTCACATCCCTGGAAGAGTGGGCATAAGGCATGTATTCTGATGATAATAATGATTGTGTATACTATATGCTTGGTTGACGTGATCTCATTTAATGTTCAACCCTCTAATATGGATTTCCCCCATTTTGCAGGTGAAGAAACTGAGGCTTAGAGGAGCTTAGAGGAGCTTAGAGGAGCTAAGTAACTTCGCCAGTCCATACAACTAGGATATGGCAGATCTGCATTCAATCCCACTTCTATCTGACTTTAAAGTCCATGTACTCAACCTTTAGACTATTTGCCTCCCAGGTAGAGCATAAGCGAAGATATGTTGCGAATGTGAATCATAAGAGAGTTATAAACAGAGTGTTATGGACCAGTAAGTGAAAAAATTTATTTTTGGCTCTGTGCCAGAAAGCACCAAGGGGGGCATTAACATCCAAGTGGGGCCTTGAGGAATGTTTACAACCTCAGTAACAAAGATGGCAGAAGGGGAATGGCAGTTGAAGGAAACAGCATAAGCAAGGATGTAGAGGTTAGAAGGGTCATGGGATCTATTGACTAAAGCCCAGTCTTCTTCAGGGGAAAAGGTAAAAGAAAAGGTGATGAAAATCAGGGCCTTGAAAATTCAGGCTGAGAAGCTTGAACTGATTCCATGAGGCAGTTGAGACACACTGAAACATCTGAGCCAGGAGGGTTGGGGGGAAGTGATATCATGCTGGCTCTGTATCGTGATGGGATAGAGTCTGGATGGACAAGGACATAGAAGAGGGACAAAGGGCAGTGGAGGACCTTGTGACCCTACTGTAGGTACCAAGGGCCCAACTAGGCTATTTGTCATAGAAATGGACAGGAGGGAATAAATAATACTCAAAACTATCAGCTACCTCTCGTACATTATTTTTTATTCTACCAAGTCTTACATAAGCCGGGACTAATTTGACCCAGTCCCCTTTCTGTCACTTCCTTTCTTGTCCATCTGTATTTCTCATACTTCATTTCTCCCAGACAGTGGCCAGGGAGAAGAGAGAAATCCAATTTGTCCTGCCTATAATTTGTCGGCTAATTCTGATAAATGAAGTGGTGCCTGGAGACGACTGAGTCTTTTGGCCAAAATGAAGCTTTATATTATTCATACATTTATTCAACCAGCTTACCAGATTCATTCATTTACCATCCGGATGGGTTTTTTTCCCCAATACTATCAAGCAGTTTTCCAGTTCTCAGTGGGTGTTGCTGTGTGTCCTACAGATTTAACTCAGTTCTGACACTGTTGACCTCGAGTTAGCATCAGACACCACAGGCTAAGGGCTCAGTCCCATAAGACTACCCCTATTTCAGATGCCAGGCACAAGTCCAGATCACCTGTGCTTCTGACCACCGGCTGTCAATCAGAGAGGTTCCCACCACTCCCTCTTCAGAAGTGATTAATTTGCTAGAATGTTGGAGAAATATTTACTTACATTTACCAGTTGATTATAAGGAATTTTATAAAGGAGGCAGATGAACAGCCAGATGAAGAGATACACAGGGTGAGACGTCCAGAGGGATCCTGAGGACAGGAGCTTCTTCGCAGTGGAACTGGGGTATTCTACTCTCCCTTCATGTTTACCAGCCCAGAAGCCCAGCAAATCTTTTTATTCAAGACTTTTTATGTATCTTAATCTGCAACCCCTTCCCCTTCCCTTTCAGGAGGTTGGGCCTTTCTGGTGAGCAGCCCCATCCTCAGGCTCTCTGGGGGTCCCACTGTAAGTCACCTCATTAGCATAAACTCACCTGTGCTCACAAGAGGCTCCCTTTGACTTATGAATGACAAAAGGCCCTCCTACCACTCTGGAAATGTCAAGGGTTTTGGGAGATTTGTGCCAGGAACCTGGGACAAAGACCGAATATATTTTTTATTATGCCATCCATTCTTCCAAATATTTATTTATTCACTTTCAAATCTCAGTCATTTGATACCTATCAAAGGTGGAAATATGTACCAGATGCTCTGGTAGGCCCTGAAGACATAGTGGATGGCATCGAACAGCCTCCGTCTACAGGAAGTTCACCTTTTAGTGGAGGCTTATTTCTGTCGTCTTCAGGCATTTCTTTTTGTCTCACCTTTTTGTGTTTCTTCCCCCTCTCCTTTCTTGACTTCTTTTGGAATTTTTTCTCATTTTACTTTTTTCCTCTATTCTACTATGAATGTTCAGTATTCTGTTTCTGCATTTTAAATAGTTAACTAAGAAAGTTTAAAATGTATTCTTGAATCTAAAATTAATCAATATACTTACCCTACTTCCAGCCAGTACACCTCGCCTTTGGTCACCCCCCTCCTGATTTACACACTACTGTTGTCGTGTATTTTAGTGATTGTTGTCATTATTACTGAGTTTAGTCGACACACAATGTTATGTTAGTTTCAGGTGTACAAGTTAGTGATTCGACAGGTTTATACATCACGCTGTCACCACAAGTATACTTACCATCTGTCTGCTTACATCACTATCACAATGATATTGTATATAATGATATTGACTGTGTTCCTTATGTTTCATTATTATTTTTAATTCCATAAGACTGTACACTCTTACTGTTTTATATGGGCCTTCCGAATGGAATCACTTTCCTTTTGCCTGAAGCATATTGTTTTCCATTTCGTTGAGGGTATTTTAAGAGCAAACTCAAGGTTTTGCTTGAGAATATCTTTATTTTGCTCCTGTTCTTTCTGCGTATACAATTCCAGTTTGACAGTTTTTTTACCTTCATATATTCAATACATTATCCTACTGCCTTCCAGATTTAATATAACTGTTGACAAGTCAGGGGTAATATAATGATTATTCTTTTATATTGAATCTGTCTTTTCTTTGGCTACTTTTCAGATTTTATATAAAAAAAGATTTTATCTCTGTTTTTGATGTTCCGCAGTTTCATCATAATGTAGATTTTTAAAAACAGCTTTATTGAGATATAATTGGCATACAGTAAATTGCACACATTTAAAGTTTATACGTGGGGCGCCTGGGTGGCTCATTTGGTTAAGTGTCCGACTTCAGCTCAGGTCACGATCTCACGGTTTGTGGGTTCGAGCCCCACATCGGGCTCTGTGCTGACAGCTCAGAGCCTGGAGCCTGCTTCAGATTCTGTGTCTCCTTCTCTCTCTGCCCCTCCCCCACTTGTGCTCTGTCTCTCTCTGTCTCTCAAAAATAAATAAATTAAAAAAAATTAAAAAAATAAAGTCTATACATAATTTGGTTAACTTTTGACACATGTATATACCTGTGACACTGTCATGTCAAGATAATGAACATACTCATCTTCCCCCAGTGCTTCCTTGTGTCCCTTTGTATTGTATAACCCCTACTTCCTGTCCCTCCTGCCCTGCTCCATTCCCCAGGCAACCACTGATCTATTTCCTCTCACTATAGACTGGTTTGTATTTTCTAGAATTTTACACAAATGGAGTCATACAGTATGTACTCTTTTTAATGTCTGGCTTCTTTCATGGAGCATGATTATTTTGAGATTCATTCTTGTTGTAGCATTATCAATAGTTTATTCCTTTTTTAATGGTCAGTAGTATTCTCTTGTATGGATATACCACTGTTTGTTTATTATTTACCTGTTCGTAGATATTTGGGTTGTTTCCAGTTTGGGGTTAGTACTAAGTTTTTGTCAGTTTTAATGTACAAGTCTTTGTGTGGGCGTATGCTTTCATTTCTCTTGAGCAAATACATAGGAATGGAATGACTGGATTCACTGGCAGGTGTATATTTAACTTTCTGAAAATTGTGGTGGTACCATTTTATGTTCCCAGCAGCAGCGTATGAGTGTTTCCGTTTCTTCTTCAGTTCCATCAACACTTGGTATGATCGATCTTTTCAATTTTAGCCTTTCTAATTGGTGTGTGTTGGTATCTCATTGTGGTTTTAGTTTGTATTTCTCTGGTGACTAGTGATATTGAACATCTTTTAATGTACTTATCTGCCCTCTGTATATCTTCTTTATGACGTGTCTGTTCATACTTTTTTTCCCATTTTTTAAAAATTGGGTTGTTTGCCTTCTTGTTTTTGAATTTTGAGAGTTCTTTATGTTCTGGAAAGAAGTCCTTTATGAGATACATACTTTACAGTATTTATTCCACTATGCAGCTTATCTTTTTAGTCCCTTAACAGTGTCTTTTGAAGAGCAGAAGTTATAAATTTTGTTTGATTTATCAATTTGTTCTTTCATTGATCATGTTTTTGGTATCATACCTCAAAAATCTGCCTAACCCAGAGTCACAAAGTTTTTGTTGTTGTTTTGTTTCCTTCTAGGATTTTTATAATTTTAGGTTTAAATTTAGACCTGTGATCCATTTTGAGTTAATTTTTATATGTAGTGTAAAATGTGGATCCTCTTCCTCCCCCCTTCTTCTCCTTCTCCTCCTTCTCTTTTTCTTCTTCTCCTCCTCCTTTTCCTTCTCCTCTCTTTTTGCATATTGATATCCAGTTGTTACATTACCATTAGTTGAGTAGACTATCATTTCTCCACTTAATGCCTTTGCACTTGTGTTAAAAATAAGTTGCCCATATATGTATTGGTCTGTATCTGTACCCTCTATTCTGTTTCATTGATCTGTTGTTTTTCTTTATACCAGTACCACACCATCTTTATTACTGTCACTTTATAATATATCTTGAAATCAGGTGTTAGTTATCCAACTTTGTTCTTTTCCAAAGTTGTTTTGTCAGGTTTAGGTGCTTTGCATTTCCAGATGAGTTTTAAAATCCTAATTTCTATGAAAAAAACTGTTGGGACTTACTGGGATTACATTGACCCATAGGTCAGTTTTAGAGTAGACATCTTATAAATAGTCTTTTGACACATATCCATTGTATAGCTTCATTGATTTAGTTTTTTTGTTTATCTTAGCAGTTTTTGTAGTTTTTAGTCTTTACATCGTTTTTAGATTTATCCATGAGATTTAAATTTTTGATTTCATAAATGGTAATTTTTTAAAAATTTCAGTTTGGAGTTGTTAATTGCTAATATATTGAAATACAGTTAGTTTTTTGCATATTTATCTTGTCTCCTGTAATCTTGCCAAACTCATTTACTAGTTCTAGTAGCGTTTTTGTAGGTTTTGTTAGATTTTCTGCATAGGCAATCATGTCCTTTCTAAATACATTTTTACTTATTTCTTTCCAATCTAGATGGCTTTTTTTTTCTTGCCTTATAGCACTGGCTAGAACATCCAGTACATCGTTGAATGGAGGTGGCAAGAATGGACATCCTTGTGCTGTTTCTGATCCAAGGGTGAAATTGTTCAGTCTTAATGGTGATATATGTGATGCTAGCTGTAGGTTTTTTTTTGTAAATGTCCTTTATCAGGTTGAGGAAGTTTCCTTGTATTTCTAGTTTCTTGAAAGTCTTTATTAGGAATAGATGTTGGATGTTGTCAAAAACTTTTTCTGTATTTATTGAGATGATTATTTGGTATCTCTTTTTTGATTTGTTAACATAGTGGATTACAGTGATAGATTTTGAATGCTAAAGCAACTTATGCTGGGATAAACTCCACTGGTCATGATTTAATATTCTTTTTATGTATTGTTGGATTTGATTTGCCAAAATTTCATTTAGAATTTTTATATCAGTGTTGAAGAGGGAATTTGTGTATAATTTTCTTTTAGTGTCTTTGTCTGGTTTTGGTATTCGTATATCTTTTTTAATCCTGCTTGGATTAGGATTAGTTTTGTGGAATCTTTAATTATTATCTCTTTTCAAGAAATTTCTCAGCCATTATCTCTTCAGTATTTCTATTGCCCCATTTTGTCTTTCCTTTCCTACTTCACACATTTTTTAGACCTTTACACTCTATTTTCCATGTCTCTTAACTTTCTTTTTTTTCCTTTTTTACTTGAGAGAGAGAGAGAGAGAGTGTGAGTAAGGGAGAGGGGCCCGACATGGGGCTCCTCCCACAACCCTGGGATCATAACCTGAGCCGAAATCAAGAGTCAGACGCTCAACTGACTGAACCACCCAGGTGCCCCCATGTCTCTTAACTTCTTTCATATCTTCCTTATTGTTTCTGACCAGTGCTGCTTTCTGAATAGTTCCCTCAGAATTCTTTTCCAGTTCATCAGTTCTATTTGAGATCTAGTTAGTCTACTGTTTTACCTTCCCACTGAGTTTTTTTTTCTCCTATTGTTATAGTTGTAAAAGTTGTATCTGGATTTTTAAAAAATCTGCTCATTCTTTTTCATAGCCTCATTATTTTTAATATTTTGATCCTTTTTATTTATGCAAGCATCATTAAACAAATTCTATATGTGGTAATTTAAGGGGTTTTTTGGTGGGTCCAGGTTTGCTGTTTTTTTTCTTCCCCCTACTGCTTTTCTGGTTCCTCTTTTCTTTATATATTTTGTATATTTGTTTGGTTTTGCTCATATTTCTTGATACTCTTTTCTGTTGGGTCCTTTGAGGCCTGGGTGAAGGTATGTTCTTGCAGAAGAGATTGGCATTTGGTTCTGCTACATACCTAGTGGGGCCCCTTTTTACTTAATTCTCAGCTTGAAATTGCGAGAGCTGGCTTGCGGTACCAAATTCTCAAGAGAGATTCCCTACCACCTACTTTACTCATTGCCAAAAGTTAAGCCAATTTGCTGGTGATCTGGGTTTATTTCTAGCTTCTTCTTACACTAAGGGTGTCTCAGCACTCTGTGAGCGCTGGTGTAAAGTGGATCTCTATCATGCTTCCCTCCTGGTATGGACTTTGACTTTGTCCCCTCTGTCCTGTGTTCTAAAAGGATGCGTAAATCAACACTTGCATTAACCTGGTTATGTGAATGCCCTCAGACCAAAAAAAAAAAAAAAAAAAAAAAAAAAAAAAAAAAAGGTACTTTCAGGTGTCCACTCACCTCTGAGTTCCTATTTTCATTTTGATTTTGGTGTCTGATTATTTTTTGCTTTCTTGCAAGTTTATCAGTTGATTTAAAATATGTGATTTTGTTTTTATTGTTGCTTTTTTTTCCCTTTATAGTCACTTTTAGTTAGTGGTTCTGTCAGAGTATCCAGTCCACTATACCACTGGAGATGGAAGTTGGGCCTCAAACTATTTATCTTGTGGTTGTTAAAAATGGTTTCTTCTGTGGGATCGATTGCATTCATGTCGGTTTCTGTTACGTCCTTTGGTAAACACTAGGGAATCGGGAAGAAGGTGTTTAGTTTTCCTATATTGCTGATCTGTACACTGTGGTATTACAACCACTTAATGAAGTCCTGGGCTTTACACATTTTCCTTTTACTAAAGCATCTACTCCAACAGAGTTGAGGTTTGGTTTTAGTATGATTAAGATGCCCACACTCCACAACATCTAGAGTCTGCCATTTATTATATACTCTCATACTATTCTCTAGCTCTCTTTTAGATTATGTATTAAATTAAAGCTATACGATTATTTGTATTGATGTTGGATTAACATTTGTCCCCCCTGCTAAAAATATAAGTTCTGTGAGATCGGGGACTAGGACCACCTTATTCCCCACTATATTCCTGTTCTCTAGCATAGTGCCTGACACACAAAGAGTTCTCAATAAACAAAATGAAACAAAATGAATGAATGAATGACAGGGTTTGTCAAGATACACTGAGGAAGCATAAATTTGCAATAACTCGGTTTTAGCTCATCAGCCGTATGTGAAGCCCCTACTTCGTCCTTCTCCATGCCAGACATATTTGGAGGGTACAAAGGTGGGCAAAACAGGAGTCTCGCCCTTAAGGAACCCCGAGTCCAATGGAGAAAAGTCAGTCTTTACATTGTTAGAATTTCCCAGTTCACAGGACAAATTCCTCACCTGCTGACTGGACTATGTTGGGTATAACCTCACCATTGATGAACACTCCAGGGCTTAAGTACTGTAATCCTGTGGTCACTATGCTTTCTGTCCCCAAAACAGCCCAGATGGGCACACTCTGCTGAGATGGTGAAACACCTGTCTCAGCCCTCTTTTTAGTCTAGTTAAGTATCGAGTGCTTCTGTATGCCGTAGATTATGTCAAATAATTTGGGGACTTGTGAGTTTAAAATAAAACATTGGTTCCTTTCCTCATGGAGTTTGTTTGAGAATGTGAAGATCAGGACTGGACCTGCCCATAGAAGCCCTAAGTGGACATAAATAGAAAACTCCTAGGCCTTGCAGCATAGGGCACAGAAAGGGGGACCCTGGCGCATGCCTTAGGTGTCTGTGTCTGGCTTGCTGAGGTGCAGGTTTATGGTCTTAGAAGTTACTTCCTAGGAGTGAGAGGCTAGAAACACAATAGGTAACAAACCCACAGGTCTATGCTTCTTAGACTTGCAAACATCTCTTGCATGGGGCTGCCTAGATCCCTCTGAGAAAACACAAGGCATTGGGAAGCTGTGTGTGCCCCCCGCATCTTTTCTGGCTGTGTGCCTCCTCTGCACTGCTTTCTAGCTGCTTCTGGGGTAAACCAAAGTTAAGTGACCGAAGTTAATCCAAATTGCAGTTCTCAGTCTTTTTGGAATCCAGACGAGCCCTAGAGTTTGGTGCAGCCTAGGAAGAATAGATGCAAACTTTTGATAAATAAAGGAAAGTCATGCTCAGTTGACATCTCTTTTATGCACTTGTCTTCACAGATAAGGCAAGGTTCACACCAGGCAGGGTGTTCATCGAAGTTCCTGAGGGCCCACCGCTAACCAGCCCTGTGAACCTCAGGGTTGTCTTTTCCTTATTTGTAAATGAAGGGGTAGGGCTGGAGCTGTGATTCCCACTCACTGGTCCACAGACTTGTTCCAGTTGTTTAAATGTTCACCCGTCTAAGGTAAAATGAAAGAGAAAATGAGGGGAGAGCAGTGAGTTTTGTCAAAAAGCTCGGTGTGTTACTGATCCTGGCTGGACGTCTTTCTAACCTGATATATTATCAGTGTCCTTTATTTTATGAAATATGTCCTTCTGTACCCTTTGTTTTATGAAATGATAGCAGACAGTATGTTGTCTTCTTTGTTGTTTTGAGCGTTGTTACTGAACAGGACACAAAGGTGGCAACACTATGTCTCTTCCCAATATTTTTTGAAAGTGGGCTGGGAGGAAATCTCTGCAAGTCCATCAAATTCACAAGTCAGAGAACTGCCAGGTTAGATGATTTTGAAATTGAACAGCTTAGCTTTTCCAGTGTGTGGAATGGGAATGGGGAGAGGTGGCTTTCCCCTTCTTAGTAGCTGTCAAGTTTGGGTTTTGATTAATTTCATTTTTGGTTTTATGATTTTACCATGAGCATATTAAAATGTGAGTGGAGCCCACGTCTTGGGAGGAACAAGGTCATTGTGAGGCAGCATCTTGGTCCATTGTGTCAAGGTCATGTACATCTTTTCTAGGTCATGGGTTTGGTAGGAGCCTTACTGCTGGCATCTCTCTGCCTCTGCATACCTTTTAGCTCTCGGGGATACACATGAGTCCTTGATACTTGCATGCTTGCCTTTTCTGAATCCCAGAAAACCTGATTTTTGTGCCCATCAGCTTTTCTGCACAGGATCCTGGGTGTATTGGGTTGTGGATTAGCTTTACCTCAGAGATCCTGTTAGTTTACACTCCCTTGCAGTATGTCAGCTCAAAGAAATGCTGCAGACATGGGCACCCCTCTGCCCTCTTGGGAGGGAGAGCCAGAGGGCTCAGCAAACAACACAGTGACCTTTGAGAATCTTTAAGGCAGTGAGAAGGAACTGAAGCAAAAATATTTTAAGCAGATTTTTATAAAATTTGACAGTATTAGAAAGCCAAATCATTGATGAGTTCAAGGTGTAGCCCCATCTCTGCTTGCTGTGTGACTTTGGGAAAGGTGCTTACTTTCTCTGGGCCTCTTATTTTCATCCTTAATAAAAATAGAAGGCTGTTATCTATCCTACATTTGTTTGATTATTGTAAGGTTACTTGGCTAATGTATATAATTTGGTTATTGTAAATGAGTTACCGTGGGCTTTGACAACGGTCAAATGCAAATAAGCTTTATTTATTTATTCAGTGTACTAAGTGCCCAGTATGTGGTAGGCATAGTTCTTTGGAATGGGGTACATTGGTGAGAAAACCAGACCCTGCCTTCAGGAAGCCTACCTTCTAGTGGAAGAAACAGACAAGAAAACACATTAATAAGACAGTAATGATGGGTGCTGTCAGGAAATAAACAATTTGGTGTAAGAGAGTCAGGGGAAGGGGTTTGAGGAAGGCTTTGTGAAGGAGAGGTGGTTGGGCTGTGACCTGAAGGCTGGGGAGAGGCCACGGCAAGAGTGACCAGGCAGAAGGTACTACTAGTACAGGGGCTCTGTGGTCACAGGGAGCTGGCTTGCTTGAAGACTAGAAAGGATTGCATGTGGCCGGAGTGCTGTGACTTGTAATAGACTCGTGGTTGACTTCAGAAGGTGTGGAGTAACCTCAATTACCTTTCATGCTTTTCTTCCTATTTTTCAAACTCGTTTGTCTCGGGGAATAAAAATTAATTTACAGATAGTTCAAGATTTTAAAATCATTCTTAATATCTTTGGAATCTAGAAGGGAGAAAACAGTATAACAGAGCATGAGCTGTGCAACCCATGGTCCCCTGGGTTCTCATGAGCTCTGTCTCTGAGGAGTTTTCCAGCCTTGGACAAGTTACTCTACCTTTTTGAACCTCAGTTTTCTTACCTGGAAAATGAATAATAAACCCCTAGCCCCATCCATCAGAGGATTGTGATGAGAATAAGATTAAAAATTTTTTTAATGTTTTTTATTCATATTTTTTAGAGAGAGAGAGAGACAGAGACAGAGCACAAGCCGGGGAGGGGCAGAGAGAATGGGGCTAGAACCCACGAACTGCGAAGTCATGATCTGAGCCGAAATCAGTTGCTCAACTGACTGAGCCACCCAGGCGCCCCAAAATCAGATTTTTTAAAAAGGCAGTGATAAACGTGAGCATGATTGGGATGTTTAAAGAGCATGGTTAATGGGAAAGAGGACGTCTTGACCCCAGGTTGCCTCTGTCCATCCTGGGCTTGTTTGGCTGTCCACAATTGGAGACTTTCAGACAAGATTTGCCGTGATCCGGTTGAATCCGTGTTTGCTTGCAGCGGGGACGCCCATGCCGGGGCCATGTCCTTCGAGTGCAGCGGCGATGGTATTACAAGGAAATAAATGAATAATAAATGAAGGGCTCCGAGGTCTGGCTGCTTCTGTAAGATTCCTATGCATAGGAGACTCCGTAGAAAGGAATGGCCTCTGTGTGCTGTGTCAGCAAGGGGAGGGGGGTGCGGGCAGAGCACAGGGTCTGCTCTCTGATCCCAAGGGGCGGAAGCCTTGTCCGGGGTCACCCAGGACCAACACTGGGATGGGACCATCTTCAGAGGGCCAGCCCAGTGCTTGGTGGCGTCGAGCATCTACTGTGCCTCTGATACCACACTAGCCCCGGGGATACAGGGTAGACAGGGCTCTGCGGCGTGGCCCTAACGCCCTGGCTGGGAGACAGACTGTTAAGTACTGTAACAGCAAGAAGGTGACAGAAGCGCTTTTGTGGGCCAAACAGAGGGTGCAGTAGGAGCACGTAGCAGGTACTGGCCCCGGATTTGTTTTCGTTTTGCGGGGTCCGGGGAAAGTGTCCCAGGAGAAGCGCCATTTAAGCGAATATCCACGAATGAGTGAGGCAGGCTGGAGTGTGGGATGAGGAGAGGACTCCAGGCGGAGAATCCTGCAGCAGTGTGGCTTGTCTGCCTGAAGTGTGGCCCCGAGGGGCCGAGCAGGGAGAGTGGTCCTGGAAGAAAGACGTGCTCCATGGTAAGGAGTTTGGATTTCATCCCAGTGGCGGTGGGAGGCCGTCCAAGGGTTTACCGGGTCAGGTTTGCATTCCTCAAGGGTTGTTGCAGCTGCTCTGTAGAGAGTTTCTGAGAGGGGACGGGGTGCCCGAAGGACAGCCATCTGGAAGGCTGTGAAGCCCAGGTAGGGATGATGGAGAGGAGACACACCCCAGGGTTAGAATCCACAGGACTTGGAACTGTGACTCACTTCTTGGGCAGTTTACTTTTCATTTGACCAGTCACCAGACATCATGAGCTGCGGTGGTGGCCAGTGTTGTCAGCAGACATCATGAGCTGTGGTGGTGGCCAGTGTCAGCTTTACCGTGAAGTTTCAGAGCTGCTGCCTTGTGCTCTGGGCCTCAGGAGGGGCCCTGGCAGTATGTTTTGTGGTTGTATGTTCTCTTAAAATGTGCAAAAGCAAGATGGCTTAACCATTCTCCATTAAGACCTCTGTCTCTCTCCCCTAATCAGGTCTGACTTCCCCTCTAATCAGGTGATATGGGGGTGACCACAGGTATTTTTGGGGTCCTCTGGTGGGAAAGTTGAGCTGGGACTACATCGGGCAGCATATTAAAAATGCATTGTGTGTATGCCTTAATTTCATCTGTTTCTTAACGAGCCTCTTCTTACCCTGACCCCCAATGTAAACAGCAGGTCCCACAGAACTGGATCTGCACTTGGTGGTGTATGTGATTTTTCGTACCTGTGGCCTTAGTGGCTGGCAGTGGTGGCAGGAGCCAGCAGCTTCGCTCTGCAGGGATGGAAGGCATACGAGGCTGGAAGAGCCACCTGCAGGTGTCAAAAGGGCTGACATGGAGATAGCTGTGTATCTTTCTTTTTCTCCGTGTAGTGTGTAACATGGGCAGAAAAATGATTCGTTTACTCTATGCCCGGCATTGTTCTAAGCATTTCATGTAGTGACTCATTTATTCCTCAGACAAGTATATAAAATAGAGGTTACTACCTCCGTCTTACACATGGGGCTAGTACTGGTTAGCAAGTGGGATCCAAACCTATGGGGTTTACCATCAGAGTCAGGCCACCCAGGCTGTGACCGGGGAAGTTGCTTAGGGTCACATGCTTAAAAAGGCCTTGGTTAGGTTGCTCTGCTCCTGTCATCTTAAAATTCTTAAATCATTTTTGAACAAGGACCCTTGTGTTTTCATTTTGCACTGGGCCTTAGAAAGATATGTCATCAGTTATGGTCAGGGTCCATGCTCTTAACCTCTCACTACCTTATTCTGATGGTAGAATATGGAAAAGCTATCTCAGGAGAGGAGAATCCTTGGAGCTATTCAAGCAGAGGCTGGCTGACCCTTTGGCAGAAATACTATAGAAAGGGGCTAAGTGCCAGCAGGGAGATATGGGTAGGGGGTAGAAGGTTGGAGTAGACAACCTTTTGTCTCTGAGATCCTCTGAGCCCTGGCAGTCTATGATTCTGTAACTTTCCTTTCAACGACTTTACGGAAGTCACAAAATAGAGGAAACAGGGCCTGACGGAAATGGTCTGTTGCATAGCATTTTGTGAAAAAGTGGGACAGTTCCCCAAGGAAAGAAATCCGTGGAAGGACACAGAACCTAGAGACATTTCCTTAGGCAGCTGGCAGTGGCCGCTTCACAGCCCAGCACAGGCCTGCCTGTCGCTCCTCCGCAGTGTCCCCACCAGCTGCAGATGAATCAAATGAGCATTAAGTGGGGGGAACCTCGTGGTCTTAGTGAGCCTGTGAGGTTCCGCCTGCAGGTCACTGGCCACAGCAGCAGCTGTGAACACTGTGCTCCAGGCAGCACAGATGGGGCTCTTTCTGAGACCGTGAGGTCACTAGTCCTCTGAGGCCAGCCTTTCTGCGGTCTTTCCCTGCCACCTGCAGACATAAACAGTGCTTTCAGCTTCAGTGCTAGAGGGACCTTTGGGAGTGATCTCCCCAGGAGTTCTCAGCCTGTGTTTTCTGCATGAGTGAGTGAGTGAGTGCATGTGTGTGTCTGAAAATGGAATTGAGGATGAGAGGAACACACGGCCCTCCAGGCCCTCTGTCATGGCTGTGCCATTGACTGTCAGTTCTGGGACCCTAAGCGAGTTACTTGATCTCTCCTGAATCTCGGTCTTTGCCTCTGTGAAGGGGACTTGAGGGAATGCGCGTTAGTACGCTTCCTGATGAAGTTAATCAAGTATCTTTTCTAATAACAAGACTTGTACAGTGCCTCGGTCCTTTCAAGGACCTTTTCACATATGTGATCTCACCAAATTGTCCTAATGGCCAGAAGGTAGTATCACCCTCATTTCATTGATGCAGGAACTGAGACTAAAAAGCCAGGCCTGGAAGTTCACAATTTCATCATGATAGGGACCCTTGTACTTTCTAAAAGTTTGTCCTTGTGTTCGGTGTGCTGGTGACAGGTTCCTGCAGCCTGATATTTGTGTCATCCACAGACCTCCATGAATGCACAGTGATGTTCTGCTGAGGTTGGGGAGCCCCTGATGTGCTCCCTGTCGGGTCTGCTTGGGCTGGGAGGGAGACTGGGAGGGTCATTTAGACCCTGAGCTCGAAATCTCCAGTCTGTCACTCACTGGCTAGGTGTGTGACCTGGGACACATGACTTGACCTCTTGGAACCTGAATTACCCTGTGTGAAATAGGGGCAATCATAGGAGCACCTCCTGCATGGGCCGATTGAGAGCATTCAGTGAGATAATCCGTGTAAAATGCGTAGCCCAGTGCCTGACCCAATATGCCTTTGCTGTCATTACTACTATTATTATAATTGTTAGCATTTTCACACTAGACGTATCCATCTTCAAATGAGCCACTTTCCATATTTTGGCCGTTATGCATTAAACGTATTCTTAATAAACTCATTTTAGGCTTGAAATGGTAGGTAGGCTCTTCTGGTTTTCTTTTTAGCATCTGTTAGAAGTATTTTTAAAAGCTTTGTCTGAATTCACAGGGAGCCCCTGTAAATCCACTTGAAAGCGGATCTCATCACTAAAAACCCACAAAACACCTCGGTGAGAATGGAGGAGTCGGGCTTTAATTTATGGCGTCCACTTCTTGCTGCCATTTGGCATTTTGCAAACTGCCACTGCCATTAGCCGTCACTTTTGAGTATTTATGATCTTGTGGTTGAAGCACTTTGATTCTCATAACAGAAACAGGGTCACATTTAGAAAATGTACCCTACGCTGAGCTGGAAAATGAGATCCCCCAGGGTGGCTGATGGATGGGGCCACACAGGGAAGTGCGGCTTGCCAGCCAGGATGAGCTGTGCCCTTTCCCTACACCCCGCTTGGAAGCCGTCTTTATGTCTCAGGCCTTAGCCTGCCAGGCCTGGGCTTTCTGCTTGGCAATGGCCAGGGGCCTGGGGCAAAAAGACGTGCAGCTGAATACCACACTGTTTTCCACACGATGCCCTTTACAGCCACGAGGCTGGCAAAGATAGAGCTAGGATTTGGCAGGAATTCCTCCATGGTCCTAAACTGGTTCTTTGTGTCCCAGGTAGTGGGGCAAATTTTGGATATTGCAAGTGAGGAAGTATGAGGGAAATATGGCACCAACATACTACACTGGCAATAGGCAAGACACTGTCTCCTACTTTGGGCCTCAGTTTTTCCTCTGCTAAATGGGAGGATTTGGTCTTAGTGAGCTCTGAGGACCAGCCTTCCAGCCCATTGAATCTCTTGGTTCCCATGAGATGCTTGGCTGCTAAATTATACAGGATTTTTGGTCAGTAGAGGCTGAGGGTTTTAAGAGGAAGAAGGATATTGCATCTAAGTTGCAATAAAAAAAAATCCAGATTTCACTGTGTATAGAAAGGAGCACCATCTCCATCGCTGTGTAATGCATGTTATGAGAGCCTGTCCACCAGGAGAGCCCATGAGAACTTAGACGGGCCCCTTCTCCTCCTAGACCCATTTCTCCCTCTGTGATAGCCCTCTAGGATGCCACCAAATTGTGCCTCTTGGCTGAGACAGTCACTTAGACTTTGCTTGTTTCTGATGACCTTGACAGTTCTGAAGAGTCCTGGTTGAGTGTTTTGTGGAATCTGATTTTGTGTTTGATGTTTTTCTGCTATTTTTCGACGAGTGTTATGGATTTGTGGGAGGAAGGACCACCCAGGCTCCATGCTCGTTGCATCACATCAGGGGCACATACCATGAACATGACTTCACGCCTTGATGTGCACCTTGATCACCTGGCTCAGGTGGCATTTGTCAGATTTTTCCACTATGAAGGCACTCCTTTTTATGCTGTACTCTCTAGAGGGAAGTCCCCAGGTGCACCCACACCCTCCTATTTGGGGGTCATGACATATTAGTAACTATTCCCTATGTGCCTCGCGCAGTGTTGGTGACTGGGGATATAGAGGTGGGTAAGATGTGGGCTCTGCCCTCAGGGAACTCAGGGTCTAGAAGCCAAGGCAAAAAGCAGGTGTGCTGTCACAAGACCTGTGGTAAGTGCAGCAAGAAGTTTCCATGGGAGCACAAAGAAAGTCCCCTCCCACCAGGCTTTCCTCTTTTATGTTTTTGTGCTTTAAGTGAATTTTCCTAATGCCCTCCATTTCTTTCAACCGTAAAATTTTAAATGTTAAAAAAAAGTCTACCTTATTTCCTTTCCATACTTACCCTGTGACTCCTGGATGTTATTATTGTTTGAAGCATTTGCATAGCACTTTCCCTGCGTTGAAAGCATTTTTTAGTCATTAATTAGTAATCCACATTAATATGCAGATTGAATTAATCTATTTCGAGCAGAAGTTTGTCTTGAAGAAACCAAGTAGCTGAAGTGTTATTCCTCCCCACCTGCACCCTCTGTGGCTCCCCCTGCACTTTACCCCGATCATTATTAGGATTATTGCTGTGATTATTAAGCGTGGATGGAGCGCCGCAAGGGTGTGCAGCGCTTGGTAGAACTCCGGGGAGGGCGCGGCCCCGCACTCCGGACTCGGAGCTGCATGCGGGCTGCCGTGGGGGATTCATTAGCGCTCGGAAACTGAAATTGGTCTCATAAATAGTCATCCTCGGGAAATGGTTTCGGCTCTCCTGTTTTTTATTTTAGTTGTACTAAGCTGAATTCCTCCTTGGCTCTGTTATTGTCTGAGGAGGTTGGGCTTTTACCTTCAAAAAAAAGTGTATCCTCCCTAATAAAACTCCCATTTATTGAGCTCTTACTATGTACCAGTGGCTCAGCACACCTTCTGTTTGATTCACAACAGCCTCCTGGGGGAGCTTCCCTTATTTTCCTCCTTGCAGAGGGGAGGCCCCTGAGGCTCAGTGAAGTGAAATCCTCAAGGCTGGTAGATGTCAGAGCTGGGATTTGTACCACTAACTGTAGGGTTTCAGAGCCCTGCCTGTGAATGCCTTCTTTGGTCCACATTCGGGGCCTTCCCAGCCTCGCTGCCCACTCTTCCCTGTGTCACTACATCCCCTTCTCATCAGTCTCAGAAGGCAGAAGGCCTTCCCATGGTGTTTCATTTCTGCCTCATTGGAACTCTGCAGGGTAGGTACTGTTTCCATCCCCATTTTATTTATTCATCCCCATTTTAGAGGCCAGGCTGGCTCAGGAGCCCCCTGGTGCAACAAAGGAGGTTCTCTCTCCTCCCTTCTGCCTACCTGCCCTTCTGTGTACAGCTCAGAATCACCACCGTGGGCAGAAAGGGTCTCCATCAACAGTAGCCATTTGCCGAACGCCATTTATTTGGCTAGTGTTAGCATCGCAGATGTAAACACGCCATCCCTGCCTTCCAGGAGCTCACATTCCACTGGGGGAACGGAACACCTTGAGCTCCACTTGTCCCATTAGTTGGGCACTTCTGTTTCTGGCCTTGGCAGTAATCGATATCTGTGTTTTAGTAAGCAATTACTGTGTGCCATATCTCTCCTCACAGACTGATACCCCTGACTCCTGGTCATTCCTCATTCCCTTCCTAAGTTTATTGGAGTCCCCATTTAACAGGTGTGGAAACTGAAGGTCAGAGAAGACCAAATTGCTTAAAGGAGAAACACTAAGATATGGAGCTGCTATGCAACCCCGGATCTGTCTGAATCCACAGACCCCCTTCTGAGTTACCTTGACTGCTTCCCTTGTAATATTTCCTCTGTGTGTGTGTGTGTGTGTGTGTATGTGTGTGTGTGTGTAAGCTTACACCTACCATATATCAGGTACAGGATTAGGTCAGTGAGGGACACACTCCTGAATAGGATGCCATCCCTGTCCTTCTGGGCTGCAGGCTGATAGGATGACAGACACAAAAATAACCCTCAAATGATCAATGCTACAGGGCAGTTCCTGGTTCTGGGTGACCTTGGGCAAGTCTCTTAAATACTTTTAGCACGTTTCCTCACCTATAAAACACTGAGGAATATCTCTCTGGGTTATGATAAGGCTTGGAAGAGAGAAAGTACATAAAGCACCTGGTTTGTGGTGGGTCCGGTAAATGGTAGCACTTAGCATAGAAGTGTTAGTGAGACCCTAATCACAGGTCAGAGTACTCAGTGAGGGTCAGTTTGATACAGTTTGGGGGATGTCCCAGTCTGTCGGTTATAGATCTACAAAAAGATGTTTAGATGCTTAAGAACATGGCCCATTTCCAATAGTTTTGTGTGTGTGTGTGTATGTGTGTGTGTGTGTGTGTCCTGGGTTGGGTGTGAGTCTCCCTAGTACATGGAAGGTATATACTCAACATCTAGTAAATGCTCCCTGATTGAAAACAACAGTTCGGTTTTGTGGCTAGTGAACAGTCCGGGAAGTTGGGAAAAGTCACACAGGGGTAGCTGGTAAGTACCTTATTTAGGAATCTCTACTGTCAACAAGAGATGGAATGAGAAAAGGGAATTCAAGGCTGGGTACACTGAGGTCTACAGAACCCAGGAGAAGGTGCTGTTTTGGTGTGATGTGTTGCAGGGTTAGACCTGGGGCTGACTCCCTGTCAGCTCCTTCCTAGCTGTGTGACCCAGGGCAGAAGATGACAGAGGCTCAAGTGATCCATGATTTGGGAGAAAAATACTTGCCTTGCAAGACTGTGGAGATCAAATAAGATAATGCTTGGAATGCATTTAGCATAGCTCTCCAGTGCAGGGCAGAGCTTAAATGCTGTTTAAATGGCTGGAGGTGTTATTTGAGGGGGCTCCTTGCCAAGATTCTGAGCCGCACAGAATTCTGCCTGATGGATAGTCTGTTTCAGATACCTGTCATTTTCACTTTTGCCTGAGGTTCTTTCTGGAAATGCCCATGGAAAGAATGTGTTCTTGCCAGCTAGATGAGGCCCCTCTGAGGAGGCCCCACCCCAGCCCATTCCTGAGGAGTATGAGTTTGGAGTTTGGCCGTTCCTTGGAATGCTGGGCCCCAGCTGGGGAGCAGAGCTACAGGATCGGTCCGCCTGGAGCCCCTGGGATGTGGAAAGAGACATTTGGAGGAAGACAGAAGGTATTGTAGAATGCTACAAAATACAGATAAGCACAAACACAAGAAGATAATCCCCAGCGATTATGACCTTCCAGAGATAACCAGAGTCGCATTTTGGTATCTATCCACTCGTATTTTTTTGTTGTTGTTGTCATTACACGTCTTAGTTTGGGCTGCTACGACAAAATACCACAGACTGTGTGGCTTATACACAACAGAAATTTATTGCTCACAGTCCTGGAGTCTGGAAGGCCAGGATCAGGGTGCCAGCACGGTCAGGGTCTGGTGAAGGTCTCTTCCACTTTGCAGATTGTCGCTTTCGATTTCTTGTTGTCGCCACAAATAGAGAGCCGATATGATGGTATTTGGAGGTGGGGCCTTTGGGAGGTAATTAGGTCATGAGGTTTGCACTCTCTTGAATGAATGAATTAGTGCCTTTCTTAAAATGCCATTAGCCAGCAGTACTCTTTTCCCAAAGGATCTTTGAGAAAACCTAACTTAATAATTAATGTCAAGTGCTTACCCTGTAGCAGTCACTATTTAGTGAATTAACTATATGAACTATTTTAATCCCCACAGTGACCCCATAAGGTAGATCTACTGTTGTCCCTATTTTACAGATGAGAAGCTGAGACACAGAGTGGTTAAACAGTTTGCTTAAGGTCACACAGCCACTAAATGAAAGAACCAGGAGTCAAAGCCAGGCAGACTGATTCTGGCCGTGCATTATTAACCGCTATGCAATATTGCCTCCTTTGGATGAATCTCAAAGAGAGGGGAAGTTGTTTATGGGGGAAGGTGCTCAAGCCTCCAGGAACACCCAGGTTCTGGCACAGAGTCCTAAGTTGAAGAGCACCTGGATGGAGACAAGAAGAGTCACGTCATGTGCTCAGTGAATGCTGTATTTCTCCTGTCTCCCATGTGAACTGCAAAGTGCTCAGAAGAACGTGGGGGTAGAAGGCAACAGAGTCGTCCCTGTTTTCTGCCCATGAATGGCATTAAACTTTGGAAATGTTCGAGCTCTGAGCTCTAAAGAATGCTTAGAAAGCTTCGAGTTCATCACCCTGGTTTCACAGACGAGGGTCAGGGGCCCAAGCAGGGAAGGGCTTGCCAAGGTCACCCAGCGAGGGAGAGGCAGTACCAGGAACCAGAAGCCAAGCCTCCAGCCCAGTACTAAGTCCATGACCATGACCGCAAACTCTTGGTTTTCCTTGCCACATTACATACCAGTTGGGGATGAGAAGGCTCGTTTTCTCCTAAACCCAGGGCTTTGCCCACGCTGGGAACTGAATGGCCGCCTGGTGATGGATGCATTACATTGCGAGATATCATTCACACAGTCTACTTTCCTCATTGCATAATCACAGCCACCTTTATAGGGAGAATCATTCCAGTCCTGCTGTGAAAATGAGATGGGATTCCAACCCCTGAAAGGCTTCTCTGAGGAACGCTGAGCAGGTTTGTTCTGTGAGCCCAGAGGGCAGCACTGGGACTGGCAATATTGGGGGAGTTCAGTGTTTATCCATTTAATAAACAAGTTTAGAGTACCTCCTCTGTGCCAGGGAGGCTGATAATACAGCAGGCAGCAGGGCAGCAGATGTGAAAACATATAAGCCCAGTAAGGTGGAACAGGTGGTGTGAGGGAAGCAGGTGCAGCAGCCGGTGAGGGCACATGCAGGGGCAGTCACGTCTACCTGAGAATGAGACTTTGAGCAGGCACCAGCTCTGGGCTACATCTGGGAAGATGAATGTGGATTTAGTTGCCAGGCAGTTGGCGGGGGGTGGGGCAGGAGTTCCTGGCAGGGACAGAGCGCGGTAGTGTGAAAAGCCCATGATTTGGGGCACCTGGGTGGCTCAGTCGGTTGAGTGTCCAGCTTTGGCTCAGGTCATGATCTCATGGTTCGTGGGTTCGAGCCCTGTGTCAGGCTCTGTGCTGACAGCTAGCTCAGGGCCTGGAGACTGTCTTTGGATTCTGTGTCTCCCTCTCTCTCTGACCCTCCCCTGCTCACGTTGTCTCTCTCTTTCTCTCAAAAATAAATAAAACATTAAAAAATTTTAAAAAAAAAGCCCACGATTTTTGTGTTCCCCAGAGTAATTAGTTGTAGACCATGGGAGGAGCCCAGAAGTAATATAAAGAGGGGGCGCCAATCACCAGGGGACCGGTGCCTTCCACCCAGGACCTGGACCTTGACCCCAAAGACCATGGGGAGCCAGTGCGGGGCGGGGGGGGCGGGGGTAAGGAAGCTCCTGCAGCAGAATGAGCAGCTCAGCTTTGCAATTTTAAAAGCTCACTGAGCTGTCATCTTGGAGAGCAGACTGGAGGCCAGAAGACCTGTTTGAAGACTTGCGTGGTGGTTCAGGAGGACGAGATGAAGGCCAGAACCCCCACCGTGGCAGTGGGGATGGGCCTGCAAAGACAAAGAAAAGAGGCCAGATGTGGGAGCAGTCAGAGTCAGCACGACTAGGTCACCAATAGGACATGAGGAGGAAGGGGGCAAGGGGATACTGAGGCTACTAATGACAGCAGACGTGCGTTGCACACTTAACTTGTATACCAGGCACCGCACTGAGCGCCCGGCATGGGTTATCTCATTTCAACTCCTGTGACAGCCGCTGTCCCTCTAAACTTGCTGTCCTTGAGTCACAGCTGAGAAAATTGGCTCAGAAAGGTCACAACCTGCCCACAGTAACACAGAAAATAAGTCAAGTAGCTGGGGTTTGAACCCAAGCAGTTTGCTTACTAAGCTCCTGCCTTGAACTGCACTGCCCCACAGTTGCTGGGCTTTCTGGCTTTGGTCATTAGGTAAATGTGGACACTTTCCTCGAATGCCGGCCATGTAGAGGAGTCAGGAGGGAAGAGGTGCCCTGGTTTTACTGTCCCATATTAGGAACTGTTTTGGGCTCAGGGCTCAGAAGAGTTGCTAGGATGTATGCAGCAGTCCTAAAACTGGTTACGAATGGTTTTGAACTTGCTCACAGTAGCTCTGTGGCTTTGCAGCTTTGCTTCCATTTCTGATGCAGTGAGGGGGGCACTCGATGGGGGGTCAACACAGCCTGCAGTTTAGCCTCTGCTGGTTTCCAGCCCCGTGATCTTAAGTAAGTCAGTCACTTTAGGTCCCTTTTCTCCCCTACATGATGAGGTTGTCAGTCTTTTCCTCATGTGCCTGGAAGTCACGTGGAGGGGTTGTTAAAACAGATGTCTGGGATCCACCCCCAGAATAGTGATCCAGTCGGCCTGCAGTGGGGCCTGAGAGTCTGCATTTCAGGGAGCTGCAGATGCTGCTGTACCAGGAGCTAGCTTCAAGTACCACTGCCATGGGTGCTCTCTCTCTTCCCTTTGAGCTTAGGGCCCCACTCCCCTGGGCAAGAACACATCAGGCACGTAAGTGCACACTCCAGTACCAGTACCAGAGGATACTCAGTCCCAGGCAAAGAGCATTAAACAAGTGACAAGAGTGGCACTTTGAAATGGTAACAGGATACAGCCCACCGTGCCCTCCCATCCTCTTCTGTGCCTTTTCATCCTTTTCCCACCACTAGGGACCCCAAGTCCAGCCCTCTCCCCAGAGTAATCTGTGTTACTGTGGGTTTTCAGGAATGATGGGCCAGTGGAGGAACCCTACATCCCAACTGTTGTTGAGGCCAAGACACTGCCCTGAGCAGTTGATGAATTGACATGCAGGACAGGCACCAACTCTGCAGATCTCTGAAGTTCACCAGCGTGAAGGATGGAATTTCTCATAGAGGAACCAACAGATCAACCTTCCACCTTGGTTGTGGTGGCCTGTGGCCTGAGCGTTGCCGTGGGGTGAGGAGAGGAAAAGCTTCTCTCTCTTGCTTTGCCCCAGGTCACCTGTCTTGGCTTCCTTGGCCTTCAGGGGCACATAAGGGAAGGCTTTTTTCTTGACCACACTCTGGGCATGAGCAGCCTTGTGCCTCTCTGTGACCCTGTGCCAGAGATCTGATGAAAAAATTTCAGGGAGACAAATGGAGATTACATGGAAATCAATCACGCGCAGCTGGTGTTCTCTGCAGGCAACCGTTCAATTTTATTTCCTTTTCATTTTTCTCTCCGTTCCCTGGGATCAACTCCTTTAAGGGCTTGACACCAGCCAAAGTTGTGTGATTAAGTGGTAAACTTAAGCTGGCTGCTAGAACCTTCTGTGTGTTTCTACAGAAGTGTGTGTTTGGGGGGAGGGCGGGATTGTTCAGGGCAACAATTGGGTCATAAGTCCTCTAGACCACTGAGAGCATGGGGCCTTTCTAAAGGCATTTTTTTGGATTCTTACCTATCAGTGCCTAGGTGAGCTTTTTAAATTACTTTCCCTTAAAACCCATTTATAATTTGGCTACTTTGGGCTGCAAGTAATGGAAGACCCAATCGTTTAAATGATACAAAGATTTACTAGCTCACATAACAAGAACTCTAGCAGAAGGGCACCTGTGGGGTTAATTAATTCAGTGGCTCAGGAGCATGATCTGAAATTCGTATTCTTGCGTCTTTCGGCTCTGCCATACTCAGCATATTCTCCCAGGTTAAAGTTCCTCATTGCCCCCAGATGGCTGCTGTAGTTCCAGATACTACATGTAGGCACAGAAGTCTGTAGGGTGGATACCTGGACAAAATGAGAGTTCTTTTAGGAAGGAGGAAGGGGTTGGGGTGAGAAATGATCACTGGGGTGGCTCAATCCGGGTATCCATCCTTGTTTAGAAACATTTACCCTTTCTCTTCTTCCTAAGATATTAACATCTACAGGCATAATGAATGAGACTTCCAATCTGTGCCCTCAACTTACTTTTCTAGTTTTAGTTTCCTACTGTTTTCTGCGTGGAGCCTTTGGGTAGCCAAATAGGACCACTTGCTATTGCTGGAATGGGCCACGCATCTCATCTTTCCCACTTGCCTTTGCTTGGGCTGTGCCCTGTATCTGAATACACCCTCTCTTTGATCCCTGTCTTGAACGCAAGACATGTCCAGGACAAGGATAGAAATAGAGCCTATCTGGGGCTCCTGGGTGGCTCAGTCAGTTGAGTGTCCTACTTTGGCTCAGGTCATGATCTCGCAGTTTGTGAGTTCAAGCCCCACGTCGGGCTCTGTGCTGACAGCTGAGAGCCTGGAGGCTGCTTTGGATTCTGTGTCTCCCTTTCTCTCTGCCCCTCCCCCACTTGTACTCTGTCTCTCTCTCTCAAAAATAAACATTAAAGAAAAGAAAGAAACAGAGCCTTTCTTTTCTCCCTCCTGTCCCTATATTTGAAAAACAATCTTTTCATCATAAAATAAAATCCAGGATACAGAAAACCATACAAAACAACTGCACACTTAAAGAATTATGTAAATGTGTTCTTTGATGTTTAAGGCCAAACAGTGCCATGGCAGAGAGAGGGTTTGTGACACACTTTATAGTCAGATATCGGGTTCACATATTTGTCTTCAAACACTGTCACGCTGTTTGGACATCCGGGATGGCTGGATTCCTCCTTGTTTCGTAGTCCATCACAAATGAGTTTGATGTCAGCATTTCTGCATGGGCATCAGCAGCCATCTCTCGAACGTAGGTGCTCCCTTCTTTCCCAGCCACCTTATCTGTGCCCTGGCCAACGAAAGAAAGCACCTTGTTTGACTGGGCAGTGCCTCACGGTGTCATGCATTATCTCTTCGGTTTTTCTGCCAACTTGTGAAGTTACCACTCCCATTTTAGATGTGTAGAAATGGAAGCTCAGAGAGGGTTAGCAGTTGCCCAGGGCTGTTTATTTGCTCAGTTAGAGAGTCCGTTTTGAATCCCATTTGCTGATTTTCAAAACCGGTATCTTTTTTCTTTATGCTTTCTTGCCCTTAACGATTATATGTCTACCCGAGTAGAATTGCCTGACCCTGGATCTTAGAGGTTAGAAAGCCCCACTTCATCTCTGCCTTCCTAACATTCCCTATTTAAAAAAAAAGATGTTTGTGTTAGGACTTTTTCAGTCGCAAGTGACAGAAACTCATCTCAAATGGGCTTAAGCAAAAAAGGGACTTTACTGATCATGTAAGTAGAGGGACAGGGAATGTACTACTTTCAGGCACGGCTGGCTCCTGGGGCTGAGACATCTTCAGTAATCTCTGCTTGGGGCTGGTTTCTTCTCTGGCCGGCTCTCCCCTTTGTGGTGGCGGGAGGCCGCCAGCATCTCCAGGCTTCCTTCCTCCAGCTTGGCAGGTCCAGCAGAGAGAGAGAGGCTCTTTTCTGATCTTTGTAATCAAAGTCACTGAGCTGATCTCTGTGTCCACTCTGAGCCATGCACTTGCCTTTTATGGAGGTCAGGAAGATACCATACTCTTTGTGTAGGTCAGGTCTCTGCTCATGGAACTGAGAGAGAAGCCTGCCCCAGACCTCATGAACGGACACTGGAAGAAGGCAGGTTCCCCAAGATCAAGGTGTAGGTTTTAGAAAACAAAGGAGTGACGACTGAGAAGGCAATTGCCTGCTTTTTTATTTAAAACAAGAGATATTTCAGTGTTCCTTAAGTGTGTTAGGGACTGAGAAACACCCTTAACCAGGATCCTGGCTTTCCAAGAAAGGGCCAAATGCAGAATTTTAACACCACTTCAAATATAGGTAATCTGTTATCAGCAGTTCAGATATTCTCTTTAAAACAAATAAAAGAACCATTTGGACATTTGCCAAACCCACACTTTTCAAAATAGAAAAAGAAAGGGCAGACTTGATTTTCCCATGCATAACTAATATATGTACAATGACGAGGTCTTAACACAACTTCCTAGTAGAGCAATGCTTCATTTATCTGACATCATTAGGGAGTGAGGGAGGGAGGGAGTGAGGTTTTCTGGGTGAGTGGGATTTTGTGTTTGTGTTTTTAAGATTTATATCTGTAAAAAACAACAACAACAGTCTTTCTTGAAGCACTTCTTTGTACTAACAGAATGCTCTGATACAATGAGTATAAATAAACATTTCCTAAGCCAGTTATACATCATGCTTCTTTGAAGTTAGGATATATACCAGTAGGTCTGAGAATCCACAGAGTAAACATGGCTCTTCTTTTCTGGACATCATTTGGGGGTCGGCAAATGACTGTAACACTTATATTAAAATAACCATAAACACGTTATGGAATAGAATGCAAAATTCTTACGAATTTTATAGATGAAACCTGAGTTGGTTCAATTACTAGGCAGATTCCACCTTTCCCTCCCCTCCCATCCCTGTTGCCTTTCACCAAGGTATCTAAGCTGCAGTGTGTTTTTTTTTTCTTCCTCAGTGTTATTGTCTTGAGCTATTCTCCATCACTACTTGGTCTTTACTTCATCCTAGGGAATAACTGAGCATTGCCAGGAAAAGCTAGGTAGTCAAGCTTTTTATAATGAATAGCATTAAAATTCACACATATACCTAAATCAGACTTGGCATGATAGGAGTTCTGTTATTTTTCTATTTTTTTTTCATATTTAAAGATCAATCCAAAATTCAATTGTATTTCTCTCAGATGGTGATTTTTTAAAAACTTCATTTAGTTCAGAAACTTTTTTTTTACTTTTTATTTTGAAATCATTTTAGATCTACAACAAATGGTGCAAAAATATTCCTTTGTGCCCTTCACCCAGATTCCCCTAATGTTAACATCTTATACAACCATAGTACAATTATCTAGACCATGAAACGATATTATTAATCGATCTACAGACCTTATTTGAACCTTGCCATTTTTTTCCCACTAGTATTCTTTTTTGTTTGTTTCAGGATCTCACATTACATTTAGTTGTCATATCTCCTGAGTGTCCTCCAGTTTGTGACATTTCTTCAGTCTTGTGTGTTTCATGACCTTGACACTTTGAAAAGAACAGCCAATCATATTGTAGAATGTCCCCCAGTTTGGGTTTGTCTGGTGTTTCTCATGATTCGTTTGATGCTTTTGGGCAAGAACACCACAGAGGCGACATGTGCCCTTCTCACCACATCACATCAGAAATACATGGTGAATTATTACCAGCAGTGTTCAGATGATGTACGCCACATTTCTCCAGTGTGCAGTTAATATTTTCCCATGTGCAGTTAGTAAGTATCTTGTAGGGCGATAACTTGGAAACTATGTGAATGTCCAGTTGTAGGACATTTTTCTTCAAAGGATATTTTATGGGAAAGCCTAGCACAGAAAACAGCTAGAAATGAGTTGTTTTTATTGAAATAGACACGGGAAGGGGTTGGCAGCCCCACAGCCTCCACCTGCCTTCCTCCCTGCCTCAACCCTTGAGTCACCTCTGTTGAACTGATAAGCCTCTGTGGAATGCTGTGTGAAAATCACGGCTCTGGACCGTGGTGTTTGGCTTTTGGCTTCTACGACACTTACACGTGCGGCGTGAACCCCTGGACTCAAAATATTCCACAGGATGGTATTCTTCCAAATTGAGAAGAACAATGTTAGATTTAACTTAAACAACAGGATGTATACCTGATGCCAGTCAGCAAACATTTATTTAGTGTCTTCTGTGTAGCAGTGCCCGTGCTAAATCCAGGGAATATAAAATTCACAAAACGCAATCCCTGCCCATTAATCCTGCATCTTTTCTTTCAGAACAGTGAGAACTTCAAAAGACTGAAGGAAGAAACGTGATGGGAGAAAACAAACAAAATTAGGCTTTTTTTTTTTTTTTTAAGGAAAGATACGTGAGGTTCTGAGGGTTGTGTTTTGAGTGAGTGCAGAGGCCACTTTGACCTGAGTAGCCATCATATCTTGGTCAAAAGCAATTACTTTTCCCACTGGGAAGCATGTGTACTTTAATGGAAAAAAAAAAGAGTTGAGAAAGAGAGACCGTTCTAATGCCCTCGATGCCCCCAAAAGAGCCACTTTGGTGCCTTTGATTCTCCTTCCCATATTTGAAAGACTCCAAACTCTTGTCCTTCATGGATGAGGTGTTCGAGCTGTCCGTAATTACATTATTATTCCAGACACTGTCTGATGCCTCTTGCTGAGGAGGGAGGATTAGGCCGAGGAGGGAGCGTGCAGCCAGTCATCTGCCCCGTGCCTGGCAAAGGAGATTATGCCTCTAGAAGGGAGGTTTCTGGCTGAGGCTTTGTTACTTAATTAGTCTCCTGTCTCTTTCCCCTTTATGACAGCGGCAAGAGCCAGGATGCACCCCCTTTTTAGATGAATGCAGTGCCTCTAACGAAGTTTTATAATTGTTCGTTTTAAACAAATCAGAAAATTGTCAAAACCCCTGTAGTCACAGGGAATTCAGGGGTAGGGAATTCAGGGGTAGGAAATAACTTTTAAAGGCATATGTTTCTCGAGGGAGTAAAGTAGCAAATACCATCTCTTTAAATTCTGTTTAACATGAAGCCTTTATTGACTGTTCATGATGGTTCTGCACAATTTAATGCTCTTTTAAGTGAATATTATTTAGCTTCTTCACGCAAGTCGATGCAGACTTGTGGATCTGTAAATTTAGATGCTGATCACAACCAGAAGTCAATGTATAAAACGGTTACAATTTAATTAACTGGTAATAGATCTTATGCAATGTCAGGTTAAAGGGAATGTATAAATATTGCTTTATGAACCAGCCTCTGCAGAAAATGTAGACACCGGCCATTCTCTCCCCTCTCCTTCTCATGGGAAGAGTTATGGGATGGCCCGATTACTGCAAAGAGTGTGAGGAGGGGCAGAAGGGGGGGGGGTCCTCGTTATTAAACAGCTGTGTCCAGCCAATCAGCCTGCAAGAATTTGACTTCAGAGGTCAATAAAGATTCCTGATGCCATTAATTTCATTTTATGAGATGCCATTGAAACGCATCAACTCATGCTTTGTCTTTGTCTTTTGATGGAGAAAGTAAGAGAAAGTTTTGAAGGCTCATAGTAGATTGAGCAAAAGAGCAAGTATTAGTTCACCCTTATAGGTGTAGAGACTGGTAAACTGAGGCCCAGAAAGAGGGGGACCTGGCTCTTGGCACTGTCTGACAGTACTCCATGCAGCTGGTGAAGGACTTCAGGGCATTTACTCAAAACCTAACATCCCTTAGCAGCCTTGGCCTGATTTCTCATCCTTTTAGGAGACGATGCCCTTGGGCACAGGAGTTCATTCATTCGGCAGCTCTGTATTAAGCACCAAGGGAAAAAAGTGTTCCATTCCCCTTCTTCCGCCAGCTGAGTCGGCCCCAGGTGAGAGTTTTATTCCTACAACCTGAAGCATATCTGTTCCACCTTAGAAAACCAGGAAGAGCCCTGGACTAGGACTAGGAGTCACGTGGTCTCTGAACCGGAGACCAAGCACTAGCCCAGGTTACATGCCCTTGCATGGACTTCCTGCAGTTCCCTCAGTTTAGCAGTGCTCACATTTTGTTGTTGTAGCTCATTGAATTATCCTCCCCACCCAGTCCGACCTATCTAGCTCACCGTTGTGTCCCCCAGGCCTAGCACACAGCACCCAACACATGGTGGATGCTTCGTAACGATTCAAGAATGCGTGGATTCGCCTCAGATCTGCAAACCTTCGTCTGCAAGATGGGCATGATCACTTGCTCCCTTTCACCCCATGTGGGGACAAGCGAGCTGACATTTGTGGAAGAGCTCTAGGTGCTACATCAACGTGGAGAGAGAGTTCCTGTGAGTCACTAGCACTGTTGAGATGTCCTAGGCAGTAGCTGTATCACATTAGCTCCTCTTGCTTTGATTTTCCTTTGGCGAGAATACATCTGAGTGGTTGTCTATGACGTGAACTGGCAGTATCGTGCCTAGAATGAGAGACTCCTGGCGTTTAAAGAAACGTCCCATGTGTTCCTCTCCCCCCATGTTATGGATTAGGGAGGGGCCCAGAGAGGTTGCTTTCCCTGCCTCGTATCATGCAGGGAATCCGTAGCTAAGCCAGGGGTAAGTCCCAGGACTCCTGATCCTGCCACCCGCAGCTCAGTGCTTCAAGCCTTCGCTGCTGTTGGAGAAGCTGTGGAGAATTTAATTAGCTACAGTCTCAGATGTGATACATGTCAGAGCTCATTACTGTGGGGGAGCTGGTGGGTTTTACTGTGCAGTGCCATCCCCTGTTATAGTTCAGTGCCCCCAGTTAACTCCGGCACTCAAGACAGCCCAGCCGGCAAGTATCATGGAGGGCCACTTTCAAGGCAGACACCCAGATTTTTCAGTGCCCCTCAGACGCCCTCCCTTCCACCTCAGCCTCAATTGCTGTGTTACCCTGAAATGCCTGCTGATGCCAAACGGAAGCCTTAAGTTGTTGAGAACTACTTCCTAGTTAAGAGGCACAAGATCATTTTGCTTGGCACTAGCCTGGGCTCTGACCAAGAACTCTTGCAAGGCTAGCTGGGTCATCAACCAGAGACTTCTCTCAAGCCATTGATGCAGCGAGCAAGAAAAATGTGGTTTAGGATCCACCAGGATCAGGAAGGAATACCTTCTCTGGTTGAGACTTTGTTTTTTATTCTTTTAATGCTAACACCAGGAAATGTAAAAGGAGATTGGGGAACTGGTCAAGATTAAAGGAAAACAAAAGAGACATGACGAGTAAATGCAATGCAGAATCCCTGATTGGATCGTGGTTCGAGGAAAAAATAACTGTAAAAGCACTTTGAAGACAGACAATAACAAGTGTTGGCAGGAAGTAGGGAAATTGGAACCCGTATGCTTTGCTGGTGAGACTGGGAAATGATGCAGTAGCTTTGGAAAACAGCCCCCAGGTTCCTCAAAAGGTTAAACACAGTTGCCACATGACCCAGCAATTCCAATCTTTGCTGTCTACCCAGGAGAAATGAAAACACATCTGCACGAAAACTTGTACATGGATGTTCATAGCAACATTATTCGTAGCAGACAAAGAGTGGAAACAACTGAGATGTCTGTCAACTGATGAATGGATACACAGAATTTGGTTTATCCAAGGTACTGTGGAGTACTATTCAGCTGTAGAAAGGAATGAAGGACTGACACCTGCTACAACGTAATGAACATTGGAAACATGATAAGTGAAAAAAACCAGAAACAAAAGGCCACCTGTTGCATGATTCCATTTGTATGAAATGTCCAGAAGAGGCAAATCCATAGAGAGAGAATACTGACTAGTGGTTCCCAAAGGAAGAAGTGGGAAGTGACTGATAATGGTACAGAGTTTCCTTTTGGAAGTGACTGATAATGGTACAGAGTTTCCTTTTGGGGTGATGAGAACAGTCTAGAATTAGTGATGAAGATTGCACAATTTGTGAGACTACCAAAAACCACTGAATTGTACAATTTAAGAGGGTGGATTTTCTGTTAGGTGAATTATGTACCAGTTAAAAAAAATTAAGAAAAATAATTTGAGGGACAGTGGGAAAATTTGAATACAGAGTGTATATTAGATAATAGTTTATCTCAATGTGGTAATGGAATTGTGGTTATATAGGAGAATGTTCTCTTGCTTGAGAAATGCATGCTGAAGTACTTAGTGGTCAAGCATCATGATGTCTGCAGTTTACTTTCACATGACTCAGCAAAAACTGTATAGAGAGGTTGGTGAGCAAGTGTGGTAAAATACTAATAATTGGCAAACCCAAGGAAAGGGCATACTGGTGTTCTTTTTACTATTCATACAACTTTTCTGTTGAAAGTGTTCAAAATAATAGGTTGGCAAATCACAACTTTTAAAGCGAGGTGGAAATGTTAGAATACCAAGGGACAGAGACAAGTCAAAGGGCTTTTTGGCTTCCTGCTGTGACTTGTTAGTCTCTCTAGCACAAGGCTAAACAAACACTGGTTTCAGCCTTCCCCAGAGGAAATTAATTCCCTGTCTGAGCAGTACAGACCCCCACTCAGCACTTAGGGAGTGCCTGAAGCCACAGCCAAACATTGCAAGCCCACGTGTCAACTTCTTCTGATCTCTGACGAGCAGAAGTGACAGCCAAGGGGGACCTCGCGCCCACCCTGCCACCAGCCCCCTAGCTCCCTCCCTGCCCTCATTCCAGGGGTGGGGAGGGGGCTTGGTGGGCGGACTTTTTTCTCTCTTCTCTAAGGGAAACACTGAAAGATAGCCAGCAGGTATAATTTCCAAAGAGAAAGAGTTTCAGTGAGTTTTCCAAGCCTTACGTGTTCTTCCCTAGTTGGCAATATTTATGTTTTGGGAAGGAATGTTATGGAGCCTTATGGTAAGTTGTCCAGTCCCTTATTTCTTTGTCCTACTCACCCACATGTGAAAGAACCAGCAAGGTCTCAGGTAGTCTTTAGACTTATGAAGGAGAACTTGACCACATCAGTTCCAGAACAAATCGTAGGACCAATAGTAGAGAACATCAGACCTTGGAAGAAAGCAACCATCCCCCCTCCCCCGCCCCGCCCCCAGCCATGGAAGGTGCCTCGGAGCTGCCTTGTTTCCTGGTGCCAGATGAGGCCTTCCATGAGAGAAACTCGTTGCCCTCACACCTTGTGTCCACCCCCGAAGTGCAGGCAGGAGCATTTGCAAAAGCTTTAAGCCAACAATTGCTTTTACAGTCTGCAGACTGATTTTTCAATGTGCAGATTTGCTATAAATTTATAGAGTGTTTTGATTCTAAATTCACAATGTGCATCTTTAATGGCTCCAAGTTTGGATAATTTCATGCTGTTTATATCCTAGCAGCAATGGTTTATGCATATTTCCCAAGCTATTACCCTCCTAGGAGAAGAGTGAACAACCGCCTTTTACAAAAGACAGTCCCATATGTCCTGGTTTCGTGCGTCTCTCTCCAAAGATCATTTTGCCTTGAGATGCGAGGAGAGCATGACAGCTGGATGAGGCACCCACCCCAGTTTGCAGGCAGGTGGATTTGTGGGTTTCCTGGACTCTCCTACCCGGCTCCCAGATGGCCCTGCATTTGAAAATCACCAGTTAGGCACTTTGCAGTCACCTGCAGTTTTTCTACTAAGACATTTTTCAGCTTGATTTTACAAAAATGTTCCCCACCTCCCTCCATTCTCATCAGGAGAGAACTTTGTTATTAACATGTGATGAGACTCTTAAAAAAAAGCCAGGAATTTGCTTTCCGGGAGTCAAACCTGAGATGGTAATCAGAAACATGAGATGTAGAGGATGTTTATTAAAACTTACAAAGATTTTTTTTATAATAGTAAATATATATATATATATATATATGTAACATGAAAAAATGTAATAGTGGAAAATTGGAAGCAATTAAATGCCCAGCAGTAGGGATTATGATTCACCCATGCAATAGAATATAATGCACCCTTTGAAAATACTTTTAGAGAACTTTTAATAATAGGAAATTTCTGTTGACACAATGAGACGTGAAGAAAGATGGTTTCAGACTTCTAATTAAGTCTTCAGACTTCAGATTTCAGCCACATGTATTGAAACAAGGTAGAAAGGGTAACCACAGAATTATCAGCAGTGGTTATTATTGATTGGATGGTGGGATTATGGAGGATTTTTTATTTTTTTATTTTTAAAAGTTTATTTATTTATTTTGGGGGAGAGAGAGAGAGCACATGCACAAGTAGGGGAGGGAGAGAGAGAGAGAGAGAGAATCTGAAGCAGGCCCTGCCCTCCATGCTGAGCCCGACATGGGGCTCGATCTCACAACTGTGAGATCATGACTTCGGCCGAAATCAAAGGTCAGACATTCAACCAACTGAGCTACACAGGCACCCCGAGGATTTTTTAAATTACACTTTTTTTATTTTGAGAAATTGTAGGTTTCACATGTAGGTATAAAAACATTACAGAGAGGTCCTCCTGTGCATCCTTATCCCCAGTTTCCTATAGGGTATTTAAATTTTCTTCTCTGTGCCTTTCTGTTTTCCAAAAAAACTACAGTCAGGGAAAACAAAATTAAGGACTGTCATTAAAAACAAATTTATCGATCCTTCTGGAGAACCTTGCTTCAGGTTGTAACTGGTCTATCCCCCCTTTTCCTGGACCCGAAAGCCGTTTGCCTGGCTTTTTGATCCACTGTAGATCTTAGCACTTGCTAATCTTGTAGTTAATCAGATCTTTGCCTGTGAAGGGGCTTTCATACAGTGAGTTCATGCAGGAACAACACGGTATACCTTCCAGAAGCCTCAGGTTTACTCAAACTGTTTGGAAAAGAAAAGAAAGAAACGGGCACCTGGGTGGTTCAGTCGGTTGAGCATCTGACTTCGGCTCAGGTCATGATCTCGAGGTTCACGAGTTCGAGCCCCACATCACACTTTCTGCTGTCAGTGTGGAGCCTTCTTTGGATCCTCTGTCCCCCTCTCTCTCTTTGCATCTTACCCACTCATGCTCCCTCTCTCAAAAATAAATAAGCACTGCTAGTGAACGTTGAAGAAATGCTTCCTGAGTTGAATTATTCCGTCTGGTGGATATCAGGAAACACAGCACTGTAGGAAATCACGGGAAAGAGCATGACTGGAGTCATTTTCCTTAACGTTTGAAGAAATGATTTAGATTTTTGTCTTTGTTTTCATGCCACATCTTGCTGGAACACCCGTGCCGAGAGGTCAGGGGCCCTGGGTTGGTTTCTTGACGCCAGCATTGACCTCTGTGGGAACCTGGCAAGACGTCTTGTCTCTAGGCCTCCTCTTTGTCACCAGCAGAATGAACTCTTCAGACCAGAGCATCCCTATGGGCTTTCTAACTCTGAGAGGCTTAGGTTAGTCGGCGTGAAACGTGTGACTTTCCCAGGCTTCTCAAACTCCCTCCACCTAGGGAAGCACAGTGCACAGGGAACCTGCAAGGGCTTTAGCATCCTTAGAAGTTAGTCTTCATTGATTTGGGTCTTTCTTTGCCTCCTGCTGACCTTTCCCGTCAGCACCTCTCTTTTGTCATTAAAAACAAAAACAAAAACAAACCAAAAAAAAAAAAAAAAACCTGTGAAAGAAGGTTGTAGAAACTGATTAAGTAGAGACCACCATTTTTTTCCACTTTTTCTTTCTCCTAAAGATTATCTTGGAGATGCCAAAAGCAATTTTTATAGGCAAGTTGGTCTTTTACAAAAGATGTGTTTACAAAGCATGAAATTAACATTTTTGCACAGAGCCAAATAATTGCTTAAAACATGGTGACTTTCAGTAAGTTTGTAGCTTGAGCAGTTATTAGTAAGGTCAGATGCTACGTGCACTAATCCAATTATCAGACTCCACCACCAAAGCAAACTAGGCCAAGCATCTTGTGAGGGAACAGGTGTTCCTTAGCCATTCACCCAAGAGGTCATTTCAGATGTTGGGAGCAGCACAATCCATTGACATTGTGGTCCACCCAATGTGTCGGTGTCACAGGGCCACCCCACTCCTGGAGCTTTAGACTCCTGCAAGTCCACTTGTAAAGTTACCCACCCCCCAGCCCCCGCCAAGAGGGACTGAAGAGGTTAACCAAACAATGTCCAAGCACTTCACTCCTTATGAGAGGGGCAGCTTCGCCTTCACACTAGACAGCACCTTTGGATTAGAGAGAATCAGATGCCAGCATCCAAAAGGAAGGGACAATAGAGCAGACACATTCGGGCAAACAGCTTGTACATTTCAGCAGCAGTTTCGGACATCCTTAAGTTCATAAAGGTGACCAAAGAACATTAAGTTCCCTCCAGGAAAATCTATTCAAGGAATCATGTTGGTTTGTGATTTTGGATTTGCATTCTTATTGGTAATGTTAGGTGGTAAAGCAGATCAACCCTGAAATGTCAGTGTTGTAACTCACAGAGATTTATTTCTCATTTACAAATTACACTCTGGCGCAGGTCTCCAGAGCACTCCAGAAAGGAGAGGGGGAAGATGGAATTGTTGAGAGGTTCCCAGGGAACTTAGCTAAAATTCATTTGGGGAAACATGAAGAATCTGAGATGTCTCGTCTTCTTGTGGCTCAGATCCGTGTGGTAGAAAAAAGAAAATTCTCCCTTCCCTGTGCTCACCCACTGGCAGAGTTTATACTCTAGAACAAAGGGAACATATTTGACATAACTTCAACTGCCTGGCTGGGATCAAGTTTTGCAGAGTAAAGAGTACAAGTGTTGGAGCCAGACAGAGCTGGGTTCAAGTCCAGGCTTTACCACTTGCTCTGTCTGTGGCCCTGGGCAAGTTATCACAGCCTTGTATAGTTTTAGCTACTGTCTGCCACTTGGGGAAAATAATTGTACCCACCTCAGAGGGTTGTTTTGAGGATAAATGAGATAATGCATTGAGAGGGAATTGTTCTGGGGACTAGCACACCGTGCGCACCCATTCATCCATTCAGTTTATTTAGCTAACAGTTTTTGAGCATCTCTGTGTCTGCTACAATGCTAGGTGCACCAGAACCAATGCGGCCCCGGCCCATCTCTTCTGGAACTTCTAGTGTAGGCACGGATATGCATTCATATCACTCTAAATAAAGGTCTACTAAGTCACCTTTTTAAAAATGTTTATTCATTTTTGAGAGAGAGAAAGAAAGACTGTGAGTGGAGGAGGGGCAGAGAGCGAGGGAGACAAAGAATACGAAGCAGGCTTCTGAGCTGTCAGCACAGAGCCTGATGTAGGGCTTGAACCAGCCATGAGATCATGACCTGAGCCAAAGTCAAGACACTTAACTGACTGAGCCATCCAGGTCTATTTACTGACTTCATGCTCTGAAGAATAGGAGTGCTGTGTTTGCCAGAAACCTTGACTGAGAAGTCAGGGAGGGCTTCTGCAAGGAAGTGGTATCTGAGCTGAGATGTGAAGTTAACTTGGTGGAGTGGGAACAGAGTGTGACAGGTGTTTTTGATAAAACAGCATGTGCAGAGACCCCATGGCAGCGGAAAGTGGGGTGCCTTCGAAGAACTCAGGAAAGTGCCCAGAGCTCTGAGCCCGAGGGAGCATGGTGCAGGGTGGGCTAGAGTGGTGGGCAGAGGCCAGGCCATGTAGGACCTCGTGAGAATGTTAAGGAGTTGGGTTTCATCTTAAGAGCAATGGGAAGTCATTGAAGGTTTTTAAGCAGGGGCTTAAAAAAATTACTAAGCTCAATAAATGTTAGCTATTATTGTTCCCTTCCGGAAACTCTTATATTACATCCCAACCATATTGGCTCTTATTGGATTCCATGAATACATAATTTAAAAAAAAAACACACACACACAACAGCTGTATTGATTTATTTGGTGGTCTGAAAGCAGGATCTATAAGGTGCCAGAGCCACTCAGTCCATTATGATGTGCTTCCTCCTCTGTGTGAAATTGGAAGGACACAAAAAGCAACCTGGACCCAGGATAGAAAGGTGAAACCATGGGAGGTACAGCTGGGCCCAGCTGGATGTGGCAGGGACTCGAGAGGCCTACTGAGCTGGGTAGGCTTCTGCAGCCCAAGCCAGGCCACCTGCAGGTCTCTGACAGCGCACGGGTGCAGGATGGTAGGAGAAGAAGAGGAAACTGGCATGGGACAGGCAGACAGGACGTTGGGATATCTGTGGGGAGGGAGTGTAGGGCCAGACTAGCAGAGGGCAGGAGTGGGGCTGTGGGCCAGACGACCAAAGGGGACACCCAGGTGAAGGTGGCCCTTGTTTGAAGGAAGGAGTTTGGGCACCAAAGCTCACTGACCCACGTGAGGATGCTGACTCCCCAAATCTGGTGTCCAGTGACCCTACTCTTTCTCCTGTCAGCTGCCTTCCTGGTCCCCAAATCAGGTGACTTGGCTAAGGTCTCTAGTGTGGGTCAAGTGATCCCGACTCTCAGAACATATTTGGTCCCTCCATGTGGGGCTGCACCTGACCTGGACTGTTCTTGTCAGCTCTCTGGCTCAACACCAGATCTTTCCTGCCTGACGAAAGTTGTGTTTCCCATCTTTCAGCCTTCACCCACTCATCCGTCAGTTTTTCTGTGGTGAATCCTGAAGTTGGAACAGAATAGAGTGTCTTCCTCATGCCAGGCTTTGATCAGGCTCCAGTCTAGTTGTGTGACTGGATAACCAGTTACAGAGTTAACCGAACGTGGCATCATTTTGCTTAAGAACAAGGGCAGGGCCAGGCTGAAGGTGGCCTGGACCCACAAACTCAGCAGACTTTTTACAGACAGGAAGCGGATGGGCAGAGTGATTTCCACATCCTCAGCTAAACAACGGGAGACCATTGGTTTCATGGGTTTCTGTCAGAAGGTGGTGATGACCACTCCCGAATGTCTGTCCTTTCATAGCCACGAATGCTTTCATATATACACGTGGTCTCTTTTGAGCCTCCATACAGCTGATACAGTTGCCTGGACAGGTGTTATCCTACCCGTTCTTCAGATGAAGAAACTGAGGCCTGGTCATTAGGTGCCATGCTCAGGGTCACATGTGAAGTCAGAGCTTCTGGGCCACCTACTGGGAGCAGCTTGCGTTACTCACTTCTATGCCTTAGAAAGAGAGACAACTTGGGCTGATGACATGATTATTGGGGAAATACTAGCCTGGAAAGATATTTAAATCCTGTAAATGAGACTGTGGCTACATGTAGAGCAAATAGGGATCAGTGTGGGGCTTAACATTCTGTAGATGATTTTGCTGCATCTAAGCTTTCCAAGTTCCAGGGCTTTTGTGGGTGTGTCTGTCTGTCTTATGTGTCCATTTCTATCTGGCAGGGAGGCTGAAGTTAACAGACCTATAAATTTTGTGTTATTTGAGCCCTGACCTCCTTCAGACACTGACCCAGTAAGTGCCACACGTCTGGTCACCCGTGACTCCTTTAGGAAACTAAAACGCACACCAAGAGAGAAGAGGGTCGAAAGCCAGAAATGCAGATCGAATCCACATTCAGGTTCAGGTCAGCCGACATAGCGTGTTTCTTAGGAAATACATCCTCTGCAGTATGAAGACTGAGTGGCTTACCCCCTCCTCTGCCTCCTTCTTGTGTAATTTTTAAAAGCATAAAAAACTGAAATGGGGCCCTTTCACATATGAGACAGCTATTTTCTCAGGTCTCACGCCTTCCCTTTGATTAGCCTGAATAATACAACTTATAATTATGCCCTGCCTGGCAGTGCATTTTTGCCTTCTGAGTGCCAGTCAGAATTCCTGGGCAAGTGAACACCACTGACAGGGAACCTCTCTTTTTCCACCTTGGTTCCAGGTGGCCCCTCTGTGGTGTTCTTCCCACCCACACTGGCCTCCAGGGCTGCCTCTCTGTGGTACTTAAGTCATTTCATAAAGGAGGTCTCCCCAACTCCCTTGCTTATGTGGGGGCTGTGGGGGGGGCCGAGCCCCCCTCCAGAGGGAGCCACACCAGTCTGATTAATTAAGGTAAATAGGGGAGTGATCGGCAGTGGCTTAAGCTCCAGGCACGTAACCTGGGCAACGGCAGGGAGTCTGTACCTCTGCTGACAAGTAACATGGGATTAATTTTTTCCCAGGTCTACAGCCGTCTCTTATGCTCAGTGTCCACTTCAAGAGCTGTGAGAAAGGGCTGGGCTGTTGGACAACAGGGGTAGGGAAGTTACTAACAGTCTGCCGAGGGTGGGGTGGGGCGGTACTGTGGGTGTTTTTTCCCTTTCTGAAACATGATGTGGGCAGTGTAATGGGCATATGTGACATCAGAGGCTTCAGGGCCAAAGACAACTCTCCAGCTGTAGGAACTTGAACAAGTCCTTCCTGAGCCTTAGATCAGCCAGCTCTGCTTTCCTATGCCAGTTTCCTAGTCTGTTTCCTTATCTGTAAAATGGGACAGTAGTAATAGTGTCACCTTCCAGGCTTGTGAGGATAATGCCTGTAAATTGCCTAGCACAGCCTGGCAAATGGGAAGCCCAATAAATATCCGCCTTCTGGGGTCTTCTCTAGGAGAGAAAGAGGTTCTGAGGGTACTTACATACTCTTTACTACCAGGAAGAAAATGGGTTCAGTCTGCAGGTGGGTCCAGCATAGAAGGCAGGTAGGAAGAGGGGCTGCAGATGGATGTAGGAGAAGGAGGCGTAGGAAGCAGACTGGAAGGTGGGGAATTGAGGGCTGTAGCCTGAGGGCCAGGAGACCAGTGGGGTGGTTGACAATGTACCCTGAGAGGAGCTGAGAGAGATGTTACCGCTTCTCCAACTTCGAGGATTTTGGTTCAAGTCTGAATTCCTGTTTGTTGGCTCAGACCTCTTGCTGAGCATGCGCTTTCCAGCTGCTAGAAACTCCTGGCTTGAACACTGGCCAGTTGAGAATGGGATTCTGGTTGTTTTTCTACCATGTGAAACAAAGACCATGGGGAAACATGGTCACATGAAAAAGACATGAAATTTTCCTGCTCAGTAAGTGAGGCCCGAAGACACATAATATATGGTTTCTGAAGATACAGGTGGATTGGAGAGAGAGTTTGCAATCTCTGGGACCATTTGAGGCTTCTGCCAGTTAGAAAGGGAGAGAGAAGTGCCAGGAGCATAATGTCTTGTACATAGCCTTGGCTGAATAAGCGCCAATAAGCCAACCTCAGGAGCTCAGTTTCCTCATTAAAAATTCTGGAAGGAATACACAAAAAAACTGTTAATAGTGGTTACCTCTAAGGAGTAGGACTAAAGGTTGGGAGAAGAGAGAGATTTATATTTTCCATTGTATACCCTTTTGACTTTTAAAATCCTTCACTGTGTGCCTTTATTATTATAATTGCAAACCAAATTATAGGGACTGTCTTTAAAAAATGCAGTGAAGGGGTTGGCTTAGATCATTGGTTTTCAAAAAAAAAATTTTTTTTTTTTTTAGCAGTGGAACACTTGTCACATAATCTTACTTGGAAGCCTAATAAATGCATGATAAAAAAGAAATAAGAGCCCCTCTTCTCAGGACATCCCTACCCCCAGCTCCCAGCTGCAGCATCTCCAAGGGATCCATTGAACATAGTTTGAAAATGACAGGTCTATAACCGATCCTCCCCAGGCCCCTCCCACCTCTTCAATCCTGTGCTTCTATTTAGGAAAGGAAGCTGGGGCATTCTAACCCTGTGGCACAAACTTTACTTTCACTGCTGTAGCCGCCGACACAGCCTGCCCCTCTGGGGAGTCAGCAGTTGGGAAAGAGGAGCAACGCATAGGCTCAGCGTCACTCTGACTCTGGGGAACAGGAAACAGGTCACCCTTGGGTGGCTTCTGCTGGCTTGAAATGATAGATGTTAAAGGGTAGATTTTGTAGCCATTCCAGGTATAACCGTACCTGGGAGCTTTGATGGGCAGGATGCTGAAGGGCCAGTAAGAAGACCTGTTCACCTTGTAAAAATGTGGTTTGAACACAGACCCAGGGCCTACTTACACTATACTTTTGTCAAGTTACTTAGCTTGTCTGAGTCTCTTGCTGAATCTGTAAAAAGAGGAAATACTGGTGCCTACTTTCTAGGACTGTTGAAAGGATTAAATGAGATTACAGTCTCGGTCAAGCCAAGAGCTTGGCATAGTGGCTTGCCCATAGTAGGTGTTCAGTGAAGTAGGTGTTCAGTGAGTGGTGGTAGTCCGAGTCAGTCATCATCATCACTGAATTCCTGGGCAAGTCAGAAATGACCTTGCCACCTCTTCATGTATGTTCTTGGTTGAATCTATAACCTCTCAGGACCATAGTTTTCCTACCTTTAAATTAGAGATACTCAGGAATTGCAAGTTGGTGGTCTGCTGAACAAATTAAGTGTGTAAACATGTCTGTTAATCGAGATATTATATTAAAAATTGAGAAATAGTGTCTAGAAACTTGAATTCTCCAGTTTCTTTTTAGAAACTGAACATCTGTCTTCACTTGCCCTCACTTGGTGACAGTCTGCTGGTGGCTGCCCCTACCCCTGCCTTACACGGGCATGCATACATCTGCCTTTTCACCAGCCTCCTTCCTTCTTTATTATCTTATGCCTGGCCAACCCCCTTTTCACATGGGCAAAGCCTAGGTTAGGCAGTTGGGTTGGCAAAGCCTATATTAAAATAAGTAGCTCATCCCATGACCCTGAATGTATCCCATCATCTCTCTGGAATGTCACATTGCCATCCATAAAATGAGAGTTGAGCTTTCAACCTTGACTTTCTTTAGGTGTTCTGTTCAGTCCATAAACATTTACTGAATTAATCCCATTTCCAGGGATTCTAACAGGTATTTGGGAGGATGCAGAGGTGAATAAGAATGGGCTTAGCCGGGAGATGTCTGGTGGCCGTGCCTCTCAAAGCGTAGTCTGCAGAATGGTGCCAGTTCACCATGAGATAAATACAGAAGACAAGCGTTTAGCAATTTGACATTGCTGTTACAACCAAGCACATGCTCAGTGGATGTGTCTTGTTGAGTAGATATAGATCAGTTCACGTGCTATTGAACTTATATGGTGAATTACATGCGTTGCAAGCTGCATACTCATTCCAATTACCGTTGCTATTTAACAGCCTGTCCCAATACAGTGGCTTACACCAACAACAATGATTTATTTGCTCACATATCTACAATTTGAGCCCGACTGGGCAGAATAGCTCATCTCTGATCCACATGGTGCCTTCTGGGGTGCCTCTGCTGAGGCCAGAGGGGTCTGCCTCTGGCTCACTCACGTGGGTGGCCAATTGGTGCTGGCTGTCAGCTCCTTTCCACGTCGATCTCTTCACAGGAAGAGGAAGATAACTTCTTCATAGCGTCGTGGCTGGATTCCACGAGAGCAAGGCAGAAGTACATAGAACTTTCACGGTCTAGTTTCAGTAGTCACAATTGCATCTCTTCTGCCAGTCTGTGTTGATTGAGATATTCACAAAGGTCTGCCCATCTTCAAAGAGAGGATACCTAGATTACACCTCTTCTTAATGGGCTTGTAGAAAGGTTTTAGAAGAATACATGGGACCTAACATTACAAACGCCTTTGAAATATATAATCTACCACACTGTGCAGGGGTCAATTAGCCTTGTTTTGCAACAATTGCCACACACTTTGTGGCTTAAAACAATACACATGTATTAGCTCATCGTTTTAAAGTCATGAGTCCAAACAGACTTAGCTGGGTTCTCTGCTCAGGGTCTCACAAGGTGTTCACCAGTACAGGCTCTTTTCTGGAGGCTGTGAGAGAGAACCCACTTCCAGACTCATTCAGGTTGTTGGCAGGTGGTTGTAGGGCCAGGGTCCCCATTTCCTTGCTGGCTGTCAGCTCGGGGTTGCTCTCTTCTCATAGAGGCCACCCACATGTGGTCCCTCGATCTTCAAAGCCGGTGATGCCACATTGAATCCTCCTCACTCTTTGAATCATTTTGACTTCTTAGGCTGCCAGATGGAAACTCTCTGCTTTTTTTGTGTGGTTGGATTGTGTCAGCCTGGATAATGTCCTTTGGCCTGTAGCACCGTGTAATCAGAGCAGTAACATCTCATCTATCCACAGGCTCCACCTACACTCAACGGGAGAGGAGAATAACAGAGTGAGGGTCATTGGAGTCATTCTTAGAATTCTGCTTACCACAGATGGTTTGGTTCACAATGAATTGGAGATTAAAACAAAGTGGTTCTTCATCACAGATAGTTTGAAAGTACTGGTTTAGAGTCTACCAGAAAAGAATGACATGTATACAGATGATTATAATTGGAAACCTTCAGGGCTAACTTCCAAAAAGAGAGGGGTAGAGAGCACAGTGAGAAGTTAGTGGGAGGAAGATTATTATTTAAGTGAAAGGGGATAGAATTAGAATATGGTATTTGAGGATCTGGTATTTAAACTGAGCGTTAGAAGACAGGTGTGATTTGGATCTTTTGTTTTTTAATTTTTTTTTTTTTTTTAAGAGGGAAAGCATGTAGGGGAGGGGCAGAGGAAGAGAGAGAGAGTCTCAAGCAGGCACCATGCTCAACACAGAGCCTGACACAGGGCCTGATCCCAGGACCCTGGGATCATGACCTGAGCTAAAGTCAAGAGTCAACGCTTAACCAACAGAGCCACCCAGCTGCCCCTGATTTGGATCTTTAAAAAAAAATGAAGCAGGAGGACAGGATTCCAACAGTTGTGTTTCTATGTTTGCACCTTTGGACGTAAACACAGAACTGAACTGAATCCTCTCAGAGGTCATTTTATTGCTTCTCTGTTACCATAAACAATGCTGCATTAAAAACACCACCCCCCAAGGCTCAGTGAGTGACTTCAAACAGTAACCATGCATTATCCCTTACAGGTCTTTCGATCAGCTGTGTGGCTTCCCTGGTCTTGGCTGCACTGTGTCACTCGTCTCTGGCTAGCTGTGGGCGGCCTGGGTGCGTGCATCTTTGGGGGTTGGCTCTCTGTCTAGGATGACCTCAGTTCTTCTCCATGTGTCTCCTCTTCCACTTGCCCCTCATACCCCTCTAGCATACTAGCCTGGGCTTGTTCCCTGGGGGGTGGACAGAAGAACAAAAACCAGGGGAGGGAAGAGGGCAAGTCTCTTGAGGCTTGGGTTCACACTTGACACACTGTCACTTCTGCCTCCTTCTTTCAGCCAAAGCAGGTCATGAAGTCGGCCCTGATTCAGGAGGTGGGGCAAAAGACTTCACCTCTCAATGAGAGGAGCCTCAGGGTCCCATTGCAGAGGTCATGGATACAGGGAGGGGTGGAAGATTGGGGCCACTTTTTCAGTCTACCACAGTCACCTCGAGGTGAGGAAAAATAAAAGCCTCCGTTCCAACTTCACATGCACCGTTTCTCAAGCTCACCAGGGTTTTTGGAGAAAGTTACACATGAGAAACCATTGAGAAAATGTAAAGTGATCCATTAACCACAGTTATACGAAGCCAGGATTTTAAAATAGTCTGTACTCTTCTGTGTGAGGCAGAAGAGTCCCGGACAACCTTACCACCTCTGCTTTCGCAGTGTCTTCACCAGCCCATGTTATGTTCATCCTTCGGTGCCCATCCCCAGTGCCCTCTGCAGAGCTGTTTCCAGAACAGTTATTCTAGAATAATTCATGGCTGTTCTTCTAGATCCCAGTAGCAATTTTTTAGAATCAAATGATCTCAAATCTGGCTCTGCCATAGACAGAAACTGTCTTTTATGTATCATAGTCCCCGAAGCACCTAACCCAGGGCCAACAAATAGTAGTTGCACAATGAATGTCTATCAGATGGATGGATAGATGGATGAACGGATGACAGATGCCTCAGTAGGTGACTGAAGCTTTATTTTAGAGAATCTTATATTATCATAAACTTTATTTCCCTCCTTCCTTGTCAGTATGTGAGCTTGAAATCTTCATGTTGTTGTTCCACGTCTGCGTGTTTCAAAGTAAAAACCAAAAAACTGCACATTGCAGAGGGGAGGAATCGTGTTGTGTTCTTCCTCATAAACCCTGTCATTAGCATAGCTTTTCAAAACAAGGTCCCTGAGTTCCCCAAGATGCTAATCATTTGCGAGCAGGTGGGGGTAGGTGGGTGGGGGAACTTCAAATAAATTTGTGAAATGCTGGATTAAACAAAGTTAGGCAGCTCTCTGTTCTGGGAGACTTTACAGAGCCTAAATATGTTAACATCCACTGTGAATTTCCAAGGGAGCATTAGAATATGTAAGGGTTGAAAATTGGAAGAATTAGCTTTTGGTGGGAGATGAGGGAGAAGGAGGGAGGTGTCTCTTTTTAGTGTGGTAAAAGATACATAACATAATATTTATCATTTTAACAATTTGTAAGAGTATATTTCACTGGCATTAAAGACATCACAGTGTTGTGTAACCATTAATGCTATACTTAAAACATTTCTCATCATTCCCAACAGTAGTGACTCCCTCTAAGCACTAACTCCCCACTTCGCCCTGTTAACCTCTATTCTGCTTTCTGTGTGTATGAGTTTCCCTATTCTATATACCTCATATAAGTGGAATCATATAATATGCATCCTTCTGTGTCTGGCTTATTTCATTAAGCATATATTTTTAAGATCCAGCCACATTATAGCATATATCAATATTTCGTTCCTTTTTATGGCTGAATAATATTCTGTTGTATGTCTGTACTGTGTTTTGTTTATCCCTTTGTCTGTTAAGGAACAGTTGACTTGTTTCCACTTTTTGGGTATGTGAATAATGCTGCAGTGGACATTGGCATAAAAATACCTATGTTGGGGGGGGCGCCTGGGTGGCTCAGTCAGTTAAGCGTCTGACTTCGGCTCAGGTCATGATCTCACAGTTAGTGGGTTTGAGCCCCGCCCCTGTCGGGCTCTGCACTGACAGCTCAGAGCCTGGAGCCTGCTTCGGATTCTTTGTCTCCCTTTCTCTCTGCCCCTCCTCCGCTCGCACTCTGTCTCTCTCTCAAAAATAAACAAACATTAAAAAAAAAAAAAAACTTGTGTGAGTCCTTAATTTTCAGTGCTTTTAGATCTGCACCTAGGAGTGTAATTGCTGGGTCATCTGGTCATGTTTAACCTTTTAAGAAACCACCAAACTGCTTTCCACAGTGGCTGTGCTATTTTGCATTCTCTCCATTACAATCTCCAAATTGTACAGGGGTTCCAGTTTCTCCACATTCTTGCCAACGTTTGTTATTTTCTGTTTTTAAAAATTATCACTGTCTGAGTAGCTGTAAAGTGGTATCTCATGGTAGTTGTTTTGGTTTTTTTTTTTTTTTGTCTTGTTTCTTTTGTGTGTGTGTGTTTTTTTTAAATTCTCAGGTTAGCTAATATACAGTGTAGTCTTGGCTTCAGGAGTAGATTCCAGTGATTAATCACTGACCTGTAACACTCATTGCTCATCCCAATCCCCATCACCCATTTTCTCCACCCCCCCGCACTGCCCCTCCCCTATCAAACCTCAGTTCTCTGTATTTAAAAGTGTCTTGTGGTTTGCCTTCCTCTCTGTTTTTGTCCTATTTTTCGTACCCATCCCCTATGATTATCTGTTAACTCTCTCAGATTCCACATATGAGTGAAATCATATGATATCTGTCTTTCTCTGACTGACTTGTTTCGCTTAGTATAATACCCTCCAGTTCCATCCACGTTGTTGCAAATGGCAAGATTTCATTCTTTTTCATCGCTGAGTAGTATTCCATTGTGTGTGTGTGTGTGTGTGTGTGTGTGTGTGTGTGTGTACACACCACGTCTTCTTAATCCATTCATCAGTTAATGGACATTTGGGCTCTTTCCATAATTTGGCTATTCTCATGGTAGTTTTGATTTGCATTTCCCTAATGACTAATGATGTTGAGCTGTAACATATGCTATATGCATTCTGTATATAAGTCCTTCATCAAATATGTGTTTTCCAAATATATTCTCTTAGTCTATGGCTTGCCCTTTGAAGAGCAAAGGCTTTTAATTGTAATGAATTCCAATTTATGCATATTTTATGCTGTTTGTATCCTGTTTAAGAGACCATCACCTAAACCAAGGTTACTAAAGTTTGCTCGCATACTTTCTTGTATACATTTTATAGTTTTGGCTCCTACATTTAAGTCAATGATCCATTTCAAGTTAATTTTTGTGTATAGTTTGAAGTAAGGATTGAGGTTTATATGTAGGCATATGGATATCTAGTTGTTCCAACACCATGGAAAAGATTATCGTTTTCCATGGGGATTCCTTAGCACCTCTGTTCAGAATCAACTGATGATGTATCTGGGTCTCCATTCAGTTCCCATTGATCACATGTCTTTCCTTACTAAAGTACCACACTCCCTTGGTCACTGTAGTCCTAGAGGAGGCCTTGAAATTAGTGGATATTAAGTGTTCCAACTGTTCCTCTTTTTCTAGGTCCCTTGCATATCTATTTCTACAAAGATTGCATTGAGTCCACAGATAGAGAATTGACATCTTAACAACGTTGAGTCCTCTGATTTTAAACATGATGTAACTCTCCATTTATTTAGAGCTTTGATTTCTTTCATCAGTGTTCTGCAGTTTTTGATGTATAGGTCTTGCACATTTTTGTGAAATTGATCCCTCAAATGTTTCATATTTTTGATGCCATTTTAAATGGTATGTTTTATTTCTGTTTCCAATGTTTCATTTCTGGTATTTAGCAGTGCAATTTGATTTTCATTTGTCAACCTTGTATCCTGTGACATTGCTGAACTCAGTAGTTCTACTGTCTTCTTGTAGATTCCTTAGCATTTTTTACATAACCATGTTGTGGACAGATATTATTTTGGCCTCCCTTCTACAGTCAAAGAATGGAGATCTAGAAAGGCAAGGGACCTGCCTACTGTCCCACTCTTCATAAATGTAGAGCCAGAAGTCTGAAATCTAGGTCTTCTGGATTCTCCTTCAGGGCTCTCACCCTCACATCAAGTGATTGCTCAGGTTTTCAAGCCTCAAGAGAAGAAGGTCTGGAGGTTTGCAGTCCAGGGTTGGTGTGACAGCTCCAATCTATGAAGTCTTCATAGGGCTCCTTCCCGCCAGTACCCTCACCATCTCTAGGAGGTGAACCTCCATCTCATGATCATGGTGGCACTTGCATTCTAGGCAGCAAGATAGAAGGAATGAAGGTTTCTTCAGGTGGGTTCAGGGGAATGCCACACACCACCTGCACTCGCATCTAATCAGAAAACAACCTTGTCAGGCCACAACTAGCTGCAAGGATGTCTGGGAAATACCACCTGCATTCTGAGAAGTCATACTCCCAGCTAAAATTCCTATTACTTTGACAGAAAAAAAGAGAATAGCTCCTGGGGAACATAAAGCAGTTTCTGCACAAACTCTAACGTTAGGGATCCAGAAAGCAAATAGTTTGAAAATGAAAGAATAAGATAGAAAAGTTCAGTCTGTTGCATCTTTTAGAAATCACCTTAGGATCCAGGTAAGCCAGCTCTCTTTAGTTTTGGAGCCCATTAACCTTTTAGTCAGAGGATAACATTAATCCTCAGAACCCCTTTTTGGTATTAAGCCTTTGGGACTGTAGTAGATATGTGTAATCATGGATGACCTTCCTTTATCTAGAAAAGAAAAGAGGTCTCTGCTCATTCATTCATTCATTTAGCAAAAATTGGTATCTCCTACCCTCATGGAGCTCAGTTTGAGGAGAGGCAGACAGTAATGAAATAATCACCCAAATGAATGTGCAATCACAAAGGAGCAGTAAGGGTGCTATCAGGGCATACTTAGAGGTTGTGATCTAGTCAAGGAGGTCAGGGAAGGCCTGCCTGAGAGTTGGGATTTGTTCCTGTAGGGAGTTTCTACTTGCATAGCAAAGATGGTGTTCTCAGAACACCATCTTGTGTGCTGCTGTGGCTACACCTCATGTATCCTGCCTGGGGCACTGTGTGCCTTAAGAGATCAGTATGTAAGAACAAGAATGCCAGAGTGAGAGCAAGGGTAGGGGTGGGGGAAGTGGTGGGGATGCTGCTCAAGGAGGTTCAGAGCCCTTTTTGGTTCCCACCAAAATGGAGAAGAGTTTAGAGGTTGGAGAAATGGAGAAGAGTTTAGAGGTTCCAAGATGGCAGATGGAAGAGGCCAGGATCATAGTCCATCAGAGACTTTCCTTTTGGGTCAAGAAGGAGCCCAAGGATCTAAGAACCCAAAGGAATTTTCTAATAACTATAGCCATCTGTATGGAGGCACTCCCCTAAGGGACCAAGTCAGTCTCAGGGACCATCCATGTGTTATGGCAAAGAGAGGGTTAGTGGGTCCAGTCAGCCATCAGAGGAGACAGAACGTCAGCTCCCATTCAGCATCTAGATTCTGTGACTCTGAGGCATGGCACATGAGAAGGCCTTGGCAGTTGTAGGTGAGGGGAGGGCAGCACCAGAGGAGGGGATGGCCATCAGTCACCTGCTTTCCCCACTTCCCCTTCCTCACTGCCTTGGGGGACCTTTGCAAACAGTGAACAGTCAGCCAGTCTGAAGATCTAAGATGGTAGAAATCAGCCAGTGGCTCACACCCTACCAGGTGTATTTGGGAATTCACTCTTCAGCTCAAGGCAGGCATGGCAGATAGGTCCTGTCCTCTGGTCATTGCTGGCTAACTGTGATAGGCTGCTTGGAGTGCAATAATGAGAGGATTCTCAGAGTCGGGGATCCGTGGGGAAGAACATTATGATAGGTTGGTGATGCTGCCTTCATCCCGGTGTGATTGTAAGTGAAGAAATAGGATGGCATATGTAAAGATGTTTTGTTGATTGCAGAATACTATTCAAATAATAACTAATAATGGTAGCCATGATTTTTAGTGCTTCCTAAATACCAAACTCTGCTAAGACCTTTACTGGCTGTAGCTCATGTAATCCTCACAGCAACCTGTGTGCCAGATACTGTTCATATCCCCTGTTTCATACTCATGGAACCAAGGCTTGGGAAAAACAACGTAACCTGCCTCAGATCACACAGCTAGGAAGCAGAACTGTGACACAAGCCTAGATGTTTCTGACTCCAAAGCAGGTGCTATCCTACACTTTGTTTTGTTGTCTTCAGAGTAGAGAGGATCCTGACTGTAATTAGTACTATCAGAAGAGCAACTACTGAATTGCTTGGTGTCTCAGTTCTAATTCCCCAAGTAGGAGACCCATAGGATGTGTTTGTAGCCATTTTCCCACCCCTGAAAGCTCTAAGCTTGCCTTACTGTATGCAGCTGTGCGTTTTGCCCGCCTTCCTCCATACACATCCACATCTGCTCTGCAGAGCAGTGCAGTGACCCCTCTGTTGGGCTTCTCCCCCAAGCCTCTCAGAACACTCTTTGGAGGCTTTCCTGTGGTTGATCGCTTATTGGCTAGACTGAGATTTTCAATACCCCTTGTGATCAAGGCGTGAAAGTATGATTCACTCCAGTAAGTTTTTCTTTCTTGAGAATGGACTATGTTCTGAGACGTGGGAAGGAGTGGGCAGATCTGTGTGGAAGGAACCATTAGCTCTGATGATTATGCTCATGGGGTGGTTGGCAGTTTGCAAAGCACTTTCATATTGATTTTCTCCCCAAGCCTCAGTTTTGTCATCTTCAAAGTGGCTATAATGACAATAATAATGTAGTAAAGTCTCATCTTATGAAAGGGTTAGGTTATAATAAACTCACCACTTTAGGGGGAAATAACATAAAATCAGAATCACCCTTGACAATTGCCCAGGGAATATAATGACAAACCACCTCTCATAAATCCAGTTTAGGCAGGTTTTTTTCTGGCATTAACACTGATGACTGTGTCCTTGGTTGAAGTCATCACAGTGCCTTCTGCGGTAGTGAAAGTACTTGTCTTCCAAGGGAAGGCTCACCCAACACGGAAGGGCTCACATGCCAGAGGCTGGGGACAACTTGGCCTCTACGGACACCATTCATGGCACAGGCTCACTGAGCATGGGGACGGGAGGATCGCCAGCCTCCCCAGTTACAATTTGTTTCCCTTTCTCTTTGACCACGTGTCGTGCAATTCTTGAAGGTTACCATACATGTGATACAGTTCTGCTAGGGCCTGATTTTGTGACTGGCTGTCCATGAACAGGGTTCAGACTTGAAAGTAACATGTAATGGGACAAACACCAGGCTAGACCAGGGGAGATCTGAGCTCAGATACTGGGTCAGCCCCTCCTGCATCCACAGGACTTTGGACTTATGGACCTTAAAGATAAACTTATCACCCAAGTGTCAAAGTTCTCAGCCTGAATTTCTTGACTGCAGACCTGCAGAACCCTCGTGACTCTGTTAAAAAAAAAAATGTCCCTGTGCATCCCCACTTCTGTCTTCCTAGCCCATGCTGGCATCATCTCTGCCTATACATATTTGCTGTGAGAGTCTCCTCATCCTTTCTCCACTGCCCACCTCTCATCCCCATCAGCCTTTCCCTCCTCCTTTGTGTGCCACACACACTGCTATTCTTTCAGTCCCACCTGTGTTTCATATCTGCCTACCCACAGGGCCTTTGCACAGCCTTGCTTTTCCCTCTTTCAGGAATGCTCTGTTTTTCTCTTTCTGGTGAATTAACTCCTAATCATACTCCCTCTGTTTCTTCAGGGAAGCCTCTCCTAACCTTGCTGATGAGATCAGACTCTCCTGATCTGATCTGAAAGAAAGGGACTGTTTTTGCACCGTGCACTTTTTTTTTTTAATGCACACACCACTGTGGCTGTTCCAATTTATTTGTGGTTCTGGATTAAAGTGTATATTCCCCCCTGCCACACACAGTACTGTAGCTCTATGAGAGCAGGATCCTTTTCTGTCTTGCTCACCAATACCCTGGACACCTAGCACAGAGCCTAGAATGTGCTTATACTCAAACATTTAAGTGGATGGCTGGCTGGATGGACGGACGGATGGATGGGTGGGTGAGAGACTCAAATGAACATTATCATATTATGGATCAGAGAATTGTCCCTCCCCCGCCTCAACACACACCAAGTGATAAAACATTTGAGAACTTCCTCTGAAGAAAACGGTACCAGTTGATGTCATTCTTTTAGAATGGAAAAAAGAAGTTACTAAAGATTCCATTTGCCCTTTAGATAATAGACATTACAAATATCTTGGCTGTTTTTCTCTCTGCTGTTGAAAAAGGTCTCTTAATGAGCTTTCACACCTTAAGTAGCAAATGACCTTTTCTGGAGTCATCTGTGCAAAACAAAGGGTGAATTGGACAGGTGGATCTGCCCTTAAAAGTACAGGACCAGCCTTTTTAAATAGTGGTTCCTGTCTGTGAATGACCTTGCCCTCTTAGGAAATGGGGCCCTGTCTAGATTTCAGATTCCAGCATCCTGGCATCACGACTGCGGAGTTACTAGAGCTGGGAAAACGGACAGTTGCCGAGTGGAAAAGAAGACTCAGGCAGTGTCATGGTCACTGGGCTGTAGTGTCTTCGTCCCCTCATAAGCAGTGCCCTTTATGTTTCATACAGCTTGGTACTGGTTATGGTGAAAGGTAGGTTGTCTCCGAACAGCAGCCTACTAGAGAGCAGTTGGCGTAAGGTCAGCCCTATAGAAGTCTGACCCAGGGAATGCCGGAATGAGAGTGGTCCTCGGCCAGAAAGAAGGACCATTTCCTCTGAATGAAAACAAGTTGTCTTTCTTCTGCCATCTCTCCCAGGAAGAGGAGGATTCTGAGATTAATTCCAAGTGGATAGGTAGTAACATTTTATTCTTGGAGCTCTACTCCAGCCTGTTCTTGCTCAGAGACCTTCTGTGGCTCCCAGCTGCTGAACAGCTCCAGTGTAAGGCGATCAGAGTCCAGTCTAGACTTCCTGGCCTCATCGCTCATGACTCTCTTCTGTACCCCACTCACTCTAGCCAAGTCAGGCTCCTTGCTGTTAAGTAAATATGTCCCTTACTTAATGAAGTCCATTTCTTTGCACATGCTTTCCCTCCAACTAGATTCTGACCCCTCCCCCCAACCTGCCATTGCTACCTGTCAAAATCCTACCTATTCTTTCTGGCAACTCTCAAAGACTGCTTCTGTAGGAATCTTTCCCTGATTTCCCCAGGGAGAATGTAATCTTTGGCTCTTGTAAATACATACAGAATTTATCTGTACAACTTTTGGGGCCCTTATATTAGTATTGTGTGTTTTTTCCTTTCTTATATACTTGTCACATATCCATGCTATTATTTGTTGAGTCCGGGGACTATCTTATTTATCTTTGTCTCCTCCACCGTTCTTTGGACATAGTAGGTCCTCAGTTTATTAACAAAGTTATCCTTATTTGTTGGATGAATGAGTAGATAAAAACAATCCAGCTTATGTCCTCAAAACTCATAAAGGAAGTACATTTATCCAACTGTCCAAACTCCCTTGCTTAAAGTAACTTTATGCTTTCAGTAAATTAAGCTGTACCTGGCCCTCTTTGAAGTATAACCTTGCAGGCAACCTTGAGGAAAATGCTTTGCTGTGTGTGTGTGTGTGTGTGTGTGTGTGTGTGTGTGAAGGTTATTGGAATCATCTGCTTAGCAGATAAACAAAGGTTTGGAATTACACAGAGTCATTCAAACCTCAAAGCAAAATCATTGCAGTGCCTTTGTAGGGTTAGTTGAAAGGTGGGGCGGAGGGAGAAGCAATGTGAAATTTGCAGCAGAATCTGGTCTGTAATATGTCCTCAGACCCCAGCTCCAGCAGATGACCTGCTCGGTTTGACTTTGGGCATTGCCATTTTGGAGTGCATTGCCCATTTTCCGTATTTTGAAGACACTCGCCAGCTGAGCCAGGGATGCCAGTGTCCTCCAAGTGAGAGTCACAGAGTCTGCGACGTTGGGATTAGAGTCTGCACTTTGATGGATCTTTCTTCTTGGGCAGAACGCAGTTGACTTGCTTCACCATCTTTCTCTCTCCCCCCAAAGGGTGCCAGGCACGCTAAATAGTGATTAAACAAAAGATTAAAATTCCATCTGTGTGTGTGTGAGTGTGTGGCTGTTTGAACACTAATCGATTCTTTCTGTGGAATGTTAAGCAAAAGCACGCAGATACCAGAAGCAGTTATTTAGAGTGGCCAGTCAAGATCCATTTCCAATTTATTGTTTAATGGGATTGCCACGTTAATTCTGCCAGCCTCCTCCACAGACTCTCCCTCATCTCTCTTTCCATCCTCCCTCCCAACCCCTTTGCTTCCTGTGGCAAAAAGACCTCTGGAAACCAAGGGCTGAAGGGAAACAATCACAGCTTTCATAGACAAATGTTTGAGTCTGTAGAATTAAAGAAACTTACAGTTACCTCTGGATTGAAAAGCCAGATATGCTTGCTTGCATAATATTAAGTGATTGCTATTGCCGAGGAATTGCTGTCTTTTGAGAGGTGCTGTCCATGCCTTTCTTGTCTCTAAAGGTCCTGTGACATTTGGTTCTATTGCAGAATGGCACGCTTAACTAGGAACTTTCTTCTTTTCTGAAGAATTTCCACTTGGGCCCCTGCCCTCATGTAAATGAGGAGACTCTCTAAATCCCGTTATCAGCAGTGGCCACTTGCATCGGCTCAGATGTTACATAGGTTGCTTCTGCCGGGCTTATGGTTTTATTATTTGATTCCTGCCCTCTTCAGTTCCCCCAAATGTGGCTATCATGAACACCGGATGATAAGCTTTCTCTAAAAATAATGTATTACTAGGCCCCCTTTGCTGAGAAGGCCTGACTTATGCCAGACACTGAGCTAGATGCTCTGTATTGATTAGCTCAGTTCATTCTCCCCAGCAACCCACAGGTTATGGTTGCTCTGTTAATTTTCTCTATTTATCAGTCAAGGAAATTGGGGTCCACCTACCCTGGAAGTGAAACCTAGGTTTTTTCACTTCTGGAGCTGGAATGCTCTGAGTCATTAAACTAGACTACCTGCCCCATGGATGAGCAGACGTTCAGTCATTCGGCTGGTATTTACTGAGGGCCTAAGATGGACCAGGTGTTGGCCTAGGAATGCACACTGATGAACCAAAACAAGTGATGCCCCCGTCTTCAAGAGGCTCACAGTCTATCCCAGGGAGAGAACACCCAGATTGGGCTGGCAAGCTATGGAATTTAAGGAAAATCTGTTCTATTCTGTTAGCCTCGGATTTCATATCTGTAAATCGAGGCAGCTGGGTTTAGACAAGTGGGTTTTCCAGCTTTATTGTGAATCAGAATCACTTGGGGATTGCATTTAAAAACACATCGGGCGCCTGGGTGGCTCATTTGGTTGAATGTCCAACTCTTGATTTCATCTCAGGTCATGATCCCAAGGGTTGTGGGATTGAACCCTGCTTTGGGCTTTGTGCTGAGCATGGAGTCTGCTCAAGATTCTCCCACTCTCTCTTTCTCTCTCTCTCTCTCTCTCTCTCTCTATCCCTCTGCCCGTCTCCCCTACCTGTGCGCTCTCTCGCTCTCTCTCTCTCAAAAAAATAAATAAAAACACATCTTGGCTTCCTCCTCCCAAGTGCTTTGATAGAATAGGTTCAGGGTGGGGCCAGGAAATTATATCTATAATGAGGGCCCAGGCCTCCCAAGAACTACCCTTTGAGAGAGACTGATTGGGCTGTAAACCCCCAGTGACACTTACACAGGATTTGTGTTGTCATGCCTGGATCCCCAGTGCCTGGAACAGGGTGGGTCTTGATAAATATTTGGTGAGAGTTTGGATGATCTATCTATGGGGTTTCCATGGATGGACGTCAGAGAGCCCTAAAGCACTTGAAATTGACCACAACTTTTGTTAAGGTTTGTGAATAGGATTAAAAGCGCCCTCTGAGCACTGAAAACTCTGTGATTTTAGGATTGAAACCTAAATCTTCTCCTACCAAAAGCTCAGACCTATTAATTATAAAGCAGTTAATAGGAAACTTTGAGTTCTCTATCAAGGTGATTTGATGAGAAGATGTCAATTTACAATAGATTCTTAAAATTGTAAAGGAGTTGATATACACAGTTTATGTGGAAATTCTGGAAGTGCTTGGGAGACATCATGTTTTTGTGATTTTCTCACTTCATCCAAATGTACCTTTTGGGTAGATAGTGCTGTCTCCATTTTCCAGGTGGGAAAATCAGGGTGCTTGTGGCTTCTATACCTTGTCCAAGGTTACATTGCAAGGGCCTTCTTCACTGAAGACCAGCCTGGGAGTCGGAGAACATGGTTCTTATCCTCTTGCCTGCTTATGTGGCCTTGATTGGGGTAACTTGGCCTCTTTGGGCCTCAGCTTCCCCATCTGTAAGATGGGGGAGGAGTGAACTAATTGATTCTGAGCATCTGCTTAACTTGGATATTTGAGGACCTCTATAACTATGTGCTTAGACGTGCAGAACTCCCTGTGTCTGTAGGCTCTGACATCCTATTTGTTTAGGCAGGTGGAGGAGCTAATGGGAGCATCTGAACAGCATAGATCCTGTCTGCAGAGCATTCCAGAGGGCCAAACATCATGTAAGCAAGGCAATGCAAGTGATAGAAGCTGAGGATGTGAAACTCCCAGAATTTTGGAACCTTAACCCTCTACCCTGTCAGTTCAACAATTCGCTGTTCATTCTGAGAACAAGATTCAAGGAGCCTACTTCCATGAGGTCACAACTGTGGCATTCAATCCCGTGCCACGTTTCCAGTGCCAAGGGAAGACTTTTATGAACAGACGGAGGAAACAGAGCCCTTCAGGGAATTTTAGACTCTTGAAATGTCCTTTAAGGGTCACCTGGCCCTTGCTACTCAAAGTGTCCTTTATGAACCGCGAGCATCAGCATCACCTGGGAGCTTGTTAGATGTGCAGAGTCTCAGGCCCCATATCAGAATCTGTGTTTAATAAGATCTCCCACCTCTGCTCTGTGATCGCACTGCACATTAATTGTTTTTTTTTTTTTTTGAGAGAGAGAGAGAGGGGGAGAAAGAGAATCCCATTTAGGCTCCACACTGTCAGCACAGAACCCAGTGTGGGGCTCAATCTCACAAACTATGAGATCATGACCTGAACTGAAATCAAGAGTCAGATGCTCAACCAACTGAGCCACCCAGGCACCCCTGCTGATTTCCTTTTGAGAAGCACTAGTCCCCACCCAGCCTTGATTCCCCTCTTTCATATCCTGATGATATCTAGCATCCTATTCCTGGCCTCCTCTAATATCTTCCTCCTAGCTGGTCCTCTTTCAACCTGGCACAATCCAACTTTTGGAGTTTCTTCTCTATCTGAAGCTAAGCCCTCGCTCATTGAATAATCTCTGCCATTGTCATTTGTTCTACCCTTAGGACCTCAGAGAACAAGATGACTCCTTCTGTGTCCCCCATGGCTTCTTGTCTCCTAGTCCTTCTGCCACACAGTTTCTAATTGCAGCATTGTATATTGTATACTATGCAATATTGTATATTGCAGCATATTGCAAACTCGCTTCGGCCAGGCAAGTGACACACATGAGAGATGGGAACCAGAAGAAAAGAAGTAAGGAATGGTAGGGACTGCGGCAAACTGGAGAGGCTTGCCTCACCTAAGCAGGGCAGCTCTTGTTTCTCAGTCCTGCTGAGGAGCTGCAGGAACTCAGTCTGAACACTGACATGTCTTTTGAGTTTTCAAGAGAACCCAAAATCTTGATAGAACAATAGGAAATCTCTCTTCCCCCCACATTGGCAAGTAAAAAAAAAAAAAAAA
>CM053572.1:100481490-100851107 GCA_028646485.1 Cryptoprocta ferox | reverse complement strand
GTGTGAATACTAGAAAATTTGAAGTTATACGTGTGGCTCACATTTGTGGCTCACATTAGATTTCTGTTGGACAGGGCCACACTTACTGCTTTCTCCCTTGGGGGAAAGGAAAATCTGTCCATCTGTTTTCTCTCCTGCCAGTTTGTGGTTCTAGGAGGGTAGACACTGTGTACCTGTCATCTTCTGACCTTTGCCCACCTGACTGGCATATGGCAGCACTAACAGAGGTATATTGAGGGAATTAATAAATGAACAAAGGATGACAGACCATCAGTCAACACCAACAGCTCCCATAGATAGTGCAGCTTCTGGGTCTCTGTTATTAAATTTATTTCCCCTTTCCTTCTTTTTCAAAGTGTCTTCTTTTTTTCAAGGGCTCCCACAATCAGCAGAAGAAGATATTTTTCCTAGGAGATGGGCAAAAGCTGAAGGATTGGCATGACCAAGAAGCTATCAGGAGAGACGCCCAGCGCGTAGGTATGGAGAACAGTATTGCCCGCCGGCAGGTCCCGTGAAGCCCGTGTGTGTGTGTGTGTGTGTGTGTGCGTGTGTGTGTGTGTGTGTGTGTGTGTGTGTGTGTGTTTAGCAAGTGTGTCTGCACCTCCTGTTGACTGCCTCTCCAGGAGTCAACTTCCTGGGGGTCCCCCTCTTCACCTGTTAGCTGACCCCTTTCTCCACTCACCACCAGGTCCACTGCCTTCAGGAGTTGCCCCTGCTACCTTTATTTGGGGGTAGAAGATGTCTCCCCCTCATGAGATATTTTACCACTAGAATGAAGAGTGGTCATGCATGACAAAAGACAACATTTATTAAACACCTAGGGCGAGCATGGAGGCCCACACTCTACACTTTGCACATTTTCTCAGTGAAACCCTAAGTCGCCCTTTATGGCCCATCTGACAAGAAGGGACCCATAACTCAGAGATGCAGGGTAATCTGCCTGCAGTCACACAGTGAGAAAGAGGCAGGCTTGGGACTTGAACCCAGGTCTAGAGGACAGAGTTGATCCCTATCCAGCTCTGTAGCCATAGGACTGAATGGATTTAGCAGGCTTCAGCTCAAGTTTTCTTTGGCTAATTAGTCTTTGAAGCAGTTCCGTTACACCAGGGAGTTGGGAAGGGTTGTCGGGGGTAGGGGGATTATAAAGAAATTACATGGAAAGTCATCTCTAGAGAGCCTGGACTTAGGGGTCAGGAGGGTAGCCCTGACACCGCTGACTGGATGTTGTGGTGACAAATAAAGTGATAGATTTGAAGCAACTTTACAATACTGGATAGCACTGTAGAGATAGAGGGATTGGTATTTTATTCATTTTATCTCAGTTAAAGTCACCACCACTATTGATTTCTTTTTTTAGATTACATTATATATATATTAAAAAAAAAAACAGACTACAACAAGGCTCCAAATAGAGCTGATGTAATAACCGATGGTCAGGGAAATCTAAAGGCATGACATGCATTTTTCTATAAGCCAATGATTTAAAATGCAGTGGGGGTGGGTGCCGCCTAAGCTGGGAAAGGAAACATTTGAAAAGAGATGATTCTTCAGGCCGAAATACCAGAATTATTAGAATGTTGCGCTAACTAGCAAGAAGAGAGTAAGCAGTGGAAACAGTATGAAGAATAATAATACAGCTTGTGTTGAGTGCTAACTCTGTGCCAGGCATCTGGCCTGGCATTATCTCCTTGATTATTACATTGGCCCTTCTTATCCCAGTTAGTACAAAGAGCAAACCCCGATCATCGAAAGGCTAATGGCATGCCCAGGGTGACAAAGCTGGGAGTGGCAAGTTTGGGCCTCAAGCTGTCCTCTGCCAGATGCTGGGGCCTGAGCTCTGAATTGCTCCTCCATACCCCCTCCTGAAACTTCCCTCCCCAGGCAGATGCTTCTAGCTCTTCTTTTACTGCTTGCATTTGTGTCCCTTGCGGAATCTGGCCTGGGCACTAGGCAGCTGCATCTTCTCATGGAGCATTACAAGATGGTGGCGTCCTCTCTCTCATTGGGCTGGAGGCACAAGGCTGTAGGCACAACCCTTGGCCCCACCTCTCAGCTTGCACCTTCCCATTAAGCTGATGTTTGTCAACATTTACTTTGCAAAGTAAGTAGGATGTTACTCAGACCACAGGCTCCAGAAGATGAGGTGGTTTTTTAATGAGCTACTTTTATGACCGTTTCTCTCCAATTGCAGATTCTTGGGCTGTTCTTGCAGGGGTTGGTGTGGACATTTGTACTCACCATCTGCACCCTGAGAACCCAGAGAATAATTGCCTGGGGCATCAGGGTCTTTTTCCCCAAATGGATTGTGCAGAGAAAGGACACCTAGCACTTTATCCACACAAATCCATGACTCAAAGCAACATTTTTCAGGCAATCCTGGCCTAGGATGGACAGATCTTAATTGTTTGCTGGCCTAAACAATCAAAGCATCTTTTATCATTTGTGGCAATTTTTATTTGCATATGAACTTTGCCTTGCCTAGAGAGTCATCCTATTCCTGACATGAATATGTTTTATTGTTCACAAATTCTGTCATGGATGCAACTTCACATTTGAAGTTCAGAGAGTTGGTGTGACTGGCCCAAGATTGGTCAGCTCATAAATAGACCTGGCCTCCCATCCCAGTGATAGGACTCCATGGTCAGGGGTGTTTGGGGCCCCTAGTGGAGTAGGGGAAGCATGGGCTTTGGAGCCCACAGACCTGCTTTTAGAACCTTCTTGAGTCTCAGTTTATCCATCTGTAGAATGAGGGCTCACACGTCCACCCTCATGGCTTGCTGTGGGAATTACATGAGAACAAGTACATGACATAGCCCTGGCTGAATAAATGCTCATTCCCCTCCGCTCTTTATACACCGGCCTCACGAAATCTGGAGGTCCACCCTGTATCCAAGGATAAAGTTTTATCTCTGTGACTTAGTTATATTTTTTCACTCTTCTTCCCCCATTCCATTCAGTTAGCAACATTGACTTTGCTCTTTGCTCCTAGGAAATGGAGAACAAGGGAGACCTTACCCCATGACCGATGCTGAGAGAGTGGATCAGGCGTACCGAGAAAATGGATTTAACATTTACGTCAGCGATAAAATCTCCCTGAATCGCTCTCTACCTGATATTCGGCACCCAAAGTGAGTGTAACATCTCTCATCTTCTGGGATCTAAGGATTTTGCCCGTGGCTCTTGATGAGAATAAATTAAAGAAACAGGTACATAAAGTGGTGCTGGAGGAAATTCCCTCCTTGGTAGCCAGGGCCTTGGTGCAGAGGTTAATGTGACCGATTCTCTTAGACTTAGCGGTGGTGTGACAGAGAAATGAAAGACAGCCAGTCTCCTTCCCCTTTCCAGGCAGTGGGATTCATGCATCCTCTGCATTTCCCTTCTGTGCTCTGGCCCACGGGGAAGTTCAAAACTCAAGTTCAGACAATTGCAGCAACAGTTTCAACCCTCATGCTCTCCATGAGGAGATACATTTTTATTTCTTTTTCTTAAAAAAAATGGCTTTGTTTTAGCTGTCCTGTGCCCCCTAGGTTTTCGTGTCTTTTTTTATAAGCTATTTCAAGTCTTTTTAAAATGATGATAAAGAGGGTAACAATGGCAGCTAACATCCTTTGAACAGGCATCATGTGCAGGCACTCTGTTTGCCTTAAATGTCATGACTCCTGTAAGGCCACAAGGTGGCAAAGGAGCTGAGCCAGGTCTCCAGCTCAACCAAAAACTAGACTCTGGACCTGAGGCTATCCTGCCTCCCTGAAGACATCTAGTCTTTAGTAGAGCTGTTGTGGTGGTCATGGTGATTTTCTGCTAGAGCAGTAGTGCGTAGAGTTGGTGTGCAGTAAAATCACCTGGAGGGATGTTAGAGCCCAGAATTTTGAGCCTCACCCCCATAAATCCTGATTCAACAGACGTGGGCGAGGGGCCCAAGAACTTGCATTATAAACAAGCTTCTACATGATGCTGGTGCAGCTTATCTTGGGTCCACACTTTGGGAACCACCAAAGGTAGAATTCAAATGGGAATTCTACAGGAAGGCGGTACTGAGTGGCCCCGGACTGTAAAGTGTGTTGCTCAGCGGTTAAGAGAGTCGAACCCAGGAAAAGATAGTAACAGCTAACATTTACTAGGTGCTTCCTGCATGCCAGGCATTGTTCCCAGCGAGTGGTTCTCAAAGCGTGGTCCCCAGACCAGCAATATCATGGGCACCTCGGAACTTATTAGACATGCAAATTCTCGGTTTCAGCCTAGATCTACTGCAGCAAAATCTCTTGGGAGGTGCCCAGCAATCAGTGTTTTAACAAGCCCTCTGGGTCATTCTGATGCAAAGCTTAAGTTTTAGAAGATATTCTGGGTACTTTAAGTGCTTACCCCGCTCAGCCAAACCTTCCAAAAACAAATGACGTATGTACCTTTATTATCCTCATTTTACAGATGAGGAATTGAGGCACACAAAGGCTAGATAATTTGCATACGATGGCACAGCTGGGAAGGGGAGCCAGAACTTGAATGCAGGGAGTCTGATGTAGCGTCTATAATCCATAAGGTCTTTGCACCTGTAAGAACAGAATTGGTAGAAAGCAGATCAGGCACGCCTCGGAGATACTGCAGGCTGTGCTCCAGACCTCCGCAATAAAGCAAGTCAACTGAATTTTTTGCTTTCCCCATGCATATAAAAGTTGTGTTTACACTATACTGTTTTCTGTTGAGTGTGCAATAACATTATGTCTAAAAGACAATGTACATACCTTACTTTAAAAAATGCTAACCATCATCTGAGCTTTCAGTGGTGGAGGGTCTCTCTGGCCTCGTCGATGTGGATGGCTGCTGACTGATCAGGGTGGTGGTTACTGAACACCGGGGTGGCTGTGGCAGTTTCCTAAAATAAAACAATAAAGTTTGCTGCCTTGATCATCTCTTCCTTGAAAGACAGATTTCTCAGTAGCATGCGATACTATTTGATAGCATTTACCCACAAGGGGACTTCTTTCAAAATCGAAATCACTCGTCACAAACCTCACCACTGCTTTATCAAGTCCGTCTGCGTGATGTTCCACATCCTTTGTTGTCATTTCAACAGTCTTCATAGCATCGTCACCAGGAGCAGATTCCATCTCGAGAAGCTGTTGTCTTTGCTCATCCATAAGAAGGAACTCCTCATCCATGATGGTTTTATCGTGAGATTGCAGCAGTTCATGTATAATAATGAAATAGTTCGAAATATTGTGAGAATTACCAGTATGTGACCCACACGTGAAGTGAGCAAATACTGTTGGGAAAATGGCGGCAACAGACTTGCTCAACACAGGGTCGCACACAGTATCTGCAAAGCACAGTAAAGTGAAGTGACCTAAACTGAGGTAGGCCTACAAGAAAGAATTAATCTTGGTAGCATGTTTGGGCTACTTACAAAATGCTTTCTGCCCCATTCTATCCTTTCAGCTCCCATAGCAGTGCTTTGAGATTGGCCTTATTATCCTCTCTGCTTTGTAGATGAGGACACCACACAGCTAGGAATCTGTACCCAAAAGGGGTGGTGTTTATCCAGGATGGGCCCCATTCACAGCACTTGTTGCCATGAGGGCAGGAATTGTGGGGCCTAGGAGCTCAGAGTGTTTGTCCATGGGGCTTGCAATTTGTTTCATGGTCTTTACAGTCAAGCCCAAGATTTTTCATCTAAGTCTGAGAATGTAGTTCAGATATTACTGATGTTGCTGGATTCAGAGCTGTGACCTGACTCTGAGGGTCAGAAACTCAATTTATGTGTTTAGCCCCTTGCAGAGTTGAGAATTCTGCACTAATTTCATCTTGCTGGCTCTATGAAAGAAGTTCATCTGGGAACATTATACCCTCACCTCAGCTGCTATTCTGTGGCTCGGTGGGCTCGCATCTCTGGCTGTGCCTGGGGTGGCTTATACAAGTGCCAGAGTCCCACCCCAGACAGCCAGAATCTGAATCTCTGGGGGGTGCATCCTGGGTCGCAGTGTTTTCTAAAGCCTCGGAAAGCGAGTCTCACGTACATAACCGGGGTTGAGAACTGCTGGTGTCAATCAAGGAATATTTTTATGAGAGGGAGAAGCTAGGTGTGGACACAGCTTTCAACCACCCATTCATTTGTTGAGTCAGTAAATATATATGAATGGGCTTGACACCAGGAACACAACGATAAATGAGCCATGATTGCTGCCTTGTGCAAGACGTGAGACAGATGGGCTAAGCAGGTCATTACACCGCAGATGAGGAGACCGGTCATAAAGGTAGACTCAGGGTGCTGTGGAACTCCAGAGGACACCCCAACCCAGCTCCAGCCTTTTCGGGAAGATGCTGCAAGTAGAAAAGTAGGCAAAAAGTGCACAGTCTCGGGCTGACTGATTAAAAGTTCGAGTCTCCCAGCTGGATGGAGGCCCTCAGGTTGGGGCCTGGCCCCCTTGCCTCCAGTGCACCACTCTTTCCCAACAGCTCAGAAAAAGAAAGGTCTTCTTAATCTCGAAGTTCCGGGGTCCACAGACAAGTCTGTGGGTAGAATTCAGGAGGCTCTCTAAACCTGGATGAGGAAAAACACTGCATTTTTCTTTTCACTAACCACTAACTGAAACATGGTGTTCCTTTCCGTTAATGACTGTAGGCAACAAAGCACCTGTGAATTTGTCACCAAAAAGAAATCATTTACTTTTACATGACTTTATGGATATCTAGAAAAGTCATGAATACTCCTCACTACTTTGAAGTGAAGGTAGTTTTTAGAACAGCCACTAGATCGTGTTGATTAATGTATTAATAAGGAAACACTTTTATTACTATATTTCAGATTTTAAAATTATTTTGATAACTATATCCCAGTCCAATTGGTTTCCTTTATAACCTGATGTTTTATTTTATGCATTATAAAAGCTGCTCTGAGAAGTGGCCATAGCTTCTCAGCTTAGCTTCACCAGCTTAGCAGAGGAGTCCAGAGTATCAGGAAGGTGAGGAAGCAATGTTCTAGGTGCGTGTGAATGAGCCGAAGGATGCCTCAGGCTCCTCTGTTCCCAGCCCACCCCGCCAGCCTCTAAGTCACCATGAAGGATGTCACTAAATCCAGTGCTCCTGACACTCCCCACCCTCCTCTCCTGACCTGCCCCCCCCCCCCCGGCTTTTCAGAATCCCTAGTTGTGGAAGAGGACTTTCTGGAAGTGAGTTGACAGATGTCTTGAAGAGCTATTCCTTTTCTTCCTGGGCTGGAGGGACGGGGGGCAGGGAAGGGAGTGAATCTTTCCTGCAGACAGCAGAAATGTCTGAGATTAGAGCAGTGGAGACACCCCCTCCCTCTGGTTTCTTTGAGCTGAAACAGCTTCTCCATCAGGAGCTGAGGTAATGTTTGCCTTTTACTTCTTCCAACTGAATTTTGGCAACGTCGCATCAGGAACGGGATCGAGGGGCTGTTTGTGCCAGCTGCGTTTGCTTCCACCAGAAGCTGCACCAAGGACCATGGAGACACAGAGAACGGAAAGCAGGCAGTCCGGCCGACTTGCTGGGCTTGTGTATGGGAGGCAGCCAGCTGGCTCTGGCGGGCCTGCCCCCCTGCACCGCTTGCCGAGGGAGCAGGAACCAGAGATAGGCTGGCTGGTGCACCGCCTGCTTCCCTTGCTCCCTGGGAGGCCAGTTGGGCTGCTTGGCAACCATACATGGAGGCCCCTCCAAGACACAGAGCTGACAGCCGCAGCCCCAACTGCGGAAGTGATTGGGGTCTGAAGCTTCCTGTGCGAACTTCTCCTCTGGAAAAAGGGTCATTTTCTCCCATGCAAAGATCATCCATCTGAAAGCAGCCAGAGAACATTGATGGTAGGAAGGAAAACCATCTACAATCCTGACCTGCTTTCTCCAGTCCCTTGGTTTAGCGTTCAACAATGAATGGACCTGAATGGAATCTTTGTTGCAATAAAAGGCCCAAATCTACCAGATTCCTTTTTGTGAAATTAGTTCTGTTGATTTGTAGTGTGTGCTGAATTTCCTCAGAAGAACTTAGAAGTTCATATTATTATAATAGGCCAGCGTTCTATTGATCGCCTTTACATCTCCCAACAGGTTACAAAAGCAACAAGGCAGGCAATTATAGCCTATGAGTTTTGACACACATTTATTAAATATATACTCTGGAAGGAAAGACAGGTTGCCAGCACAAATTTCAATGAACCACATTTATAGCACCAGTTGTAATGATAATAATAGTGCCCCAAATATGAATGTACACATAGACATACAAAAATGCTATTTAGGGGCCAAGACAGAGTAACAGGACCCTCTCCTGCCTGAAATAACAGCAATTAAAGACAAACTGTGTGGAGCAATGGTTTATAGGACATTGGACATCAGTCAGTGACAGGCTGTAATCCTTAAGAGATGGGAAGCAAATGAGGTGAGCCCTACAGGTTCCCCAACTTTTGTCTCGAGAGAGTTTCTAGGCCGTGATATAGGGAGGGGCCCAAGTAGAGCTCAGAGGACTTCCTGAGTGGAGGAGAGGAAGTGAGAGTTCAAGGAGACCAAAGAGGCCAGAGTTCATAGGCCCTTGAATGAGGAAAATACTAATCAAAACCAACCCAGGATCATCTGGGTGGCTCAGTCAGTTAAGCATCCAACTCTTGGCTTTGGCTCAGGTCATGATCTCACAGATTGTGGGTTTGAGCCCCACGTCGGCCTCCACAGGGATGGTGCAGAGCCTTCTTGGGATTCTCTCTCTCCCTCTCTCTCTCTATCCCTCTCCCACTTGTACTGTCTCTCTCTCAAAATAAATAAACGTTAAAAATAATAACAACAGCCCAGAGTTAACACAGATTTTAGAATTAACAGAGGACACTAAAACAGTTATTGTAACTATATTTTATATGTTTCAAAAATTAAGTAGACACATGGACAATATAAAAAGACCCAAACTGAGCTTCTAGAAATGAAATTAACAATGTCTGCAATGAAAACTAGTGTATGGGATGAATGGCAGCTTAGATATTGCAGGGGTGGGGGAAGTAAAACTGAAGAGCAGGAAAAGAAACTACTCAAGATAAAATAACAGAAGAAGAATTTTTCAAAATGGAAAGGGCATTAATGAACTATGGGACAACGTTAAGCAATCAAATGTCCATGTAATTAGAGTCTATGAAAGGGAAGAGGAAAATAAAAGTTTTCCAAGTTGAATGACAACTGTAAAACCACAAATCCAAGAAGCACAATGAAACTCAATCTTAAGAAACATGAGTAAAATGACACCACTGTAAATCATAATCAAATACTACAAACCAGTGATGAAGACAATGTTTTAAAGGAGGTAGAGAAATAAAACCTAAAGGACTGAAGACAAGGATGACAGAATTCTCAGTGGACATGAAAGAGGCAAGAGCATGGTGTGACAATATCTTTAAGATATTACAAGTAAAAACTCTACCAACCTAAAATTCTACACCCAGTGAAAACATCTTTCAAAAATAAAGGCAAAATAGAGACTTGTCAGACACTGAAAGAATTTATCACAGCAGTTATGTACTGTAAGAAATGTTAAAGGAAGTCCTTTAGGGAAAAAAATATGGTAACAGGTGGAAATAGGGATCTTCATTTACAAAGAATGAAGATCACTGGAAATAGTAACTATGTGTATAGATATACACTATTTCTTATTGTTTAAATCTTTTTAAAAGGTATCTGACAGTAAGACCAAAAATAATAATAATGTATTGTTGAGTTTTCAACCTATGTAAGGTATACATGTATGCCAACATAAAGGTCAGAGAGGAGAAATGATATTATACTTCTACAAGATTTTCATACTACTTGTGAAGTGATATGGTATCATTTGAAGGTATACTGTTAAAATGTATCCTATAAATCATGAAACAAGCACTAAAATGCAAAGCAAAGAGTTATAGCATAAGCCAACAAGGGAGGTAAAATGGAATAATGAAAAATATTCAGTTAATCCAAAAGAAGGCAGAAAAAGAGAGAAAAGGGAACTGAGATCAGAAAGGACAAATACGAAGCAAATACCAAAATGACGGACTTTAACCTAACCATATCAATAATCACATTAAATGTAAATGCACTGATTGTTTCAGTTAAAAGGCAGAACTCTATGCCTTCTACCCAATTAGGTGAAAAAACAAGGTTCAGCTATATGCTGCCTGCAAAAAACACACTTTAAATATAAAGGTACAGATGACAGTAAAAATATAGGAAAAATCTACCAAGCTAACACTAATCAAAAGGAAGCTTTGGTGGCTGTATTAATATCAGTTTAAGTAGGATTCAAAACAAAGAATGTCAGAGATAAAGAAGGTAGTTTAATAATTTAATAAAGGATCCTTCATTAAGAGAACATAGCAACTGGGGCACTGGGGTGTCTCAGTTGGTTAAGTGTCTGCCTTCGGCTCAGGTCATGATCTCTCAGTTCGTGGGTTCAAGTCCCACGTCAGCTCTGTGCTGACAGCTGACAGCTCAGAGCCTGGAGCCTGCTTCATATTCTGTGTCTCCCTCTCTCTCTGCCCCTCCCCCACTTGCGTGTGCGCCCTCTCTCTCAAAAATAAACATTTAAAAAGAGCGAGAGAAAATATAGCAACCCTAAATATTTACGTACTTCATAAGAGAGCTTCAAAATACATGAAGCAAAAACTCATGGAACTACAAAGAGCAATAGACATAGCCACAATTATGAGATTTAACACTTTTCTCTCAAAAATTGGTAGAACAAGTAGACAGAAAATCAGCAAGGATATAGTAGACTTTAACAGCGTCATCAACTCCCATGACCCAATTGACATTTGTAGAACCCTCTACCCAGTAACAGCAGAATGTACATTCTTTTCAAGTATGTGTAGACCATTTACCAAGATCATATTCTGGGATGGAAAACAAGTCTCCATAAATTTAAAAGGATTCAAGTGATACAAAGTATATTTTCTGACCACAGTGGAATTAAATTTTAGACACCAATAACAGAACAGTCTCTTAACATTTTCAAATGTCTGGAAACTATGTAACTCATGTATGAATAACAGATGGGTCAAAGAAGAACTCAAAAGGAAAATTAGAACTTAATGGTAATGAAGACAACATATCAGAATTTGTGGGATGTCACTAAAGCAGTACTTACAGGGAAGTTTGTAGCATTAAATGCTTATATTTGAAAAGAAAAATAGTGTCAAACTGATGACATCAGCTTCTACTTTAAGAAACCAGAAAAATAAGAACAAGTCAATCCAAAATAAACAGAAGAAAGGAAATTTTAAAAAGATCAAAGCAGAGATCAATGAAGCAGAAAATAGAAAAACAATAGGAAAAAAATCAATGAAACCAAAAGCTGACACTTTGAGGTGGTCAATCTAATGGATTAACTTCTAACCAGACTGATAAGGAGCAAGAGGGAGAAGACACAAACTACCAATATCAGAAATGAGAGAGATGCTGTAACTATAGATTCTATAATTATTAGAATAATAAAGGAATATTCTGAACAACTTTGTGCCTGTAATTTCAGCAACTTAGTTGAAACGATAAATTCCTTGAAAGGTACAAACTACCAAAGCTCACTTGAAAAGAAATAATTAACCAGAATAGTCTTATATCTATTAAAGAAATTGATGTTATAGTTAAGAACTTCCCTACAAAGAAAAGTTTAAGCCCAGATGGGTTCATTGGTGACTTCTACACACACACACACACACACACACACACACACACAATTAAATAATAGAAACAACTCTTCTACACCAACTCTTCCAAAAAATCAAAGAGAATAGAATACTTTCCAACTCATTGTGAACTCAGCATTACCCTGATACCAAAACAAGGCAAAGATATTGCAAGAAAATTATATTATAGACCAGCATCCCTCACAGATTGGACAGGTGCTGTTATTGTCATTATTGTCATTTCCGTTTTTCAGATCAGCAAATAGAAGAATAAAAATGGGGGAAGGAAAGTGACCTGTGGCAAAAGTCACACAAGTACACCCTGACTTAATCTAGAGTCCACTTGGAAATGGATTTGTTATCATGGTTTGCCAACCATTGCAGTATCCAAAACACCGAGAAAAAGAGGTAGGAAATCAGGAAGCGGGAGAGCCCTGAGGAGGAAATGGCCCCATGGACCCAGGAGAGCTGGCAATGCTGAGGTCCTATTCAGGAACAACCACCTTCCCCCCATGATAGTGTGGCCTTGGTAATGCCGGGGGCTTGAGAACCAGGAAAGCCTGATGTTTATAAATACCCCCAGAGTGTTGTCATATGGTGATGTAAACCTGAGCAAGAAAGGCCAGGATGTAACCTGCTCCCTGCATGGCCACCTCATGGATGTACCAGTAGCTAATTAAATCAGCAACTTAACCTAAAGTAACTATGTATATATCAGCGGGCTTCTTTCCCACTCCTCCACCCCCAGTCTGTAGCCCACCTAAAATACAGCTAGCCCCTACTCATTTATTCTAAAATGATCAAGTGTCAGTCCCTGTGTTAAGGAAATCTCAAGCCTATCAGTCACTGGAAACTATCTCTGTGAGTCATTAGTTCATTTATTCATTCATTCATTCAGCAAATATTTATCATGTGCCTAGCATATGTGCTTATTGTATAGGCTAGTCCCTGGGGAAACAGCAATGAACAAAATAGCCAAAATCTCCTTTTTTCCTGGTGTTTACATTCTACTGGGTGGAGGAGGTCATAAACAAATGCATTATTTTTTAAGATGGTGAGAAATGATATAAGAAACATAAAGAATCAGAGTAAAGGGTAGAGAAAGTAATAGGAATGGGATGGATTTTATTTCAATGGTAGTGGGAGGCCTCTCTAATTTGATGACATAAGAACAGAGATATGAAGAAGTGTGAGGTCTAGCAGGGCAGTTAACTGGGGGAAGAGTCCCGCAGGCAGAAGAAACAATAAGTGCAAAGGCCCCGGGGTCATCATGCTTGCCTTATGGAGCCCAGTGAGCCAGGAGGAAAGTGATGAGAAGCAAGCCTGGAGAGATGTCAGGGCCACGGTGGGGCTTTGGCTTTTACCAAAGGGAGTAAGATGGGAAGCTCTGGAGAGTTTTGAGCACCGAGCGACATAATCTGATTTTCATTTTCAAAGGATCACATCAGTTGCTCTGTTAAGAATAGACTGTAGGCGGCCAAGGAAGCCAGTTAGGAGTTTATTACAGCCAGGTGGGCAGAGAGGAGGACAATGACTCAGACCACCGTGGCAGAGAAGGAGCAGAGAAGCAGTGGCCGCATTCTAGAAATATTTTGAAGGTGGAGATGATGATGGGGATTTACTTATAGACAATATGGATATGAAAAAGAGAGAGAGAGAGAGAAGAGACCAAGACAATGCGAGATTTTTGGCCAGAACCAACTGTGAAGATGGAGTTGCCATTTACAGAAACAAAGGCTTTGAGAAAAGCAGATTTGGGGAAAATCAAGATTTTTATTTCAGTCAAGTTTAAGACATTCTTAAGCATCCAAGTGACAAGGTCAAGTAGGCAGTTTAATAAATGGTGCCATTTATGTTGTGAAAAATGGAAATGGTGACGGGATCCTTTTTGAGTTGCTACGTTTTTATTGTGGTTTTAATTAACTTGCTTTCCTTGAATAGCAAGAAGTGCCTGAGGCATCATGGATAGTAAATCTAAAAGTGATCCAAGATCAGCTGTGGCCTGCGGAGTGGTGTGTGGGACGACGGAGTTTGTGGGCACGTTTGGGTCACAGCAGGGGCCGTGCCCACCCCCTTCACCCTGTGCAATGGAAATGAATGGCTGGAGTCCACACCCACCTCTCTCCCACCTGTCACGGTGCAGAGTGGTTTGTCAGAACCCCTGTAGAACAGTGACAGGCTTGGAAGACATATTTAGTAAGTGTTAGCAGTTTTTACCCTTTCTATCATGATTCGTGTGCTAGGGTAAGCTTGCTTGACACTTCTATAATGGAGTACTTGATATAAGATGAGCACCCCCGAGATGCTCAGGCTGGGAGGGGTGAAGACTCCCCAGTTTGCAGCTGGTAGCAAGGCGGTTGTGTAGGAAGGGGCGGGAGGGAGAGAAGGGCTGTAAGCCTGAGTGATTTGTGAGCTGGGAGAGGGAAAAGTCCAGATTTCTTTGGGAGCATCACTGATTTTTCAGAAAGCTCAAATCAGTTCTCCTTTGAAATTAAACGACTCCCTTCTGAACAGTGGTGTTTCTTTCAAGATAACAGTTATTGATCCATCGGACCTAATATTGGAATGTAAAGGTGCTCATAAGCCTTACAATAAAATGGCAGCCAATAAAATCTCTCAAATTGACTTCTTTTCTGTAATTTTTAAAAAAAGATTTCAGTGAATTCAGCCGTTGGGTTGAAATTACAGAGATAAATGGCTTGTAAGCAAAAATGGCTGCTGTCAACCAAAACTCAAAATGGGCACATATATCCCCTACAATTTACGCTGTGCAAAAACCGCTTGACATCCACATGAGCTGATGTGTGGTTTGTGTTCTTTTATCATTTCTGCAGGCAAATGCATTTTCCAAGTCTTGTAGAAATGGATGCTGTGTTCTCCATGAATAGTAACAATGTCTCCCATTTTTCAAGTGCTTTTGTACTGAGCATGGAGCTGAGCACTTTATCAGCCTGCCTCGTTTTACTTCTTCCCACTTTGAAGTCTTGTGTGATCATACGTTTTTCCTTTAGGTTTCAGCATTGTCTTCTTGTTTACAAAAACACTATTACAACTCTTTGTAATTCCAGTCTCTCTGAAATTATTTGTATCTAACGGGGATCACTAGCTCCATTTTACAGACGCACAAACTGAACCTCAAGCTGAGCTCAGCCAGGAGAAAGCAGAGAAGACTCAATCCTAGATAATTGAGTCTTATCTAATTGAGTCAATCTAATCCTAGATCCAAGCATATTCTCTTTCTGCTGCATCACACACAGACTGAGACCCATTCCTCACAGAGAAGGAGGGAGACAGTTTTTAAATTTGAATGCTTTGTGCGTCAAGGTTCTCGGACCAGGCATAGCAAGCAGGATTGGCTAGATAAATAAAAATAGACACAAGCAGAAGACTCCTCAGGTTGCATTTCACTTACCATGCTGAAGGTAATACATGTTTGTCCGGGAGCAGACAAATAACACTCAGTAAAATTGGTTACAGAGATGAGTTTGATTTCTAAGTGGTGTTGGCCTTGAAAGGGTTTAAGGAAAAGGAGAAAGATGACTGTGAGATAGAGGTGATTATCTGGCCTCTCCCGTCATTAAGGTGGCATCCCAGGCAGCGTGGCGGTGGGACAAGCAGAGGGGGTCATTGAGCAGTTGTGTTACGTAGATTGTGGATTAGGACATCATTCATTCCTGACTGTAAACCTCTTGCTCCACACCTTATTGGGTGGGGGGGGGGGAGAAATCAGTCGTCCCCCTACCACTCCCCCCTCCAATCTTAAATCTGTCTAGGTAGTGAAAGTGAACCGTTTAGCCCTCTGTAGTTGTTGTTTTTTTTTTTTTCCTTTGTTTATGCAAAGACATATGAAGGGGTTTGGTTTTTGTTTTTGTTTCTGGCTTTTGGTTGTTTTTTTTTTTTTTTTTTTTTTTACAAAAATCTGAGTGTACTATATATATTTTATTCTACACGTAGCTTTTTTTCAATAAGTTTATTTATTTATTTGGAGAGAGAGAGGGAGAGAGAGGGAGAAAACAAGTGGGAAAGGGACAGAGAGAGGATCCCACGCAGGTTCCGAACTTTTAGCACAGAGCCTGACACAGGGCTTGAACTCACAAACCACGAGATCATGAACTCACAAACCATGAGATCATGACCATTTAGTTAAGCTAAAGTTGAGTCAGACGCTTAACCTGCTGAGCCATCCAGGTACCCCTCTACAAGTAGCTTTCTTTACGTATTATATTGCGGTCATGTTCCCAGGACACTTCTAACAGCTGTGTGATATTCCACAAGAATCTAACCCACTCAGCCTTGCTCTGTCATGGCCCTACCAGCGGTTTCCAGTTCTGTTTCTGGACACAGAGTAGCAGCAACAGTCTTGAACACATATCGTTACAATTTGTTTTTTTTTTTTTTTCTTTTTTCCTCTTTCATGAGTCATCAAGAATCCTGATATTAAAGCCCATTTCCTCTTAACAATGTTTGCCTGGCAGTTGGCATTTAACTGGGATCTGAAGTGTGGTCCTTCTGGTTGTTATTTCATGCTGATTGTTCCAGGCTCCTTGACATGCCGTATTGATTAGCCAGAGCTCCTCCTCCTTGCTATTGGCCTGTGTTTAAAGTTTGAGCAGTGGAATATGTTGTGTGTTACATCTGTGGGAGGACCCCCTTTTATCATGTGGGACAGCTGTGTAAAGACTGTTGGATTTTGCTGTGTGCTTTAAAAAATTTTTTTGTTGTTGTTTTCACAACTGTCTTAAAACTAGATATGATCTGAACCAAGGGTTTTCCAAAATGTGAGTTCAAAAGGGAAGGAAAAGATAGCACAAACCAAGATCCCTTAAATACTGCTTGTATCTGAAGTCTGGCGTGGGTTAGAGGGTGTAACATTGGTGACCAACAGATAATGCAGGGTGCATAATTAATAATAACAAGCCTTTGTGATCCTCTGAGCTCTCCACTGAGAGGAGGAAGAGCCAGTAGGTGGATCTGGCTTTTAGCAAAGCCTCCCCTGAATGGAAAAGGACCTTCATAAAGATGTCAGCCTTGGCACATGTTGTCACACTAATCTTCTGGTTCCTCTAATTCCAGCCAGACTGTTGAAGAGAAAGCCAGCACCTGTCCTATCCCCCAGAGAGGTGTAGAGAAGGGCTGGGAGCCAACCCCAGCCAAGGAGAGAGGCTTGCTGAAGGGATGTGTCAGGAGAGGCCCCAGATCTGCATCTGGAGGGAGGATAGGGGAGGCAGGAGCTTTTCACACTCTGCCCACTAAGTCCCAGTTTCTTCCTTTTGTTCCAGAGCCTGGAGCTATTTATAACTTCCTCTTAGCTTCTTGGTAGCTCCAGAGCCCATTGGACATAGTCTTGCTGAGAATGTTTTATTATAAGGAACTATCCTTTATGCCAAACAGAGAGGGAAGAACAGCAGAATACTGAACTTAAACCATTTGCTGGAAAATGACCTACACTGTGGCCACTTGACAATGGAAACTCACATTTATGAGCCAGATGCTGTACCAGGTGTATTCACATAAGGTATCTCTTTCATTCCTTGTGACAGCCTCAAGAGGAAGGGATTAAATCCCCATTTTACCCAAGTGGAAACTGGGCTTAGGGAGGCTGTGACTTTCCCAAGGTGACCCAGTGCTAAATTATAGCTGTGGGACTTGGACTCAGATCTGAGGGTCCCCAGCCCACTCCACATCCCTCCCCGCACCTGCAGTTGCCACTTGGGGCAGTGCCCTTTCTCAAGGCCCACTCTTTGAGATAAGGGGTATGTCATCTCACTCTGTGACTCTGGGAAGGTCCCTCCCCATTCTGGGCCTCCGTCTCCTCATCTATAAAATAAAGAGTGCAAACAAGGTGACCTTCGGGGCCTTCCAGCCTTCATAATTTAGTGATTCTCATTGGCTTTTCACGTGGAAGCTGTGCATATGGCCTGGAAACAGTAGTTGGCCTTCTTCCTCAACCCAAAGAGATCCTGGCTTCTCCCACCCCCAAGACACACAAACCCACTCCCAAAGGCCCATCTGGTCAGTGGAAAGCTTGAAATTATCATCTGTTTGGTGGAGGAGGGTGTGTGGATTCAGCTCCCATGAGAAAGTGCTAAAATGGTGCACTCATTTCTAGAGAAGATTGTTTATCTAAGAGTACAAACACTGGGAGCTTTCAAACAATAGAGTCACTCCACAAGGAGTTTTTCAAATGATCATTCCCTGAAAACACACACACACACACACACACACACACACACACACACACCACTCACCCTTATATTCACTGAAGAACAGTTTGCTATAGTGTACAGAGCACAGTGGTGGTGAAACACCATGAGCTGCAGATATGCCAATTGCTCATGATGCAATGGTGACTCAGTGGGTGTGCTGTTGATAGAGCATCGCTGATCATATGAAACAATACAGTGTGCCCAACAGTCTCACCTTTCCATGACCTGGAAGTCCAGATTTCTATATTAGTGTTATTTCTAGAGTTTAGAAATCTTAATTCTATAAGAATCCATTCTTTTCAAAATAATAAAGAACTAACACTTCATTCAGCTCAAGTACAACTTTTGGATGCTTGTTTTTGTTTTTCTTTCCTGAGAATGGACTTAGGAATAGGATGGACTCCTTGGCCACAAGGGCACTTTAACCAGCGGGCCACTCCCCCAGCAAGGAGCAGAGGCATTCAAGGGAAAGGGGAATGTAGCGAGTTGGAATGTGAGAAAAGCCAGCGAGGCTCTCCAGGAGGGGGAGGTGGAATCATGGCATAGATTGTCTTATGACCCCCTCACCAGTAGAAATTTCTGGATTCCATCATTACGAGGCTTTAGCTCTTCTCTGTATAGTTCTATGTTGGCTTCCCTCATTAACTCTGAGACTCTCTTTCCATACATCAAGGTATATCCCCAAGAAAGAGAAAGAGAATTTGATTGGCCTGGTGCCCCCCATTTAGGCATTCTTCTTGCTAGGCCGTTGACCACTGGCAAGTTGATGGATTGCCTGCCTTTGGGCCAGGGCTCTGCTCCTGCCCCAGGCACCATAATGGCCGGGAAGGTGTGGTCATGGGACCCACTCAGGACTCCTTTCTCAGCCTTCCTCAGGCATGGCCAAGGCAGGCACCATGATTGACCATCAGCACAGATGTTTCTTTTCAGACAAAGATGGCACTTGATGCACCCTTATGTTTACAGAGCACCAAGATATTCCCATCCTGTTCACTTCTCAGCTCATACCAATAAGTCCATTTTTAAAAAGGAGGAAACTGAGGCTTACAGAGGTTTGGTAACTTGCCCAAGGTTATTCAACTAATAGTTGGTCTTTTCGGCTCCACATCCATACAAACTACTTCTGATAAATGTGAACATTGAATGGACATCAGCAAGCATATCGAAAACATCCACATTCCTCCTAGTGGTAGTTCATCATAATCCCTAGAGACCCACATCTCTAGGCTGTGTGGTCCAGCTGCCCACAGACCTGCCAAACCCATGGGCAGCACTTGGAACATGACGGCAGATACCAGCTCCTTGAAACTATGTATGATTCAGATTTATTCTTTACATCCAGAGTTTCCAAAGGCTTTCTTTTTTGTGTTTTAACTAAACTGAAGAGCCAGCGCCAGGTCCCATTCCAACACCCACTGGGATGTCCATGCAACCTCTGTAAGCATCACCTCCATACTTGTTAAACAAAAGGGTTGGACTAGGCCCTTCCAACTCCAGTTCAGCAATCATTAATCACCTACTCTCTGTTGGCAAGGCACAGGGGTGGATGGGAGGATACACCACTCCTAATGCCTTCATGCTTTGTCTTTCTAGGCTATTTTCATTCTGCTCTCACCTCACAGCCACATGCAGGGAAGTATGAAAAATTATCATAATTTATTACTGCTTATTTATTTGTCTGCCTCCCATTCAACACTGTATGCCCTAGAGACAATCAGTTGTTCCTCACCAGTGTAATCCCAGGGTTTAGCAGAGTGTCCATCACATGGTAGGTGCTCAATAAACATTTCTTGAAAACATGCATGGTTGAGGGAGTGAGCAAATGAGAATGTTTTGAGCCATGAGTTGGCAAAAGCCTGGGGTACCAAGAATGGGATACATGTCTACAAGAGCAAAACTCTTATTTAAGCCTTACCAAAGCCCTATGTCTTTCTCTGGAATATCCATCCCTGATTCCAAGAGAATTGAAATCAGGAGCATTCTCTTTGCTGTGACTTCTCTTCCACATTTACCCATCTCCAAGGACAGAGCTAGTTACTTCCTCCATGTGGCTGTTTTAAATGTGCAGTCTTACTTAGTATGACATTCTCATGGTATTACCACCCCCATGTCATAGATAAGAAACTGATGCTGAGCGGGAATGGGAATCTACCCATCATGGGCTCACAGCTGCAGAGTGTCAGAGTCAGGACTTGAACCCAGGTCTAGAGCACTTTTGCTCCCTTAGATACGCACAACATCAGATTTATTCAACTGACTTGCATTTCAGTTTGGTCTGTGGATGGCGTCCTGTGCAAGGGAATTAAATGTCTCTTATAATTCCCTTCAAAATGATTGGATTGTTCTATTCAAAGTTGACTTGGAGAGAAGATTTTTGAAATTCTTCCCTTTGATTTTGACTTCTTTTCTTTTATATTATAGTGCTCCAGCGTTAAGCCCTGAGGGTGCATCTTAAGGGCCAGTATATTAGATGTCTTTGTGCCCTCAGAGCTCAGAATCCTTTAGGGAGTATTAAATTAGGAGCTGCCCAGTCACACATGGGCTCAGTTATCTCCTGGTGGTCCCACTGCCTTCTACCCTTTCCACAGCCCTCAGCCCAGGCCCTTTCTTTCAGTCAGTGATGAGCAGTGATGAATTCTGCAGCTGGAGACAGAGGCTACCCCCTACAGATCAGAGGTGACTCCTGGGGAACCATTTCTGCCTCTGTCCTTCACAAACCATCATTAGATCCAAAACAGATTCATTTGACTGAAAGGGCTTTGAGATGATCTAGTTAAAACAGCAAGGATTCTTTTGAGTGACGAGCGACAGAGACCCAACTCAGACTGACTTAAGAAAACTAGAAAGGCCAGGAGCAGAGCTTGGCTTCATCTCTAGCTGGATCTGAATCCCTAAATGATGCCAGTTGGAACCTCTCTCCAGCTCTTGGCTCTGTTTTCTATTCTGTTGAATTTAGTTTAAGACAGGGAACACACGTGGTGGCCCCAGGCAGACCAGATTTCTATCCTCCCGGGTTCAGGTTCAGTTTCAGCAGAAAAGAGCCTGTCTCTCTCCTGGCTATCTCAGCAAGGATTTACAGGTGCCCTGTTCCAGAACTGTCACTGTGGTTGGGAAGATGCAGTGTTCTGATTGGCTAAGCCAGACTCCCTTACCCAGCCTCAAGGCAAGGCTGGGACCTCCCCCTGAACCCTTTAGAGTTGAGAGATGGAAGATTCCTCAAGGAAAATCAGGATGCTACTAACGAAGAAGGAGAAAGAAGATAGAGCAGGCACCTAGGACTTACCCACTGCATCCATCCAGTTCTCTTATTGGCATGAGGGGGACCTGAGGTCCAGCAAGAAGAGGAGGCTTGGATTGTTGCATGCAGAGCAGAAACTAGAAGCCAGGGCATCAGACTCCTACTTAGTTCCCTCAATTTTTGTCTTTTATCTCTTCATTCTTCTTTTGGCTTGTACAATTAATATCATTGCTACATTATCCCTATAAAACTATTAATATGTATAAAGGGCAGATGGGTTTAAATCCAGGCTCTAGCCCTTACCAGCTGTTTGACCTTAGGCAAGTTACTTAGCTTCTCTGTGCCTGGTTTCCTTCTCTTTGTAAGGGGGTAATGATAGTCTCTACCTTCAAAGAGCATTGTGACAATTAAATAAAATTACTTTCTGCATATAAAGTGCTTAGAACATTGCCTGGCATAATGGAAATCCTTAATAGATATTTCCTGTTATCATCATCATTTTCCACCTTTTTTTTTAACTGCTTATCAGTATTCCATGGTTTGAAGTATTCACCATTTATTTAATCTTTCTCTAAAGATCGATGGTCACTTTGTTTCTCTCCTTTTCACATTTCAGAGGGGGTCAGGGAACACCCTAGGCCATGCCCCTTTGTCCTTATGCTGTGCATGTGTAACTAAACTATGCCCTGTTGGGTTGCGACCTCATCAGATTGTGAACCTGGTGATGATGGACGTGCCCGTGCAAGGGATGGACTGTTTTTCACTTGAGTTGGTTGTAAGGTCTGAAACTCCACAGTGCCTCTTTTATGGTGCCATTGGGGGCCAGAAATATTGATGCAAGGGTCATCAAGATTGATGTGCTGCACGTTCCACAGTGTCACTGCTTTGACCCCCTATAAGGACATTACTCTGCTCTTTTCTGCCCCTAGAGGGACTCTTCTGAGAACTGCAGAGGTCACGCTGCACCTGGGAGCCCACAGACACTTGGACGCTATCAAGTGGGTTTGCCACGTGCCATGTCATAGGAATAAATACATGTTCAGAGAAGAGTGCAAAGGAAGACATTCCCTAAATGTTTAGCAGAGATCAGCCCCAGGTGTTAGGATGTTCCTGTGGTTACCAGTTGTTTGTTAGCCTTTCTGTGTTTTTTAGACTTTTATCCTGAGCAGTTGTCACTTTTGTCATCAAGAAAAACATTGTGGTATTTTTTTTATTCAAGTATAATTAACATACGGTATTATATTAGTTTCAGCTATACAATATAATGATTTTAACAATTCTCTACATAAGCCAGTGCTCATAAGTGTACTCTTAATCCCCTTCATCTATTTCACCCATCCCCCCCTTCTCCCTGGTAACCACCCATCTGTTCTCTATAGTTAAGAATATGTTCTTTTGTTTGTCTCTTTTTATCTTTGTTCATTTGTTTTATTTCTTAAATTCCACATTGTAGTGACATCGTATGGTATCTGTCTTTCTTGACTTCTTTCACTTAGCATCATACCCTCTAGCTCCATCTCTGTCATTGCAAATGGCAAGATTTAATTCTTTGTTATGGCTGAGTAATATTCCACTGTCTATCAATGGACATCGAGGTCTTGGCTATTGTAAATAATGTTGCAGTAAACTTAGGGGTACATGTATCTTTTTGAATTAGATTTTGTTTTCTTTGGGGAAATAGTAGTGGAATTACTGGATCATATGGTATTTCTATTTTTAATTTTTTGAGGAACCTCCATACTGTTTTCCTAGTGGCTGCATCAGTTTGCATTCCTACCAACAATGCACAAGTGTTCCTTTTTCTCCACATACTCACCAACATATATTATTTGTGTGTGTGGGTTTTTTTTTTTATTTTAGCTATTCCTACAGGTGTAAAGTGATGCAAAACATCAGTAATCATTGGGGAAATGCAAATTAAAACCACAATGAGAAATCACTTGACATCTGTCAGAATGGCTAAAAGAAGTGTTATTTTAATATACACACTATCTAGGGGCACCTGGGTGGTTCAGTCAGTTAAGTGTCTACTTCGGCTCAGGTCTTGATCTCCCAGTTTGTGAGTTCAAGCCCCGTGTCAGGCTCTGTGCTAACAGCTCAGAGCCTGGAGCCTGCTTTGGATTCGGTGTCTCCCTCTCTCTCTCTGCCCCTCCCCCACTTGTACTCTGTTTTCTCTCCCCCCTCCCCCCGAAAAATAAATAAATAAATAAATAAATAAATGCTATCTAGATTTGAGCCCTGGATCCAAGTCACTTACCACTCTGGGCCCTATTTTCCTCATGTGGAAAATGGAGTTAGCACTCTCTGGTTCATCTCCCTCCCTGGGGTTGGTACAGATTAGAGAAGAGAGGAGGAAGAATTCTCTGTAAACCGTCAGGCACAATGAACTGTGGGAAGGCAGAGTTGTTATTGTCTGGTCATAGTCCAGCTCAGCCTCCTTGCACTGGGAGCAGTGCCCTAGTTTCCCTTCCTGAAGACCACATTCTCTGTGGCTGCTTTCTGAAGGAACCTGGCAAAGAGATGCTTCGTGTTTTTCATGCACCAAAGAACTGGGCATACTCCACCATCCAGTGATGAACCCTTGAGATACAACATGCAGTCAGGTCTTAAAGAGGGCTGCTAAGATGGGGATGTCACTGGGGAGGGGGTGGCCTTCTCTTTCCTCCACACCATCCCCAGGCCTCTTCTTCCTGCTGTGATCTGAGGCCTGATTAGAAGAGGAGAGAAGGGGCTCTTTGCATGAACTCCCAACGGAAAGGTGGCTGTTGGGCAGGTCTGTGGAACCAAGTTTCCTGCTGGATCCTGGAGAGATTCATTTCAGCATGTCACACGAGTTTTTATTTAAACAAAGAGCCTCCAGTAAGCTGGAGCCAAACTAATGACTAGTGCCCATGGTAAAAGTCAAAGTGTCTTTGTGTGTTTATTTAGTCACTAAATGAGTGGATGGATAGAGGAGGGAGAAAAAGAGTAGCCCCCAAGGACCCCTAAAAAAAGTACATGTTCAAGGCTGATCTAAGCTGAGCCTTTCATTTGAGTTCGGAATATTCTTTAGTTCCATGATTGAATTAAATTAGAAGTGGATTTAGTCTATTGTAGCATTACTTACTTCCCTTAATATATGCTGGTGTTTGTGTGTCTCCTGGCAGACTGTGAGGCCCAGCCTGGGGTTTGAGAGAGCCAGGCCTCTCTGCAGGGTAATAGCTCTATTGTATTTCACCCTGTGGACTCCAGGCAACTTATTACTACCAACTGCCACCCCCCCAACCCTGCTTCAATTGAACGAGCCTCCTGTGAAATTGGATGGAAGACAGGAACTTCTGTAGCAAACTAGATATCGCCTGTCTTTCTTGGCCACAGAGGACCTAGCCGAGTTAAGGGAAAGGGATTTTTAAGAAGAGGTGCTTTATTTGTGAAAACCAATGAAATGAAGTTTAGAGATGGCTCCCAGAGAAAGCTGGCTGACATAACCAAAGGGATTAGAGGTGGGGGAAGGGCCAGAGGAGAGCTACGTGAGGGCCTGGGTAAAAACATTCCAGCCAGATGGGAGGCAGCGAGGGGGGGGGGGGGTGCCAAGACGGCATGGGAAAGAAGTCCCGAGGTCCCAAGGGGAAAGAGACTGACTTGTCCAGCAGAAGTGGACTGGCAGAATTAGGGGGGTCCTGTCCACACAGCTGGAACTGAGCTCACTACCAGACACCAAGGGTTCATTCCTATTCACATGCGCCCCCCACCCCCGCTGCCCAGCTTCCCTTGGTGCCTATAGCAGAGGTATGATCTGAAACTAAAGGGACTGTGACCCTGACCCATTTTCTCTGTAACATTTCTTTCTGAAAATTATCAGACCTACAGAAAAGTTCTGAAAGACTTGCACATTGAGCGCTCATGTGCGCCATCTAGATTCTGCAGTTTAGCATTCCTCTACTGACTTTGTCATATATCTGTCCATCCTTCTCTCTACCTGTCAGTCTATTTTCCTCTTTCAGGTGTTTCAAAGTACGTTACAGAGAGACCCATGTGCCTTTGGACAGTTGAACAATGGATTACAGTGGCATAGGAAAGGAGACATTTTGTTGTTATATTTCTTGCCCCATGTGTCACATATTTTCTCCAGAAAACTTCTTACCAATCTTGTGGGGCTCCCTCTTTTACTTCTAGGCTATCAACTTCCAAGGTCTCCAGGGGCCCTGGAGGTAATGCAAGGGACTGAAGCAGCTCTGGTGTAAGGCTGTGGGGAGTGGCAAGAGCTGAGAGGGTCCAGAGAGCACCTGCCCCATGGAGAGGGGTGTCCACTGTCAACTCCAGCCCACTGCTGCCATGTGAGACTCGTGAGGGTTTTTTTGTGAGATCTTCTACTTCTTAAGTGTTTCCAAATAATGTTTACAGACTGGGTATCAAAGGTGCCTCTTGTGTATGAGTTTTCTATAGTTACCATGGCAGATTACCGTAAACTTAGTTTAAACAACACAAAGTTATTCTTAAAGTTCTGTAAATCAGAAGTCCAACATGGGGCTCCTTGGGCAAAAGTCAAGGTGCTGGCCAGGCTGCGTTCCCTCCTGGGGGTTCTGGGGGAATCTTGCTTATATGGGTTGTTGGCAGACTTTAGTTGTGAAGAGCGAGACCCCATTATCTTGCTGGCCGTCTGCTGAGGATCGTTTTCCAGCTTCTAAAGGCTGCCCACCTTCCTTGGCTTATGAGCCCCTCCCTCTTTCAAAGCCAGCAGTGGTGAATTGAGTCCCTCTCACAATTCAGTTCTTTACCCCATCCTTCTCACCTCTCTGACCCAGTCAGAAAGGTTCCCTACCTTTAAGGACACTTGTGGTTACATTTCCCCCCCACCCTTGGGTAATCCAGGCTCCTCAAAATCATCTCAAGGTTTTTAACCTTAACCACATCTTGCAAAGTCCCTTTTGCCACATAACGTAACATATTCATAGTTTCTGGGGATTAAAGCTTAGACATCTTTGGGCTACTACTCTGCCTGCCATACCTGGCTTTGGCTGGCGACAAAGTAGACAGTTTTGTCATTCCCTCTGAGCCTGCCTGATCCTCAAGTCCCATCTTCTGGGCTCTGGGAAAATCCCTAATACTCTGATGAAATGTACCTCATAGGCAAAAAGAAATGAAGGACAAAAAGAATCTCAAATTTTATATAATCAGATTGTTAGCAACAACATTGATATTGCTTTTCTGAAATGATTACATGTTATAGGAAAAAGCAAAGAAGTAACTATGTTAATATCAAGAACCTAGATTTTTAAATTATTTTTATCATTTAAAGGTTTTATTTATTTATTTTGAGAGAGAGAGAGAGAGAGAGAGAGAGAGGGAGAACATGTGCACCAGTTGGGGAGGGGCAGAAAGAAAGTCCAAAGAGGTTCTGCACCAACAGTGCAGAGACCTACTTGGGGCTCGAACTCACAAATCATGAGATCATGACCCGAGCTGAAACCTGTCATGACCTGACACTCAACTGACTGAGCCACCCAGGTGCCCCAAGAACCTAGATTTTTAGCAAAAGAACTAAAATATACAAAACTAGACAAAGATATCATAAGAAAACTATAGACCAATATCCCTTTTGAATATAGATGCAAAAATCCTCAAGAAAATACCAATAAACCAAATTCAGCAATATATAAGAAGGACTATACACCATGACCAAGTAGGGTTTATCCTAGGAATGCAAGGTAGGTTCAACATATGAAAACCAATCGGTGTAATACATTTTATTAATAGAATAAAGAATAAGGCCCATATGATCATTTCAGTATATGCAGAAAAAGCATTTGACAAAATCCAACACTTCCTATGATAAAAACATTGAACAAACTAGGAACTTCATCAGTCTGATAAGGAGCATCTATGAAAAACCTATATTAACATTACATTTATTGGTAAAAGACTGAAAGCTTTTGCCCCTAAGACCAGGAACAAAACAAGATGTCTGCTCTTGCCACTTCTATTCAACATTTACTGGAGATTCTAGCCAAAGCAGTTAGAAAAGAAAAAGTAATAAAAGGCGTCTAGATTAGAAAACCTGAAACTCTCCATACACTCATGACATTGTCTTATACATAGAAAATCCTAAGGAATACACACATACACAAAAATTAATAGAACTAATAAGTGAGTTCAGCAAGGCTATAGGATACAAGTTCAATATACAAAAAAATCAGTTGTATTTCTATTCATTAGTAAGAACAATCTAAAATGGAAATATCTATTTCCTAGACATTTCTCCAAAGAAGGTAAACAAATGGCCAAATAAGTATATGAAAATATACTCAACATCATTAGTCATTAGGAAAATGCAAATCAAACCAAAATAAGATACCACTTCATACCCATGAGGATGGCTATAATAAAAAAGATGGACAATAACAAGAGTTGATCAGCATGTGGAGAAATTGGAACCCTCAGAGGTTGCTAGTGGGAATGTAAAATGTTCTTGCCACTTTGAAAAACATTTTGGTAGTTCCTTGAAGAGTTAAATGTAGAGTTACTTTATGGCCCAGCAATTCTACTCCTTGGTATATACGCAAAAGAACTGAAAACATGTCTACACAAAAACTTGTACATGAACATTCATTCCAGTGTTATTCACATAGCCAAAAGGTAGAAACAACTCAAATGTCAATCAACTGATGAATAGATAAAAAATGGTATATCCATATAATGGAATATTATTCAGCCATAAAAAGAATGAAGTACTGATGCTTGCTACACATGGATGAACCTTGAAGACATGTTCAGTGAAAGAAGCCAGGCACAAACGGCCACATATTATATGATTCTATTTGCATAAAATGTCCAGGATAGGAAAACCCATGGAAACAGAAAACAAATTAGTGGTTACTAAGGACTGAGGGGAGGGAAGAATGGGTAGTGACTGCTCATGGATGTGAAGTTTATTTTGGGGGTGACGAAAATGTTCTGGAATTAGATAGTGGTGATGGTTGTACAACTTTGTGAAGTATGTTAAAAACTACTGAATTAGACACTTCGAAAGGGTGAATTTTATGTTGAGTTTTATGGTATGTGAATTACATCTCAATTAAAAAGGAGATGCAATATAAAATTAAGGCTCCGTAAAACTCTGTAGTCTTATATATTAAACATAAAACTTTAGCATGAACTCATGATGAATCTACTAAAATATATTTTTAACTCTGACCAGCGTAAAGGCATAGAAACCATAACCAACGCAGTAGTTAACAGAGGTGCTTCGTGCCCGTATTGCAGGATCCAAATAGTGGTATCAGTGGTAATCGGGAGCCAGAGTTCCGTGGCAGAATGACTGATCCAGGTGAGGGCAGGAAATATACAAGTTAAGCCTGGAGTATCTTCTGTAATATTTTATCTGAAAGCAAGGACGTTATCAGTACTCTGGGCTCATACCCAAAGGACTCGGAGCCAACTTGAGAAGACTCTCTTGGGCTAACGATGGTTTTATTTTGGAACCAGTAAGAATAATATTTGCACTGAACTTAAACATATTGTGTTAACATCTATGGGTTCCTAATGAAAACAGATAATTGGTTATATTTGGGACATACTGGGGAGCCAAGTCAGTTTAAAAACTGATAATCAAGAATGTATTGTGTCTTTCCTGTACTTCGGAGTAAACAAATAGTCATTGTGATCATTTTTCTTCATTGTAGTATCCCAGCTAGTAAATCAAGAATGATAGAATAAGAGTATCACCATTTTACAAACCCCCAGTGAAAGGAAGGATTTAGACATTGATCATCCATGGCCACCAACATCACAAAAGGAAAGATAACTGGACAGTATGTTTTTCCTTTGAGATGTTTACACCACTAGGAAGAGGTTGCTAGAATATCTCATCAAAGTAGGTCACGTCTCTAGATCTAACTACCAATGTACAGGAATCAAGGAAGGGTGGAGAGAGGAACGTGTTCAGAGACACCACAGCAATCCAAGCAGCAAAATGCAGACTGTAGGAAATCCAGTAGGGCAAATGACCCAGTTTCTTCAACAAATAAATTGTAAGGAAAAAAAGAGACTTAGAAAACACTTCAACTAAAGGCAGCATGTGGACCTTGTCTTGATCCTGATTTAAACAACTGTAAAAAGACATAAGATCAAGGAAACTTGAGCACCAACTAGATATTTGATGATATTAAGGGACTATGTTAATTGGGGTGTTACAATGATATTAAAGGCCCACAGGGCAGGGCCTCCCACCCCAGGCTTACTACGTGACTGGTGGAGAGCAGAGGAGAAAACGTGCAAGCAGAGGCCAGGGAGGGAGAGCAGAGGGGACTGAGCCAGTGAAGCTGGGTTGATTCTTCCAAACTTGTGGATAAATGGTTTCTCCTCCACTGGTGAGGAATGTGCAAGGAGTAAGGAGAGAGGCCAGAGTTTTACTGAAGCTCTGTCTTCCACTGGCAATCCTGAGGATCGGTGAGCACATTGCTGTTGCTGTCCAGGCTGAAACAAGTTAGCCCATGGAGAGCCCCAGACTCCAGCGCTGCTCCCTCAGCGCCGGCTGTCTTTGGTTTGTGACTGCTCTTATAGAGAGTCAGGGGACTCTCGTATACATATCCCTGTGTACCGTGTGTGCAGGAACTGGAGGCCAGGCTTCGGAATGCTACGTGGAAGGAGCTTTGGAAGTGACTGCAGTGCCCCCTTGCTCTCACTCGTTCCCCAAAGGCTGGAGAGGAGTGGGATTTGTGGTTAGTCGTTGAGTTCTCTTGGCAGGATGAGAGCCGAACCTGACCTCTCCTTGTCCCCTGTGTCTCCTTCTAGCTGCTGAACCTGACCTCTCCTTGTCCCCTGTGTCTCCCTCTAGCTGCTGAACCTGACCTCTCCTTGTCCCCTGTGTCTCCCTCTAGCTGCTGAACCTGACCTCTCCTTGTCCCCTGTGTCTCCCTCTAGCTGCAACAGCAAGCGCTACCTGGAGACGCTCCCCAACACCAGCATCATCATCCCCTTCCACAACGAGGGCTGGTCCTCGCTCCTCCGCACCGTCCACAGCGTGCTGAACCGCTCGCCCCCAGAGCTGATCGCCGAGATCGTGCTGGTTGATGACTTCAGTGACCGAGGTAGGGCCCACCCCACCCATCTTCCTGCCCCCCCACCCGGTGCTCCATCGAGTGACTGGCCAATGGGGTGGCAGGTTTTCTTCTTTGGCAGCACGAATGTATGGGCCATTGTTCACTGATGCTTGCTCTGTGCCCAGCCATGACCGTGGCCTTGTACACAGTATCTCACAACAGCCCATGAATTACATTATGTTTTTATCCTGTTTGTATCAATGTAGAAGTGTACTGAAGTGCAAATAACAGAAAACTTGATAAACAATAGCTTAGACACATAAGGGGTTCATTCATCCGTTAATTTCATAATAAGACCCAGGATTGGTACAGCTGCCTCAGGCTGTCATGAAAGAACCAGGCTTCGCTGTACCTGCTTCCTCATCCTCATGGTCACAAAAAGTCTGCCTTTCAGACAAGAAGAAGCTGAAAGGGTAAAGAGAACAAAGCCTCTGTTTTTTTTTTTTTTTTCCAACATTTTGCCTTCTTATTCAGGAAAGTCTTTTTTTTTTTTTTTTTTTTCAGGGAAAGACTTTTGGCCAGAACTCTGACATCCAGGCATCCCTTTCTGCCAGGGTGCCTGGAAATGTGAGTGTTTTGATTTGGGGCCTCTTGAATAGACGTAGGAAAGGGAGAAGTGCATCAGAGAAGGTGTTGAGTGAGCCCATTTTGCAGAGGAGAAGACCGAGATACAGCTTGCCTGCTCTGAGTGGGCTCACTGCCATGGTCTTTCCTTAGGGCCATGGCAATAAGGGTGATACTCACTCACTCTCATTCTCCGTGTACCAGCCACAGCTGGGCCCTTTCTCATGGGGCAAGCCAAGTTCCGTCCTGTGTTGGAATCTACCCATGCTGTTCTCTCTGCCTCGACGTCCTTGTCCCAGCCCTTCCCATGACTGGCTCCTCTCACACCCTCTTCAGTTAGGTTCCCCCCCACCCATTCACTCTTCTCCATGTGTAGTTGCATGGCTGCTCGTGGACCTGTTTGTTGTCAGTCCTGCTCACTTGGTCACTAGATCATTCACAGTCTAGAGCAGGTGATTCAGAACTGTTTGCAAATTAGTGAATGAATGAACAAGGAGGGGGGAAGAGAGGAAATACATGGCAGCTACCCACCCCCCACCTCCCACAAAGCCACATTAGTAGCAGGGTCATCTTCAGCCAAGGAGACACATGTGGCTGTAGAAGACACAGACGTTCCTTCCGTGGCTGGTGCGAACCTGCATCTTTGTGCTGGGCCTCAGGTCCCTGTCACCTGTTTTCCGAAGCATCAGCTGTCCTGGGGGCAGACCCACAGCACTTGGCATGATCCCTCTCTGGGACATTAGTCCTCCAGGGGGTGGGGGGGGAGAGGGAATAAACCAAACATCAGCTGGATTATAAGCAAGGGTTTCTCCTTGAACAATTAGAAAGAATTTTAAGACTGTCTAGGCTACTGTCTTTCACTGTGCATGTCAGAGCAGCAAGGGCGCCGGGATGCCTCGGGGAGCAGTGTGGGCAGTGTGGTGAACCTCGCAGGTGCAGGTGGTGTGCAGGTCCCTCTCCTGGCATGGTTTATAATCAGTTCCTGAAAAGGTGTTCACTAAGAGGAGCTGCACTGCTTAAAAATGCGTGATGATCACAGATAAAACTTAGCCTGCTCATTTTACAGACGGGAAACCCGAGGCCAAGAGCAGTGGATGGGCTTACCTAGAGCACACAGCTGGTGGTTTTAGAGGGGGACAGCAGTCCCGTCTCAGGGCTCCCAGTGCTGCCTGTCCCTCCTCAGTTCAGCTGGTTATGAGAAACATCTGCAGAAGTGCATTACTCTTTTCTTTCCCCAAGGAGACTTCTCAATAAATTACTTTTCCACTGTATTAAAGAGCAGAGTTCTTGCTAAAAAGAACTCATTCTCAAACACATCCAATCCTAGACTTATAATGGTTTGCACCTCTAATATCCCAGTTTCTTCAGTGTTGTACTTGGTGATAAAAATAACATGGCACTCCCACCCTCCAATAATAAAAGCATGTGACTATCTTGAGAAAGGTAAATTTCATGAGAATGACATTTTCCAAGTGCATTTCTTTCTCCAGAGAACAAAAATATGGATCCAATGTGGTGCTATTGCCAGACCCTAATAAGATAGGGAAGAGAACAGATATGATCCCATTTCACAGATGAGAATGAGAACTAAGGCCCCTAATTGTTGCCGCCTTGTCTCAAAGAATCAGCCGTGTACCCCAGAGGAGAACTTTTACCTCATACCCCTCAGTCCTGCACTTTAGCTGTCAGATTCTGCAACCTGCATTTTTCAGAAAAGTAATCATCATTCTTGTTCTGAGAAGAAATTCTTAAGGCAGCTTTGGAAGAAAACTTACTCAGCAGTGATTGTTTTAAAAATGAGATTTGGGAGAAACAATTTCAGAACTATGGAGAGGCCTGTCCAAAGTATGGCAAATGTGGGCCATCATGAAAGACAGATGTCTCTGGGCCACGTGAGCAGAGGCAGTTCTCAGTGTTGAAATTAAAGATGCTAACAACAGGCAAGACTGGTGCTGCCCAGCAGAAGGCATCTTCCTCTGAAATGAGTCTCCTCCAGGATCCTCAGGGCAACTAATTGTAATTCAGCTAAGGGTTGAGACCTTGGGTGGTAGACAAAATTGGAGCAGATGAATGCTTGAAATGAGATCCAGAGTTCTGTGCAGGCAGCACCAGGGACTAGACTGGGGGCTGGTGCTGACCCCACAATAATCCTGGTCTTGCCTACAAATAGAGCACTGCAGAGTTTTCCAGGGGTGTCCAGAAGCTCTTCAAATGTGTGAGCTTTGCTTGAGGATTAAGAGGACATAGAGATGTTTTTGCACTAGTGGGAGAGAAAGATGTAGGGGAGCAGACCTGCCTCCAGACTGCACTGCCCGATGGCAGAGTTTTTATTAGGAGAAACAAGAGAGGCCTCTTTGTTCATTTGTATTTTTCTATTCCTTTTCTCCTTCTCCTCCCTACTTTCAAGTAGTGTTGGTTTTGCAGAGAAACAGGATATGTAGTCATGGAAAGTGTTATTGTCCTTGGATGAACAATGGGCTACCTGGGATGATGAGGTACAGAAATGAAAGGCCATGGTATGATCTCATTGATGGTATTTTCCTCAGCTCTACTTCCTATCAGTAAACAAACAAAAACGTGTAGAAGGAAGTCTTTGTTTGTTTATTTTGAGAGAGAAAGGGAGAGAACACATGAAAAAGTGGGAGTGGGGCAGAGAAAGAGGGAGAGGGAGAGAGAAAGAGAGAGAGGGAGGGGGGGAGGGAGAGAGAGAGAGAGAGAGAGAGAGAGAGAGAGAGAGAGAGAAAGAGAATCCCAAGCAGGCTCCACGCTGTCAGCACAGAGCCCAACCCAGGGCTCAATCTTGCTACTGGGAGATCACAAGCTGAGCTGATGCTTAACCAACTGAGCCACCCAGGCGCCCCCTTTAAACGAATTCTTCAGGAAGTGTTTGTAGAGCTATTGATGAGTCACTAGCAGTGAGTGGTGCTCGGAGGATTATAGACACTGCTGGACCCACCGGCTCACACAGTAGAGACCCTCACCAGTGAAGCCAGAGTCAGGTCCTCTTTTCCATGATGGGCTTATTAATTCTGACATGCACGTCATACCATGCCAGTCATGGGAGCACATCAGGGAATCCATTCTGCCCTGCCCTGATCTGCATTTCAACATACTGCTCTTGACCCTGCCTCTAGGCATTCACGTCTGTTCCTCTCTCAGCCTTCATTTGCTTCCAGGACCCACCACTGCTGGGGTAGCTATTCCCCACCTCCACTGTATCGTTTCACTTCTTTCGCTGTGAGTTTTGTACTGCTTATTTTGTTTTTCCCTGCACTTGTCCCCATTTAATTCATATTCATATATTCAACAAAACTCATGAATTGACTGCTACTGATGCTGTACTAGATGCTAGGGATACAGCAGGGCTAACACAGACTTCTCCACAAAGACTCACATCTAGATGGGCAGACAGACGAGGTAAGAGACCATTGCAAGATCACGGAGTGTGTGGCTCTTGGTGGAGAGCCAGGCACTGTGGAGCACAGAGAAGTTCAGGAAAGACTTCCAGAGAAAACACCAGCTAAACTCAATCCTAAGGGATCAGTAGATACTGCTCCCTGGGGTATGGGGTGAAGAGTATTCGAGGTTGAGAGAACAGCATGAGCCCAGGCTAGGCGTGAAGGAGAAGATATGCAAAGTGCAGAAAGAGCCATCTGTAACCACATCACCTACAGGCAATTACTATTAACATTTAGACTCCCCCCCCCCATCCCAGGGTTTTTTTTTTAATAGACTTTATTTTTTAGATCAACTTTAGGTTCACTGCAAAGTGAAGCGGAAGGTAGAGAGTTCCCATATACCCCTGCACCCCCACCACACACGTAGCTATCCCATGGCCCTCCACCTGCATCAGAGTCACATTTGTGGCAACTGATGGACCTACATGGACACATCATTATCACCACAAATATATAGTGTTATATTGGGTTTCACTCTCGGTGCTGTACATTCTGTGGGACAAATGTATGATGGACATGTATCCACCACTATAGGGTCATACTGATAGTTTCACTCCCTTAAAACTCCTCTGTGCTCTGCCTGTTCATCCTGCCCTCCCCCTAACCCCTGGCAGCCACTGACCTGTTTGCTGACTCCATGGTTTTGCCTTTTCCAGAATGTGTAAGGTAACTGGAATCATACTCTAGGCAGCCTTTGCAGATTGGCTTCTTTCACACAGTAATACGCACTTCAGGTTTCTCCATGGCTTTTTATGGCTTATAGCCTGTTCCCTTTGGTGCAGACTAATATCCCATTATCTGGATGTATCACAGTTTATCTACTTTTCTGCTGAAGGACATCGTGGTTGCTTGCAAGTTTGGGCAGTTATGAATAAACCTGTTGTAAACATCCATGTACAGGTTTGGGGGTAGACGTGTTTTTAAGTCACTTAGGTACATACCAAGGAGCACAACTGCTGGATTTCCATGGTAAGAATATGGTTACTTGTGTAAGAAACTGCCAGACTCTTCCAAAGTGACTGTACCATTTTGCATTCCTAGCAGCTATGAATGAGAGCTGCTCTTGCTCCACATTCTCGCCAGCATTTGGTCTTGTCAGTGTTCTGGATTTTTGCCATTCTAATGGGTGTGCAGGAGTGTCTTGTTTTAATTTGCATTTCCCTATGACATTTGCTGTTGAGCATCTTTTCACATGCCTATCTGCCATTTGTAGATTTTTTTTGGTCTTCAGTGTCTTTTCATTTCCGTTTTCTTTCTCATGCCCTCCCAATCCCCTTTTAGCTCCAATCCAACTGAGGTAACATGTTAATAGCCTGGTGTGTATTATGCTAGACCATTCTGCATAATAATACTAACATGTAACAGCGTGTAATAACAAGAACTAATACTTAATGAGCACCTATTTTGTGCTAAGTGAATTCACTCATTCATTACCATAACACTCTTGTGGGTTCTCTCCTTCCCAGTGTGAAAACCACTGGACTCAATGATCTCAAACCTCTTTTGCCTGGTTAAAAAGGGTAGTATTTCTATCCCCATTTTATGGATAAGAAAACCAAGATACAGAGAGGTTACATAAGTAGCCAATGTGTACTTAGCTCAAAGAAGCAGAGCTTTGATTTAAAACCATGCATGCTGATGCTAAAACCTTTACCCCTAATCTTTACATGGCTTTTTTTCCCCCTTTTAATGGGGTCATACTGTACACGTTCCTCCTTTTATTCCTGTTAATATATCACAGACATCTCTTGGGTCAAAAGATATCGAGCTAACTCATCTGTTTTTTAATAGCTAGATAATATTGCTCTACATTTAGTGCCTTTACATTGCACGTTGTGTAGTAGACATCCAGTCATATTTAACTTTTTATCCAGGTTTCTTTTACTTAACTTTCTATAATCAGTTGTCCTTGTCATTATAAAATGACTGTCACATCTTTCCTCCTCCGCATCAACTGTGAAATAGAGACAGGAGTCCAGTGACCCCACAATATTAGCTGTATTGTTGGAGAGGCTGATCCAGAGAACACAACATCGATCTGTTCCTACTGCTTTCCTCCTGAACTAACTGACCCAGGAATGAGCTTAGCAGCTGAGGAACTGCGAGCCTCCCAGAGTGGCAGGGCAGAACCTATGCCAATGAGCACACCACAGGGAGGGAAGGATAAAGCAGACCACACAGGTAGAATGACAGTTTGTATTTTGACCTGCCCAGCATCACCTCCTGTGACCACCCCAGATGTGAAATATTGTTCCCTCTACAGTGTGAGGGCAGAAGAAACAGTTCCATCTTACAGATGACCAAACTGAGACTCAAAGAGGTTAGTGGTAAGTGGCCTAAACTGCTTGCCTGCCCTTAGAGTACAGTAGTCCCCCCTTATCTCTAGGGGATATGTCCTAAGAACCCAGGGAAGCTTAAAACCATGGATAGTACTGAACTCTGTATTTACCATATGTTCTATATACATATATAACTGTGATAAAGTTTAATTTATAAATTATGCACAGCAAATGATTAACAACTAATAATAAAATAGAAAAATTAGAACATATACTATGTTAAAAACTATGTGAATGTGGTCTCTCTCTCTCTTGTGCCTTACTTACTCTTCTCATGATGATGTGAGATGATACAATGCCTCGTGATGAGATGAAGTGAGGTGAACCATGTAGGCACTGTAACGTGGCAGCAGGCTGCTGCTGACCTTCTGACCATATGTCAGAAGGAGGATCCCCGGCTGCCCGAACCACTGATGACCGTGGGCACCTGAAACAAGAGAAAGCGAAACCTCCGATACGGGGTGGGGGACCGAGCTAGTCTCCTCCTGGTTGGTAATCCCACTTGACAGGAAGGATTGATCTTCCCCATGATGGGCTCCATAATCTTAAGAATCCCACATCTTAAGTGTCAGTCTCTAGGGTGTCTCACCACTAAGAAAATCCACAGGCTTCTTGATTCTCTTCTCCTGTAATATCTTTGACATCCACAACGCTTTTCTCTTGGAATCCAAAGGAGAGGACTCCTAAGAAGATTAGAGCTGTTACAGCATATCAATTAGTTTATAATGAGGGAAATCTATAAACCTTTTGGTGGCTCTCTGTCAGGAACACAGGATGCAGGAATCAATATGTTTATGGGACATATTGTGCATCTTTAAAAAAAACAGGATTTTGTGAATCAAGCACTGTATAAATGATTTACAGAGATAGCAAAAAAAAAAAAAAAAGAAAAAATCAAATAAATCGCTCAGATTGCATCTGAAGCATCAAAAACCCTGATGTTTGGGAAAGAATTGTTTCTGTAGTGGAAAATAGCTGCATTATATTTTCAGAAAGGTGATGTTTCTATTGAGGTGGGTGAACCTTCTACATTTTAAAAACTTGGCACAGCACAGCTGTGCTAAATTGCTGATATTCTCCTGATCTTCTTGTGAGGATTAAAACATACCCCTTCCCACCGTTTTAGTGTTTCCTTGAAAACGTAATGGGAGGAAGCAACTCCCAGTAGAGCAGGTTATCGGAAGACCTTGGAATGAGGCCTCCAGAAGGAGAACCACAGAAAGCCCTTGGCTTAGGGCTGACACAAACTGTTATTTACGCAGGGTCTTGAGGGAGATGAAATTTGAGGCCAAAATGAAAGTAAGAGGTTCCTCAGTACCTAAGCTGATTTGGTTCAAACCAACCAAGTCTTTTCACATCATTAACATTTAGCTCAATGGATGGGGGAGCTGAAAGGGCTGATTTCGTCTGCATCCCGGAAAGGAACAGGCAATACCAGCAATAATAGTAATGCCACATGGTACCTGTGTAGGACTTCCTGGGTACCAGGCACTGTTGTAAGTGATTTAAACACATTACATTTCATTTTATAGGGAGCCTCTTAGTGGCCAACATTTGCCTTAAGGGAAAATTCACATTCAGTAGACAGTGCAAACCAATGTAGAAGAAATTCACCTCCTCTCCATACCCCACCTCCTGAGTAAAATAACTTTTAGGTAAAAATAACAACAAAGCTTTCGGGTAAAGAAATGCTTATGTCTAATAGATATGTTCTGCTGCTGTCATTCACTGTAAATGTTGGCGCAGTTCTCTAAATAATAAAGGTTCTAGCCCGTTAACGAAGCACATTGGCCACAAAGGTAGGCTTTAGCTCTAATCTGCTGCCAACACCGGACCCACAGGCAGCTGTAAAATGAGCTCATTGCAGAAAGATACTTCAAGGATTCTTCCCAATTTCCGTGTAGAACTTCCAGCCCCTGAAAAGTTCGATCATGTCTTTATCAGGCGACCTGCAACTCCAGAGTCAGTTTTGGTTTGATTTGAATCCAGAAGCACCTTCACGGCTGTAAACATTGGGGATTTAAAGTGTAACCAATTTTCATAGCCAAAAATAGGTGATACTTTTCAGTTCTGAAGATCAAGAAGGCCCAGTCCACCCACTTGCACTTGATTTACTTATTCCAGAAATTAAAAGGAGAAAATTGCAGTATGGCCAGTCAATCTAGTGTTCATGGGCATTATGAGTTTAATTTCTCCTCTGGCTCTCTTCAATCTCTAGCTTTACTATCTCAAATAGAGAGATCTCACAAAAATGCCACTTTTGCATCACTATATAAGACAAAAAATAAGCGTATAGGAAGGCCATAGTAGCATCCCTTCCTCTTGTGTGATTTAGTCACATTGGTTCCTGTAACAGATTCAGACTGCCTCTTCCAACTTTTCTGGAAGATGTATACACTCAGTTCCTTCTCTTGAAAGACCAGAATATCATCTCTTCCCAGAATAATAAAATAATAGTAATAATTTTATTTGTTTGCTAATATGCACAGACCTCTTCGTAGATGCCCACAGTATTTATTAGCATCCAGAAATCTCAAAATAATCAGCAACGCCCACCATCAACTGTGTGTCCTCCACTCCTGTGCCTGTGAACACATGGGATTTACTGGGCATTGCTAATAATCTGCAGTGAGGGTGCATACAGAGGGAATTATAAAGCTATGGTTTGTGCCCAGTATTCTCAGAAACCATTAAGGGTTTTTTTTTTTTCCTGTACACTGTCAGAATATATGGTCTAGAATATTCTAAAGAACAACTGCACTCCAATCTCTGTTAATGTAGAACTCAAACTAACAATTACCTTCCCAGAATCCACAGCAGCCAGCAGATTCGTTCTAACAAGGTGGGAGGAAAGACCGGGCCTGACCTTTCCCGGAAAACCTGTCCCTGCTGCCTTAAGACAGAAGTGGTGCTTGAACTCATGAGTGAATGAAAATGACCTATAAATAGACCTGGCCCCTGAGCAGAGTTGACTGTAAATATTCTTTGTTGCAGACAAAACCCTGTTTCCTTCCTGCCTTCTGGCTGAGGGAAGATGAGGGACAGAGTCAGTTTGGTGACCTACTCCTTGCTCCTGCAGGGACAGCTCGTCACTAATACCACGGGGGTGGCCCTGGCCTGTCAGGCCAGTGATGTCCCTTCCCCGTGGCCATGGTGATTTATTCAGGGGGCTGGCCTGTGGTGCCAGTTGAGCCTAACCAGTTCTACCCCCATCCTTTCCCATCTCATGAGCCAATACACTCAGCAGGGCCCAGCACGCGTTGGCATTCAGTAAATGGCCCTTGTTAATGATGCTATTGTGGTGGTGGTGGTTTTTATTACTGTTAACTGGAATGTGGGGTGATGGGTGCTGAGCTACCCCAACTACCTCAAAGTCATATTACCAGGCTTAGATAAAATCAGAAATGTGTCAAAGCCTCATGAGCTATAAAACCTCAGTAAGAACATTGAAGAGGATGTGGATTTCCGTGGAAGGAAAGAACCCCAAGGAGCCACCAGCCTGCTTGCCGAAGAGAAAGTGACCTCGAAGGCAGACAGCCCACCCCTGGTGTGTGTCCTTTGTGGTCTCCAGCTCAGCTGGGTTGAAGCAGTGGTTCATAACTCTCCCATGTCAGCATCAACTGAGAAGCTTGTTAAAATGCAGGTTGGCAGGGCCCACCAGCGGAGACTCTGATTCAGTGATTCTGGGATGGGCCCCCATCACCCTGCTTTCTTAACCAGCATCTCAAACTATTTTGATAGAGTCGAAATGGTGTTTAGGCTTGGAAAACACCGGATTACAAGAATGGCAGGACACCTATCACAAACAGATGCTTTGTGATAGACTTGGATGGTGGTTTCTGTGAACGCGTGCATGTCTGGACTGCATGAGGTGCAAAGGCCTTGGGGGAGCAGACTAGTTCAGTATCGGCCAGACCCCTGCTTTCCAGAATGCCTTGTCATAAATAACTACTTCCCTGGAGCAGGCCATGTGGATTTATGGTCCCACATTTAATTTCAACTGCTATTCATTAATCCTGATGATCTCACTTAAATTATTAAACAGTCATATTCCAATTTTGAGGGCACTAATTATATCCTCTAGAGGCTGTTATTATCTGGATGATCACATACACTCAGCCAACACCAGACTGTTTTCTCTCCAGTCATCAGAATTTTATACTTTTTCAGGAATTTTTTTTTTAGTTGCTGAGTGTGTATGTTTCATATGACAAGATCTCATTGCTGAGGAAGTATGAAATGCTGGAGCAGGGGTTTTCAAATTTTGGTATGCATACGAGTCACCTGCAAAGTATGTTTAACATGCAGATTGCGGGGCCCCACCCTGCAGACATCCAGGTTCTTAGTCTGGGTGAAGCCTGGGAATCTGCATTCTGCCCAGCTCTCTGGAGATGGCGGTCCCAGGATCACCATAAGGAAACTGAAGACCCAGGAGGGGAAAGCCCTCATGCAAAGCCCTGCACCAGAGCCTCAACTCACATCTCTGGCCCCGTTGTCAGGATCAAATGAGATAATAGATGGGAAAGGGCTTTGGAAAGTATTCAGCACTCTATAAATACAAGGAGGCACTATTATTTTCAAGCTGGAACGGCCTTGTGACAGAAATGGCTTGGTACTTTCTCTCTAAATTACCATAATCACCTGTTTGAGGCCCCAACCAAGCTCATAACTCTAAGTGCAGCAGGCATGGAAGAAATTCCTCCTGAAACATTCAGTTAAAAAAAAAAAAAATTCTTTTGATGTGAGAATGCACTTGGGTCCCTGCCTGGTCCTCAGTCAGAAGCTCCCTGCCTTTTCTGTTAATGGTTCCATCTTTTCTGGGGTGGACCAACATCTCATCCAGCCTGGGGGCATCTGACTTCAAAGCCCTGTTCTCTAGCACATATGGATTTCTGGCCTTTCCTGGGACATTTAAAACTCACCCATGAACATTTTTGCCTCCAAAGTGCTTCCTTCATGTCAGCCCTCTTCTAACCACATTCATGGCTTTGGAAATAGAAAAGCTCAAATCAGGGCATCCTGGGTTTTGCTTCTTTCAGCTCAGTGTACTCACACACTTAGGTTTGCTGCAAGGGTCTCATGAGGCTAGGTCAGCAATGCTGATGGCCACCCCTGTGGTCCTGCGCCAGGTCTGTCCTGCTGTGTCACGATTAACTGGGCAGATCTTGAGAAAGCATTTCTTCATGCTGAATTACAATCATTCCGCCCTGCAACATCCGTCAGCATGGTTTATTTCTGCCCTGATCTTCCCACGGCTTTCTCCGGGTTTTAGCAGACCCTGTTTGTATCTCCACCCGCAAGTTCCTTCCAGTGCAAGATAAATTTCTAAAAAATGCGGTGGTAGAGTAAGTTCAAGAACAGACACTCCAGTTCTATTCACATTTCAACCTTTATTTTTAAATATTTCTCCCACACTCCCACGGATCCTATCTCTTAGGGAGCTCTCCACACATGCAAAACTTCAAGTTCAGGCATTTGCAAGTTACCCACACGCAAAATCTATTTTTAAATCTGGAAGAAATCAAGGCTTTCCACTGATGGTAAGAAGCCTAGTGTTTCCAGGCAGCACGACTTCAGAGTTTAGGGAATTTCTGCTCTACTTTCAGGAATCTCTACCCAGCCTGCACATTTTAGAAATGAGAAATGGAAACCCACCGGACACTTCATTCAGCCGGTTCATGACAAAGTCCTGCTCCCATTCAGGAACACCTGCTGCTGGCTGGGCACAGCCCCCACAAGCTATCAGGTACCTGCATAAGTCAGGAACACAGTCCTATCTCCCATCCAGGTGTTCCTAGTGGGTATGCTGCTACTGGCCCAACCATCAACTGTGCCCAAAGGGCAAGGCTACCGCAGCAGGTATAGACACCCCCGTTATGTCCCCCTTTCTCCCCCTTCCCTGACTTACTGTGTGAGCCAAATGTGCACCACAGCTTGTCCTTAAATACATTTCCCAACCGGTGCAGTTGAACATCCAGCCCATTTTAACGATTGAGCCAGCTGCTAACATAGCACATACAGTACAGACTCGCAACAGGACTGAACAGCATTCTTAGTCACCTCACAAAGGCATTTGCTCTCATGATAATTTCTTTGGATGTTCACCAGTGTCTGTAGTCCACTTAATTATAAAAGCCCACCTTGACAGTACCAGGGATCAACTTTTATGACCCAGTATCGACTCCCCTGTAGATGCGGTTGTTTTTGTAACAGCAAACCATTGTGTTTGTGCAAATTATTTTTTTAAAACAGAAACTAAATGTAAAACGTAAACCTTAAGTTGTTTGGGCTTTGAATCCTTGGGTTCTGAGGACTCTAGCTCTAGAGTAAGACAATAAGGTGACATTGAACTAGCACTTAATCTCTCTGTGTCTCAATGAGTAAAATTAGGCTACTCCCATACAGAGTCGTGCAGATTGATTGAGATATTGCTTGCAGAGGGATTAGAACAGTGGCTGGCCCAGATGACTGTAGAGTTATGCTACCGTAAGCATTGACCTAGATACCATAATGTTCCTTGATATGAAGCTCTGTATTCATCTATAATGTTATAATAATAATAATTTATGAAAATAATAATTAATGCCATTGTTTGTTAGCATTTAATATATGCCAGGAACTGTTAATACATGATCTCACTGAATCCTATGATTGACATTATTGCCCTGATATTACAGATGATGAAACAGAATGAGAAAGATCAAGTTCACACAGCAAGTTAGTGGTTGAGTTGGGATCCAAACTCAAGTTTATTTGGATCCAGAATAATACACTTACCACCTTTGTGATGGTGTTGATGACATGTAAAGATTTAATGCCTTCTGATCTCTGATTTTATTTCTCATGGATCCATTCACTATTGGCTCCTTGACTTTGAAACTCAGGGACCAAATTGAGCCAGGACAATTATATCCACCTTTCAGAAAAACAAACGAAAATACTGGGCATTTTTCTGCCAGAATTCCCACAGTTGATCTGCTGAGAATTTTTTTTTCTCCCTCCAAAGCAGAGTGTGATTTTCTTTCCCTTCAACCTTCATGCCGCTGGAAAATTTTAAATTATTCAAGACACTGAAGGTTTATTATCTGCTGGAAGGCTGCAATGTAATTGCAAGGTATCATTTAAAGAGCTGTCTGTCTGTGTGAACCACCTTGTTCTGAATACCTGCTCCTTCGTAGAGCGAAAAGATGTATATTTATCTATCAGTGTGGTTTATAACTGCCTTAGATCAATCCTATTATTCTTTCTCAACGGCCAAAGCCCCAAAATAAATGTCTGGTGATGCATAGAGCATTGAAATCATTTGTGTATCATCAATCACTTATTTCTCTTCTGCCATTTGCATCTTGATGGACAGCTGTGTGTTTGAGGGATTTCATTTTCCTTACAGACTGAATATATTGCCTGTGCATAATACCAATTTGGATATTAATCACCCCAATTAGAGAATGCTCATTCAAATATTGTATCACCCCAAGTTGTGCTATTCACACCATGCTCATCATAAAGATAGAAATGCCAACTCCCATTTCATCCTTCCTTTTGACACCTGTTTCTGTACAAAGAGGTAGCCTTTCCCAGTGGTTATCATTAGCAACAAGAGAAAATGTGTTTGTATAGCAGGGTCAAGAAGATACATTATTTCTTCCTCCATCAATGCCTCATCAACTCAATGGCATTGTGGAGTAAAAAAGCTCATCAAGTGACTTTTCCAGGTATTGGTATGAGAAATAGTAGACCAGCTTTGGTTCCAGCCCTGCCAGTAAATAGCTTTGTGACCTTGAACAAATTACATCATCTCTTTGGGTTTCAGTGTCTGCTTCTTTAAAGTATGGATGACTTCTAAAATTCTGTCAAGCTTTAAATCCTAGAACTTTAGGATGACTTTCCTCACCTCTTCCCCAGTGTTTAGAGTTAGCATTTGATGCCTTATACTTGTCTTAATGAATATCAGTTATTTACTATAGCCCTACCCTCAAGAACTACTGAAGTCTGGAAAAGGTATCCTTTGCCCTTGCACAAAGTGACCCAATATCTGTGTTTTCAGAAGCCCATGTTTGGAATTTGTATATTTTTCTAAAAATCGTCTTCTATACTGCATAACTCCTAGATGATTTTTACTTCTTGTCATCTCCAGTGTCTCTGTCCCTATGAGCCTTTTCCCCTCCTAATTTGTTATTCAAATAAACTTGGGGGTAAGAAATCCAGTATTAAAGTTATTCAAATTTTATTTAAAAATAAGGGTTAAATATGTCCTAGGTGGTGACTCAAGGCTCTCATCTGAGCCATGAGCCATGTTTAGTGGTCACACAGAGCATGAAGCCTTTAGTTCTAAAAGGGAATAATCAGAGAGGGCTTCCTGAGGGAGGCTCTCTGCCTAGTGAAGGAGGAGGTTCCCTGGCCTAAGAGAATAGCATAAGCAAAAGCACAGAGGCAGGATGGTGTTATCAGCAATAGACTGATAGTAGTGATTCATGGGAGACTATACCCCTTGAGTGACAGACCTCTGCTTCTCTGCTGAGCTGGGAGCTCAATATTTCCAGTCCCTAAGGGAACATAATCTGACAGAAGATTCTAGGTAGGAAATGCTGTCTGGGAGAATGTAATTTAAATTGTGAAAATACCAGAATTTCCAGACATTTAAGAAATTCCAGAATGTCAATGTTTATGGGTCAGTGGGAACAGAATATTTGAAATCAGAGCTGGTGTAATTAATGAAGGATCTCTGGTCACCGTGATTATCAGTTATAGCAGAACCATAAGCCACGGTCCTTCCTGAGCCCCTAGAGCTGTGCTATCTAATAGAGTAGCCACTCGCAATGTGTGGCTATTGAAATTTAAATCAAAATTCAGTAAAGTTAAAAATTCAGGTTCTCCATCACACAAGACACATTCCATGTGTTTCTTAGGCTCACGTGGCTAGTGGCTACCATGTAGGACAGCACAGAGACGGAACATCACAGAAACTTCTATCGGACAGTGCTACTCCAGAGGGCCGAGTGTGCAACAGCAATTAACGTTTGGTCCCCACAGAGTGGGAGGTGGCGCTTGATCTATTACATCAGGACTTGCCCTAGTTTTCAGCACGGCTGGGGCCAGGTGCAGGATCCTGGCCCTGCAGGCCACAGATGTCCACTCCAACCAGTGCAGGGAAAGAAACATCCTGCTCTGCTAGCCGGAATGTGAGTTGACGGTATGTGTGTCAGAACTCCCTAAACATATCCAAAACATATCCTTCAATCTGGCAGTTCCATCTCTAGAATTCTTTTTCCTAAGGAAACAAGCAGAGATGAGCAAACAGATGGATGAGCAAACAGATGTATGGACATGGATGTTTGCTGTAGTGTTGTTTGTAACAGCCAAACCCAAAGGAGATAGCCAGGAGTCCAGGAATGTGCTGGTAAAAGTTAACAACCAGATGGAGTAAAGGTGAAGAGCCCTGATTTGTAGCATTTGCTCATTTCTGTGGTATTAACAACTCCTTTCCCTTTATTTTTTTAACATTTATGGACTTCTTGGGGCTCCTAGTCATTTGAGCATACAATGCTTGATTGAAGCTCAGGTCATGATCTCACAGTTCATACATCAAGCCCTGCATTGGGCTCCATGCTGACAATGTGGAGCCTGCTTGGGATTCTCTCTCCCTCCCTTTATCTATGCCTGTCCCTGCTCACACATGCTCGCTCGCTGTCTCTCAAAAATAAACATTCAAAAAGATTTATGGACTTCTTTTATTTTTGCTTCCCTGGCAAACACATTTTTCTTTACCAAACTAGGCAGGGGATGATAATTAGCAGCTATTTTCACGTTATAATTTAATACCAAATACTTTAGTTGCTTTTAGAACTCACCATCAGAGCTCCTGCTAACAAGTTCAGTGCCTTCCTCCGAAGGAGCTAGCCGTAGGCTCTCTGAAGACGTTCATTCATCTGTTCTCTCCGCTCCAGCTGGGCAAGGGAGCATCTGCTTAATACAATCTGGTCTACTAAGTAACTACTGCTGACTTCCAGACTTTTGTTGAGAGAGTTTCTGCCAGCATGATCCATGAACTGAGAGCTGAGAGACTGGACATCCTTCAAGGGGAGGAGACAAAACACCAGAACCTGAGAACACATTTGGAAGAATACTACTTGATTGTATACAAAATGTGGATCATACTATCCCCACTTTACAGGGTGGCTGTGAAGAATTACCGAGACAGGAGTACGAACCACTTCATACTCAGCCTGGCACATAGTAAGCGCTCAGCTGAAGGCCAGGAGACCCAAATTAGCAGGTGAACTTAATGTCCATGGGAGGAGGACATATCCACATATGCAGACCGTGAGGCTGGAAAGGTGAAGTGACTTGGCAAAGATCACACAGCCAGTGAGTGGTAGGGCTGGGAGCTCCCCTGAGATAAGTGGGCCCCGGGTCCTCCCCACTACATTCTACCATTTCTCTGGTCCCTGCCTCCAGAGACCTGGCCCAACAGTAAGGCAGCAGAAGGGAATTGGCCTTGGACCTAACATTGTCAGCTGCCGTTTTTCAAATTATGCCAATTACATATCTGTTCATGCAGAAGCCTGTCTAGTGGCACTTAATGCTAGGAAGCCTTATAAATGGTTAGCGTTGATTGGGTAAAGCTCGAGTTGAGTGGCATAGATACTGGCAGGCATGTGAATATGGGTTGACCAAATGCAGTAAGGTGATGGGAAGCCCTGAGCCCTGCCAAGTGCCTGAACAAGTGACAGCTGCACTCCCATTTACTATTTTCTTGCTGTATTTCTGGGGACCAAATTCCCATAGAAGCTGCTTAGGACATTTTATTTACGTTTTTGGGTTTAAGAAAGCTTTGATCACACAAAGTCATGCATCAGGACATAAAAATTTCACTCAGGCAGGCAGAAATGTAAACTTTTTTTTATGGGGATTTTCGGGGTGCCTGGGTGGCTCAGTCAGTTAAGTGTCTGGCTCTTGATTTCAGCTCACGTCATGATCTCACAGTTCATGAGTTTGAGCCCTGCATTGGGCTTCAAGCTTGCAGTGCAGAGTCTGCTTGGGATTCTCTTTCTCTCCCTCTCTCTCTCTGCTGCTTCCCCCTCCCCCCCTCTCAAAATAAATAAATAAACATTAAAAAAATTAATGGAATTTTCTGTCCCGAGCTCTGTCATCTGAAAGTAACACGTGGATCCAGGGACCCTCACCAGCTCTGACCTCCCCCTCTCCTCTCTGATAATTCCCTGAGCCCAGGCCTGGTTACCTCTGAGTAATGGTGATGGCCGTGGGGGCTCAACGCTGATGCAGGTGTTCTTCCAAATGTATCGTTTATGCCAGCACCTCAGCTTTCCTAAGAACTTGTGTTTGTTTTTATATTCTGATGTTGGTGATGGCTTTTATCTCCAGGGCCTTGGTGTTTTTGTTTGGGTTTTTTTGAGAGTAATGGTGGTAGTAGAGGCAGGGGTTGTGAGCGAAGAAAACAGACAGCCATGATACCACCACTGCCATTCCCCAGGATTTATTTAAATATCATCCCACCACATGGGATTTATTCATTCACCAGGTCCCTGGCAAAAGGTTCTTACAGGGGAAACCCTCTCCACCTCACCCAGAGGAGTGGAACAAACTCCCGTCACCTTCTGGACCACGCACAGCAAAGCCATTCTCTTGTCTCTAACCCCCATCTCCTGTCTTCAAACAAGACAGCAAGGATCCCACCCTCCTCCCGAAATAACCCAGCTCACGCGTAGCGCCCACCCCAGCATTTCCATGTCGACTTTCCTACTCAACTGTAAGTTCCCTGAGGGTGTGGACCATATCTTAGTTAGCCCTGCATCCCTGGCAGCCCACACCAAGCTAGGTGCATAGCGGCGTCGTTAAATGCCTGTTGCGTTAATGAGCAGATACAAGAGCGCCTTGGAGGACTTGAATCACAGCCCTCCCGATGCTGTGTGTTCTCATTTCTCATTCTCTTCTAGAGCATGGGGACACTGTGGGTCGGGATGTGTTACAAGGTGTGTTGCACACGGGTTGCTTTGTTACTGACAGCTCGTAAAGTGCCCATGCTTGTGAATGACTTATTTTATGCTACAAATGCAAGCAAATGTATGGTTCCTCTTTGTCTTACTCAGCCTTTGTCCTCTCAAAGATGGGCCCTAAGCAATAATTAAGGCGTTAACGCTACTTGGGAGGAGCAAGCCCAAGACAGTGAGGGTGAGGGTAAAAAACCTCCGCCAGAAACTAGAGGCAGTTACAGCAGAGGCTCCCACCACACAGGAAGGTCCCCCAGGGGCAGGCAAGTGCTCTCAGTGGGAATCAGGGGGGGCCCCTCTGTAGGTTGCAGGGAGGAACTGCATCAGGGCATAGTCCGTGCACATGGACGAGAGAGGAGGGGAGATTTTTCTACCTGTCATGTCCTCATCTGTTTCTCATTGGCCAAAGTTCAGACTCACTCCCAGCCCCTTAGGGGCCACACTGAAAGCCAGATTCCATTCCCTGCCGTGATTTATATGTTTTCCTAAGTCTCCAGGGGACCCGGATGGATGGGGTGCCCTCAGCCTCAACCTCAGAGAAAACACCCAGCTTTGTGTCTAGTATCTCCTTATCATAATGGCACTCACACATTTGCTGTGCTCCAGATGGGAGAGAAAACGATGGTATTACGGCTTGCAGAGCCTCGGGCACAGGCATGGCGCAGGACCCCCGGCGTATCCCCGTGACCCTGTCCCTGTATGAACACCGCCAGTTGTGGGTGCTGTCATCTGTACTTCTGGACTCCAAGTCCACCCGAAGAGTTAGGCATTGCTTTTGCTTGCCTCATTCTCATCTCCCCGACCAGATGGTCAAGTTGTGGTACGGGTAGTGGATTGTACCACATCAGGACATTTGCATGATAGATGTAGGATGCTCTAGGGCTGAGGAGTGGTACAGATGAAGGGTCCAAGTCAGGTGTCTGCCCTCACAGGGCACAGAGTCCAACCTGCCTGTCCACCCTCAGCCCCCAGCACCACCCTCTTTCCTCCTCACACACTTCCCTCCACAGCCATTTGTACTTCTGTTTCTCTGCCTCTTCACATTCCTTGTCAGCCTCCAAGGCCCAAGTTGGCCAGCCCTCCCCCTCTGAGAAGGCTTCTCTGATGCTGCAGCCCAGGCTGCCCTCCCTCTCCTGGGCTCATGCAGCTCGGGAGCCACGCCTGTTAAGCAGATGCTCACTGTTTGGTCTGTATGGTTCCAGGCCTGGCACTTCCTTCTGCAGCTGGAGAGTAAGCAGTTGAAGGTCAAGGGCACGGGGAGGGGGCATGGCTTGAAAGCTTGCTGGCTCTGTGAGCACTTGTTTGAGGCAATAGTCACTACTGTGTATCAAAGAATCGATCTTTTGGTATCCTAACTTTCTTTTTTAGTGAGCCTCTCTGATACCTCTCTACTCCTCCCAGCATGAATATGTTGGTTTGCTCTCATTTTGCAGATGAAGTAACTGAAATGCAGGTGTTAAGTGACAAACACATCACACTGACTGCGGACACCATCCCTCATTTCTATTCTCACTGTAACCCAGCAAAGTCAGCTCTGTGGTAGTAGCCACATTTCAGAGATCAGGAAATCAAGGCCCAGAAAGAATAAATGAGTGGTTTAAGGTCATACAGCAAGTCTGAGGCCACACTCACTCAGGCCTAGGACCCAGGTCCATACCAAGGACTGCTCCCAGCCCACAGACTCTTCTGGGTCACAGGCCTAGTACCTCACTGCCACCCTCAGATGTTTGGCCTCAAGACTCGGAGCCTTCATTTCCTGGAAGCCTCTGTACTAATGTTTAGAATGGGAATGGATTTCGAAGTCAAATTCATTTCTTCTCTCTGTGGAATCATAAAGGTGTGTCCAGCTAGGAAGATTAAGTGTGCATTTACAGACCTGCCAACTAGGCCATCCCCCTCCCTCGAATATGCTAGAGGCCTTCAGCTACACACATCTGAGATGCTGCCAGGGCCAACTGGAGACGCCACCCATGTTGCACAGATCACTTCTCAAGTTTTATGTCTTCCCATCTACCCATGAGAGGAAATGCATAGGGAACCCTTGAAAACTGAAGGAGCTGATGCTTATTTCAGGGAGAAAGACACATGGTGGACAGGAATGCTGGGAGGGCGCGGCGGTGTGGGAGGAGAAAGGGCCTGGGGAGAGGACTCTGAGGCGGGGCGGATGTGGGGCTGACGGAGTGAGCATCAGCCCACTGGAAAACCCGTGTCCTCACCCCCATCTGTCACAGGCCCTGCCTCTCCAGATCATCATCTAACCATCTGTGAAATGAGGAGAATGGCCTACCTCTGTGATTTTTCTTTTTTCCCCCTTTTTTCAATTGTGAAAACTTTTTTCAATGGAGGTCTTGCCCAAGTGCCCGATGTAGAAAATAATTTAAAGTATAGCCTCCCCCCAACCCTCCGAAGGTGGGAGGAGAATCTGGCTTTAGGTCCAGGGTCCCAGTGTGCGTGGATGAAAAACAGTGGTCTCTGTGGTTCCCAAGCCCTGAGGCTCGCGGGGAAGAACGGTCAGGGGGTGGTGGGCTCCCAGACAGAGAGAAGCTTCAGAGGCTCACTCAAAAGGACCTTGGGTACCCAGGGACCAATTACTGTGCCTTACACCAGTGTTTCTCCATTGGAGTTCAGTGAATACACGAATTAGCCAAGGGTTTTTTAATTTGCCTTTTCATTCTGATTTTTAATCTTTTTTAAAAATGTTTATTTTTGAGAGAGAGAGACAGAGCATGAGTGGGGGAGGGACAGGATCCGAAGCAGGCTCCAGGCTCCGAGCTGTCAGCCCAGAGCCCAATGTGGGGCTCGAACTCACAGACTGCGAGATCATGACCTGAGCTGAAGTCAGCACTCAACCGACTGAGCCACCCAGCCGCCCCAGATTTTTAATCTTTTAACAAATTATTTTAGCAACTATAAAGATGCTTCTCTGTGCACTGAAAATTTACACATGGAAGTCAGAAACCTTGGCTGATCTGGGGCACCTGGGTTGCCGGTCCGACTTCAGCTCAGATCATGATCTCACTGTGAGTTCGAGCCCTGCGTCAGGCTCTGTGCTGACAGCTCAGAGCCTGGAGCCTGCTTCTGATTCTGTGTCTCCCTCTCTCTCAGCCCCTCCTCCACTTGTGCTGTCTCTGTCTCTCATAAACAAACTTAAAAAACTTTTTTTAATTAAAAAAAAGAAGAAACCTTGGCTGATCTGGCTGATATTTATCAGATACATCCTCGGGTGTGTTTGTGGAGGCGCCCACAGTAGTTTGTTTCTTTTAAAGGGTACTGTTCATGACTTCAATTTGAGAAACTGGCTCAGGGCATCCCAGAAAAACTGCCCATTAAGCACATTTTGAGGAGGAAGAGGGTGTGCTGTGCAGAGCTGCCTGAAGAGGGCAGCATGCAGAGATGATTGCAGCATAGACGAGTGCAGGGAAAGAAAGGTGACAAATTGGTATGCACATCTGAGCCCGTACCTATTAAATATAGAACCATACAGAACATCTGTAAATATACATATATTTTTAAATGCTTGAAAGCATAAAATTTAGTAGTGGTTTGGGTAGTAGAATTACAGGTGGTTTTTATTGTCTTTTTTTCTGATCCATTAAACTCCTTTGGTTTAGAGAACTCCATTTGGTAAATTACTCCTCCTTTGCTCTAGGTCATAAATTTCTGGCTTTGAAGAGTTTTATGTTCCTTTCAAGGTGCTGGATACAGCCCCCACAGTCCTGCTTCCTAGGCCTTCAAAATAATTTTAAAATCTGATTGAATTATCAGTAGTTGGAAGTTGGAGAATTCCCATAAAAATCTGCTACTCTGGTTCTCATGATAGTGTCTCTGGGCCCACAGCCCCATGTGAACCCAACTGGGTTTGCAGGTTTCCATCTCGCTCATTTCACACACATCTGTCAGCTGCCTGGCCCCCGTCTGCTCTTCATCCTAGGACCCTCGAAGCATCTGATAGGGTCTGCTCCCCCTGTGAGCTGAGGATTTAGGGGTGATGACTGAGTTGAGAGAGAAGGCTTTGAGGCCCTGTTTGCCCTGTGCTTTATTTACATAAGATGAATGGAGCGGGGAGGAATGGTTAGGGGAGCCTTCTCTGACTACATCCTCATTAATTGCTGAATATTAGACCCAAAGCATCCGTGAAGTGTGGGGTGCCTCTGCCTAGCAGGTCATATTTCTGTAAAGACCAGATAGAAGCAGTCTTTACCGTTTTTCTCCCTGAATGAAACACATGGAGCACTGAGAAAGAGCTCTGTTTAGGGCAGTTGGGTTGCCCTCTCTGGCCTCGATTGCTTAAAAGAAATGGAATTTGAAGCATTCTTTATGGGGGGAACTGTCTCTACAAAATGTGAATTGAGGAGGTAGTGTTTCCCTGGGAGCTCAAAGGCTGATGCCATTCTTCCTGGCTTGGTGTAACATTACAATAACAATAACTGCGGTCAACAGTATTGATGCTCAGTCTGTCTCAGACATTGGGCTTGCTGAACACTCTGCATACATCATCTCATTTCATTCCAGCACCCTAAGAAAGGAGGGTCTATGTTATACCCATTTTTCAGATGAGGAAACTGAGGCTTGCAGAAATTTAATGTAGAAAAGCTAGGCATTCGACCTCAGGTGACCAGACTTTGGAGCCGTGCTCTTAGCCACTGTGCTGTGCACCCTCTCCTGTCTGTGTGCCTCTCCTGCCCTTTCGTTTTTACTAGTGACAGTGATACTGATGTTCCCACTCTGCATCTTGTTAATGTTTATTTGTTTATTTATTTTGAGAGAGAGAGCATTTGTGCATGAGCGGGGGAGGGCCAGAGAGAGAGAGAGAGAGAGAGAGAGAGAGAGAGCAAATCCCAAGCAGGCTCCAAGCTGTGAACACAGAACCCCACATAGAACTCGATCTCACAAACCATGACGACATGACCTGAGCCAGAATCAGGAGTCGGACCCTTAACTGACCAAGCCACCAAGGTACCCCCACTCTGCATCTTTAAGCACTCTTATACAGACACCCTGCCTGGCAGGCAGGAAAGGGATTACTATTCCCATTCAACGAGGAAGTGAAGAACCGAGGCCCAGAGAGGGAGAGGCGACCTTTGCGGGGTCACATAGTGAGCCCTAATTCTAACTCTGCAGAGCATTCCTGGGACATTCTCCCTGACTGATCATGCCGGGCCCCCCTCACACCCAGCCACGGTCCTCCAGAACTCGTTTTCACAGACATCTGCCTCACTGGATGTGCAGTTGTCAGAGCCGGGCCCCCCCAACCCCTGTTTTCCCCCTTAGTGCATATGAGCCTTGCCACAGGAGCCATATTAATCATTCCGAGTTGAAGGTTACCAAGAAAAATATGCCAGAGCGTGACAGGCCATTAGTATTTGTGTTGTAAGGAAACCAGTAATCATCTTAATTGGTGCACACTTGGGAGCAGAGCGTGGCTCTGTTCTGAAGGGTTGTCTCCTCCTTCATATACCATTAACACGTTAAAAGCCACAGTAAAAGCACCATCCTAACCACCCTTGTCCACAGAGGCAGCTTTTACCAAGCAACTGCATCTTGCCCCTGAAACTCCAGGCCATCCAAGTTGGACAAACCTTCTTCACTCAGGCTGGCTGGGTGGGAGCATGTGACCCTAGGAGCGATTTGAGAGGTCAGAGGGGCAGCCCTGCCTTTGGCCCCAGGGAATTTATGCCCCGTGCTGTGGTTTTGACGGTGACTAGATTTGTCTCCTAAAACAGGTAGCCCAGAAGCCAGGAGCAGGCCTGGGGGAGGAGGGCATAGTATGCCTACCCCATCCCTTTTTCCCAGTGCCTGCTCCAAATCCTAACAGGTTTCTGGGGTTTTGCTGTTGTTTTCAGGCATTTACTTCCCTTTAGGAAGCATCCCCATCCTATCCTACATCCACCCCTCACCAGAGATTCTCGGAGGGCAAGGCCAGGCCTCCACTTTGAGAGTCTTCCTTTTATGTGTCACCCCAAGCCAAGATTTTGTCCAGCTCTACTTTATCTAGTTTATAATATGAAAACAGTAGCTATTTTTTTGAAATAATTATTTTATTATGATATCAAATATGCCGTTTAAAATCTCTCTCTCCTCATTCCAGCCACCTTTCTTCCTGAGATTCTCACCGTTCTAAACACAAACTGCCAGGGGGAACTAGAAATTGGGAATTCTACTTTGGAGGGCAATTGGGAAGTATCAAACAATCGTAATGCACATATCCTAAAATCTAGGAATTCCATTTCTTGGTGTCTGTCCTAGAGAAATAGTCACCATGCACACAGTGAGGCACATATAAAGCTGCTCACCACAACACTGTTTATAATCCTACCGAATTAGAAATGATCTAAGTGCCTATCAGCGGGGCATAAACTGTGACATACCCCTAGTATGGAATATGATGCAGCCATTAAAAGCAAGGGACGGATCTAAATGACATGGACAGAGCTCTAACATGTATTATAAATTAAAAAGCAAGTTGTAGAACCATTTATGTAAACACATGCACCAAACAAAAGCAGTTCCTGATGTTTTTTTTACATGTATGCCAATGTGTGTACAAACATATAGAAAAAGGCATGGACACCTATACTCCAAATCCTAACAGTGATGACTTACTGTGTAAGCCCCGTGGAGTAAGCTAGGACCAAAGATCATGGCAAAAAGAAACCTTAACCCTCTCTTGTATTTGTAGGATTTTTTTTCTTTACAAGGAGACTATGTGTATTATTTCTCATTTAATTAAAAAATAATACTGCCCTGAAGGCAAGGAGGTGGTTTGTTTAATTTATTTCCTGCAAGGTTTTAGAGATTTTAGCATGTTCCCTTTCTAGACGGGGTGGGGAGGATTTGTGTCTTAATCCTTTGTAGGCTAATTTTTGTTTCTTAGCAAAGCCTCTGTTGGATACTCCTAATACATTCTTAAGTATATTTTAATTAGAAGAAATTACGAGTTACTTTTTAATTCAGAAGAAATCAGGAATTACTTTTAATTAGAAGAACTCATGAATTACTTCTTCATTGTTTATTAAGATTTATCATGGTGAGAAGACATTGAACTCTGTCTAGTTCCCTGGATACTCACCTGCTTCAGGGCTGTGTTTCCATTTCCATGGGTCGCTCTTTCTGCCTAAGTGTCCTTCCCCACGTTACTATGCTGGTGATTCCATGGAAACTCTGCTTGGAAGACCCCGCTCCCCTTGGTCTATTCCCCAAAGTACATGCGTTCCTAATGTACTGCCACTAATCTTTGCACATGCCTCCACTGGTAAAGGTGTACGTGCTCTGGACTGAGACCGTCCCCTTCCTTACCCCTGGGCCAAGGCTCTGCTCTGGTCCTGACCGGCAGGACAGAGGACCCTCCAGCTATCCAAGCCTCAGTTTTCTCATCCCTAAGATGGGGAGGCCAGTCCCACCTCGTAGGATCCTTGTGAACATTAAACGAGAGGATGCTGGTTGGATGCTGAGCACCGCGCCTGGCACAGAATCACTGTCCCTGTGTGGCAGCTGTTTGTGTCATTCTTACAGCAGAAATATCTTCCTCAGTTGACCCGGGGCCTGAGCTCAGTTCTCGTGGCTTGTGAGCAGCTTGCACTGTCCCTGTCCTGCACGAGGCTCAGTTAAATGTCATTTTGCACTGAACTGTGCAGTAAGGAATATGGAAAGATGACCGGGGGATGTTCTACTAAAGGGATGTAAAAGCTCCAACAGACCACAAAGTATTAAAAGGTCATTAAAAAGTATTAAAAGGCCACCCTGACAGTGGTTTTCATTGATTTTTGCATATCTGATTTTCAGTGATTTTCAAAATGAGCATATATTACTTCTTTAATTTTTAAGTGCCGCACTCCCAAGAGGGAAGAGGTGATAACCCACAGGAATGGGGTCGCAAATGGGGGAAAGTCAGACTTGTGACAGAACCAAGTAGAGAAGGTGCTGAGGAGCCAGGTTTCTGGGTCATGCCGTTCAGCTATGGCTCTGCATCTACAGCCACCTGGGTCCCTGCATGGGAACAAGGTGCCTCTCCAGGCTCCGACAGCCACCTGGGTCCCAGCATAGGGACAAGGTGCCTCTCCAGGGCGCCTTGGCAGTGGGCATTAGAGGGGCTTTTGTTTTTTAGCATGAGTTAACAAATCAGACTGCATGGGCATTCTGTGACTCATGGACAACAAGAGGACTGGAAAAATCTTCCCGTGTGGCACTGCTTTACGTTCAGAACACACAAAACTCCCAGGCCACATTTCTTACACAGACCCACGTGTGGTGTTCCCTGGGAGGCAGCATTCCATGTGCTTTCTTGCCCTTGACAAATAAAGCAAATACAACATTGAGAAGTAAAATTTGTTCACAGCTGGGACAGGGAGAAAATTACAGGGGTAGATGAAATAGGCGAGCCCTCATGAAAAGAAAACCATGTTCTCTATGCAAATTACTAAGTGCATATCGGAAAGAGTCCTCACATTAAACGATTAGGTCCTCAGAGCTGGATTTTCACCATTTTAGAGCTGGTTGTATAGACAGGCATATCATCTTGTAATCATAGAATCGCACGATCCTAGTGCTTGACGGGGCCTTCGAGGCCATGTAGTCTTCCTCCAACGTTTGAGTCTTTTCTCTGGTTTGTGTAAGTTCAGCCTTTTATTGAATTCTTCCCGTGGTGGAAAACTCACTCATGAGATATCCCTTACTGGGCAGCTTTCACTGTTGGAACATTCTTTCTTTATGTTGAGTTGGACTGTTAACTCTGCAAATTTTGTCTCCCGGTTCTGGTCCTTTCTTCTGAAGGCACACAGCCAGGTGTCAGAGACAGGGCATGAGCTACAGAGTCAGAGAGCCTGGTCTGCTAATCTACCGGTTGTTGACTTTGGGCAAAGTCCTCTACCTCTCCAACCTTAGTCTCCATGTCAGGCAGAATCAGGCTACTTCCCTCACATGAGTAAATTGGAGGATCAAGTGAGATGGTGGGAAAAAGGACAGGCTAGATCTACATATACTGTTAAATGAAAAAAAGCAGGTTTCAGGAAAAATAAACAAGTGCAGAAACTGTATTGAGTGGCCATTGCTGGTGGATGGGACTAGACTGGCTTGTTATTCAGATGTTACTTTCCTCCATGACGGTTAGAAGAGGTTTTTTTACCGGGGCACCTGGATGGCTCAGTCAGTTAAGTGTCCGACTCTTGATCTCAGCTCAGGTCATGATCTCACTCGTGAGATTGAGTCCGACATCAGACTCCATGCTGAGAGCTCGGAGCCTGCTTGGGATTCTCTCTCTTCCACTCTCTCTGCTCCTCCCCAACTTGTGTACATGTGTGTGCGCTCGCGCTCTCTCTCAAAATAAATAAAAAGGTTTTTACAACAAATGTATCACATTTAGAATCACAAAAAGTAGTAAAGATTTTTCCATTTTTGGCTTTTGTTTTTTGAGAGAGAGAGAGAGAGAGAGAGAGAGAGAGAGAGTGCGAGCAGGGGAGAGTCAGAGAGAGAGGGAGACACAGAATCCAAAGACAGGCCCCAGGCTCTGAGCTAGCTGTCAGTACAGAGCCCGATGCGGGGCTCGAACACACGAACCGTGAGATCATGACCTGAGCCGAAGTCAGACGCTTAACCAACTGAGCCACCCAGGTGCCCCAATTTTTCCATTTTTGAAAGAAAAAGATGAAACATCCAGAACACTTTATATCCAGAAACGGAGTGCCCTGTATCCGTCGTGTTTCTTTCTCTGCAGGCTCTATGACTCTTTGGGGCCTGCCCTAACAGGATTCAGTGCAAGTGTCTGCCCACAGGAAATGGCCTTTCACATTAACCAGAAAAATCAGTGACTGCTTTAGGTCCTGCCCACTCTCCCTCAGGGCCTTTGCATTTGTTGCTGCCTCTGCAGAAGCTTACAGTCAGTTTGTGTTATATTGCCGGGTGGTCACATCTGAAACACAGCCATCTCACAAACAGATGTGGATGTGATGGGCAGAGATCTACCCTTTTGGTAAGTGGGGAGTGGTGTTTGAGTGGGAACTTCATGCATGGTCAGTTCATTGATAAACATCCTGCTGTGAAGGTGACTTTTGCTTCCTGATGTTACCTCCTACATTGAGAAACTCACAAGTGAATACCTGGATGGCAGGGACCCCCAAATATACTTGACATCTTCCCATGGGTGACCTGTTGAGGCCTCTGGAAGCACGTTGTGTGTATAGATTTTAAAAAATAAAAGCAACAAATGACAAAAATATACCACATCAGGATCGTTCACCAGGTACCTGTTAGCACTCGCCAAATTGCAGGTGTTGTGAGGGACGGGGAATAAATCAGTCATGGTCCTGCCCTCAAGAAGCTTGCTGCCAGGCAGAAAGACACAAGTCCTGACCAGAACATGCATGGAATGCCAAGAGAGCTGGGTCAGAGCGTGCACTATACTAAGTGGGCAACAGAGGAGAGCACCATTTACCCAGATGATAATCCAGGAGCACTGTGAGCTGAGCCCAGAGGGAAGAACAGGATTCTCTGGGACAGAGAAGCAGAGAAGAATACTCTGAGCTGAGGGATTTGCAAGAGTAAAGGAGTGAAGGCAAGAAACTAGGCAAGTGGTGTCTGCAGAGAAAGGATCAATGCCAGGTTGAAATGGGAGATTGGAGTGGCAACGTGGGCTTTGGACATTGCCAAGAGGTCTGGGATGTCACCAGGTAACATCATTAGGCCTGTGCTATAGCGACAGTGTGGATGGGATGAGAGACAAAGGGTTAGAAACCAGAAGGCCTGTGTACCCAGATTAATTTCAGATGAGGGAGTTCATGTAAATAGCTGAAGATCCCACAGTTTCTGGGCCAGCACTAACCAGGGAGGAAGCAGGGAGGGAAGAGGTGGGATGAGAATTCTGCAGGACCCTGCAATGCGGAGGTTTCCAGATAGCCAAGTTGGGTTGGGGAATTTGGGGCAGAGGGGGCGGCATTAGTTAAGAGGGGTGGTAAGGAATGCTCTGACATATGTTCAACTTTCTCTTCCTGTGCACTGAGCAGGAAAATCTCCCCCAGGAGAATCCTTTTGCCCTTTAACAAATATGAAACTGACAGGCTGACACTGTTGCTGAAGTGGAAGAATTTTTTTTTCTTTTTTAATAACACCTTAAACGATAGGCATAGAAGCAGGCACCCTACATGAAACACATGTTGCTCTCCAACACCTGACAACCTGACATAATTTAAGAGCAGCTACCAAGAGCCTACAACTCTCGAACTGCCCATGAATCTGCTCTCCTGGATGGGCTCCAACTGGGTGAAAAAGTGGGATGGGCCAAGTCCAAGGGACCCAACCTTCTCTTCTCATTTGTACCCGATTGGGGGGGAGTCGCTTTCAGAAAACAGGGGAGGCTGTAATTAACTTGGTAGTGGTGTTTTTTTGGAGTGTTTTTATTTGTCATCTGATTATTAAACAGATTTATGGCCCTGCCCACCCGCTGAAAAGGAACCAAGGCATTTAGCTGAAATTAAAAGTGCAGATAAGGCTGCCTGTTTAGATAATAGCATCTCTTTTTTAATAGATTACACATCTTCTGCGAAATCGGGGAGAGGAGTTAATTTGTGTGATGAAGTGCTTTCTATTTCTGGGAGCTAGCTGGTGGATGTGATTGCTTGAGGAAGGAGCATAACTCATTCTTAAAATCACCAAAGGCATGTTCAAGCCACACACCTGTGCCCCGAGGAGTGATTTGTAATGTGATGCTGAAGAACAGAGGGGCTTGTGGTTTCAAAGCAAATGTTTGGGGAAGGTGTACAGTTTGTCTCTAGGTTGGAGGTCCACTTCCTGTTCGTCCTTAGAAACGTGCCAGAGCGATAAACTTCACTTGTTCATCTAAGCCATCCGACCAGGAAGCCACTGATTATAAGGGATGGTGAAGACAGACAGACTTGGGCTTGAGTTCCAGAGAAATCACTACTAGCTAGGTGACCGTGGGCAGTGGCAGACCCTTTGTGGGTCTGCTTCCACATCTGTAAAGTAGGAGTAACCCTCATAGGGTGATGGTGAAGGTGTGTGTGGGATGGAGCCAGCCAGGTGCCCAGCACAGTGCCTGGTGGCCAGCAGGTATACACCCAACTTGACTGTCCTCAGCTTCTGGCTTCTGCTCCAGGGACTCACTCTGTTCCCACCCTGGATGGAGAGCCCCCTGGAAGAATCCACATGTGCACAGGTATCAGGGAGGACCTCTGGCTTTACTGAACACTGGATGGGAGAGGCAGAGGAGTTTTACATCACATCCTTCATAGCAACCCACTTACAACTCTCACCAGACATTCCTGTTCTCCCAGGGCCTCTGGGGCGCACAACACCCAGCCTTACTGGTTCCCTCTCCTCTCCCTTACTTTTCCCCTAGAAACATATTTTGTTACTGGAACATGCCCATGTATGTTTCCCCCAACCTTCTCTTCCTCTGTCTCCTCTCCTCTTGCCAACTGCCACTCACCACAGCTTCCAGACACGTACAGTGTTTCTCCCTCAGGTGAACTCTCTCCACTCCCCAGGTGTGTGCTGACTTTTCCAGGAATACCCGTTTATCAAGGGAAGATTTTGCTTTGTTGGAGTTCCAGTGGAACTCCCCTAGAAGGTGTTCACTAAATTTGTTTTAGCAAATTACCTCACCAACAAGGGTGCTGCTCTTGGTGCTTGAGTTGCCAAACCACATACCTGTGCTGACCTGTTAGGTGCACTAAAATGTAAACCAGTATAGGACACTAAAGTAAAGCATTGGGCTACTCCTCTGTCTTCTTACAGTTAGCCCAAGCATTTGCATATTGAAACACTGTTATTTTATTATTTCTCCTTTATACAACAGTTAGGGCATTATATATAATGTTATGGCTAATACAGCCTATGTTATTTATGAATTTTATTTTAGGATATTAAAAGGGACCATACAAGATAACTGTAACTTAAAAGCAGGGGAGGGGGGGCAGGATGGGAGGCACCTGGGTGGCTCCGTTGGTTAAGCATTGGACTCTTGATTTTGGCTCAGGTCATGACCTCACAGTTTGTGGGATCGAGCCCTGTGTTGGGCTCTGCCTTGACAGCTTGGAGCCTGCTTAGGATCCTCTCTCTGCCTCTCTCTCCCTTTCTCTCTGCCCTTCCCCTGCTTGTTCTCATTCTCTCTCTCTCTCTCTCTCTCTCTCTCTGTCTATCTCTGTCTCTCTTTCTCTCTCTGTCTCTCTCTTAAAATAAATAAGTTTTTAAAAAAGATAACTGTAACTTAAAGGGACATTGAGTAGGATAGGGTGGAAATCACTGATTCAGAAGGTGAGTCAGCCAGATGTTGAAGCTATGTTGGCTTTTGACAGAGAGCTCAGGCCCAGTTCCCTCAGATCACTGTGTCCTTCTGTATTTTCCAGCTGCAGAGATGAGAGGGCTCATACATGCTAAAGCCCCGATACACACGCTTTCCTGGCAGCTCTTATGGTAAGAGGAAGGACACCTAAAATATGTTCTTTGGAGTCTTTGGCTAGAAGAAATTGGCCACTTGGGAGTAATAACTTTTTCTACCCTTGCGGTACTCCAGAGATCTCAAATCAACTTGCAGAAGTTCTAGTGATGGACTCCTGAGGTAGGCAATGCAATATCAGTCCTGTTTACAGAACTGGACCTTGGGTACATTTTCTCAGAATCTTGGCAATAATAACAATAACAACAATGGGTACTGGGCAGGGAGCACTGGCCTCTGGTCTGCGGCCATGGCCGAGGACTTCAGGATCAAGTGAGGCATCTTTTTCAACACTGGAGGTTCCAGACTTTGCTCCAGGCCAGGGTTTTTCAGATTGTACTAGACTCATTGGAAGGTCATGAAATCAGTTTCAGGGATCATTTGACCAGCCTTTGAACAAAAGTGAAATCCAAGAGGCCAGAATAGGGGGGAAAAAAACATACCTGGGTGCATCACACCTTGTATTTCAGTTATGTATATGTGTACCAGGTCACGATGTAAAATGTGTTCTTTTTATGGGTCACGGTCAGAAGGTTTGAAAGCCACTGTTCGCAGGCGTACAGAATGTCTGTGAAAACCAGTTCCCCCAGGGATTCTTAGGGTTAAGGTTTGAGACCCTTTGCTGTGAGCCTATCCGGAGGAACATTTGTTTGTCAGGTCTTCTCTCACTTGAGGCAAGAGAAGGATTGCATAGGAGTCTGAGAAAGAGGGTGGAGAGCACCTGAGCCACTACCCATCCCTTTCGTAGTTTTGCTGGAGGCCAGCAAATAATCTTGCATTCCTCAGAGAACAGTGTTCCTGTTATTCTAGCAGGAAAAGGGAGGTTCTGTTTCTCATCATTCAGAAATCCTAACATGATTGTGATGGCCTAGATTCATTTCTCTGATCCCACCTTCTGCAGTAGAAATTAAAGCAGTGTTTTTCTCGAACGTTAACATGTACAAGCATCACTTGGAGAACTCGTTAAAATCCAGATCAGTGGGCGCCCCCTCATCTGATCCAGTAGGTTTGCGGTGAGGCCTCAGAATTGGCAGTCCTAATCAGTTCCTAGCTGATGCTGATGTAACTGGTCTGGCGTCCACACTTTGTAAACCGCCGTGATAGATCAGCAGAGAAGAGTGTGCCAGAATCACTCCTGGCACCCAGCAGGAGTGCAGCACATGCTTTCTTGATGAAACTGAACCAAGTTCTCTCCGCTGAAATGCCTTCACTAAGGTACAGTTGGTCTGCTGCTTTCAACAGGGCAAAAATGGCTGGTGGACATTGAATCGTAGACTTGATATGGGTGAATTGTATGGGATGTGAATTATATCTCAATAAAGCTATTATCAAGAAGAAGACAAGGGAAGGGAGGAGGAAGGAGAAATAGAAATGGCTGGTTTTTTAAAACTAGCTATCAAGAATGTCTGTTACACCTTAGACTATCTTAAGAGAGGACCCGCGTCAAAAGAGAATGACGCAGGGCTTCGAGCTGAACTCTGAGGCCTCTTGCAGCTCTGCCACTCTGAAATTTCTCCCAGAACTCAGAGCCAGAACACGTGTTCTCTCCTGAAGGACTGGTCTGTTTTCCTTTTCCAAGCAGTAAATGATGCTTGAATGCCTGTGCATTTCACCTGCCAAAAGCCATAAGCCATATCCTGGTACAACCATAGCTTTCCTTCCCAGCCTCTCTTTTTCACTTTCCTGCTATTTATATTCACCTGACTGTAAGTTTCATAAGCAAGTGAAAGCCCTGTACATCCCAGGGATGGGAAGTAGGATTGAGGTTGTGGGATTGGAAGCGTACCCACCAGGCAGAATGGAGAGACTGGGGGCATTGAGGGGGTGATATTGTTTCATAGTTAATTATGCCACAAACACTTGGTGTGACTTCTGGCTGTCACCTGCGAGCTGTTTGGACACAGATTAGCATAAAACTTTTCTAAGCCTCAGTTTCCCCATCTAAGATAGTCAACAGTTCCTACCTAATAGGGTTGTTGTGGGAATGAAGTGAAACAATGTGTATAAATAACAATGTGTGTAAATAACAGCCCTTAACACTGGGCCTAGACACACACAGTAAGCACGTGATAGAAATCATGACAATGACAATGAGGGTCCACCTCATCTTAACAGTTTTCCTTTGGCTAGAAACGCCTGAGTGTCACAACAGGATGAAGTTGTCACTTTTGACTGCCTTGTGCCCTCCCTCCTCCAAATAGATTGGCAGTGCCTTTGAATGCACTGTCTAGGACTTTCGAGTGAATAAGTCAATCCTGGAAACAGATGAGCTATGACACTTTAAAAACCGGAAGCCCAGCAAAGCTGAGACATGATGAGACCCAGAACACCTCCAGCTCCCAGAAGCCAGTCCGGATGTGTGGAGGGCAGCCTCTCCTGCCACAGCCTCTGCATTATTAACGACACCCCTGGAGGCCAGAGTACCAAGTGACAGGGGTGACGCTGATTTGTCTGGTTTGTGACTTGATCCCTACTTCTCTTCTTTTCCTCCTCTTCCCTTGAGGGCCTGTCCCTGGGGCCCTCTCCCATATGCTCTGTGCCCCGCCAGAGTGTGAGACACAAGAGCTCCTTTATTTTTGGTGCTTCTCAGCATGTGTCTCTGCAAGGTTTGATGGCACCAGAGGTCGAAACTCAGGGATTCTACTTGGGAATTGATTTGATTGCACACAGCACTGGAGTAAAGAAAGATCCCTGAATAAACTGAACTGGATTTGAGTCTTGTCTTCCCCACTTACGTTGCTGGCTGTGTTAACCTTGGACCAGAAACAACAGCATCTGAACTTGACTTCCTCATCTTGAAATGAGGATGATGAACCGTGACCTGCTTCCTTCACAGGGAAATCAGATCAAATCAAATCAAATCAAATCAAACCAAATGAATGGATGCAGGAGGGAGGCGTGTGGGTTCAGCAGGGATTCACAGATGCCTCTGGCTCTGTGTGAGGCATGTGGGATGCACTGGCAACCAGAGCATTCACGGGGCCCACCCTCCTGGAGCTTGAAGTGGGAGGGAGATGGAGTAAGTAATCCGCGAATGCGTTACGATGGATGACCTGAGCTGAGGGACATGAAGGACATGTTCCAGGGCTCTGCTACAATCTGCCCTAGGGACCTGCTGCGGTCTGACAGGTCATCAGGAAAGCTTTCATGAGGAGCTGATGTTTGAGCAGAGAGCTGAAGGATGAGCAGGAGTTCCCGGGGGTGGGGGGAAGGAGAAGCTCAGGAACTTGGCAACTCAGGTGGAAGGGCCAGCTTGGACAGGCAGCTTGAGGCAGAAGGGGCCGTCCTGGGGCCTTTGGACACCTGAAGGAAGACGGCATGGTGGGGGGAGCAGCAGGGAGGGGACCAACCAGGCACGCACAGCCCTGTCGCTCCTGGTAAGGATTTTGGACCTTCTTCCAAGAGCCATGGGAAGCCATTGAAGGATTTAAGCAAGACATTGGAAGGCTGACAAGATGCAATTTACTTCTCTTTTTAGAGACCGCCTGAACTGCATGCAGGCCAGACTAAAGAGGGACAGAGTGGAGCAGGGACAGCAACCATGGCCACTGTACTTGCCCCTAGACTGTACAGTGCTCCAGACATGGGACAGCAGTGGCCTGGACTGGCGCCATATTCTTGCAGCATCACTGTTAGGATGTTGGGATGAAAACCTCACCCTTATGTGGTCCTTACTAACTGTGCGGACCTGGGGAGAGTTACTTAACCTCTCTGTGTCCCAGTTCCCTCATAAATTAAACAAGGAGACTCATCGTGAGCTGCCTCAGAGAGGGTTTGTAAAGATTAGATGAGTAAATGTGTGTAAGGCCCTTGGGTTAGTGCCGGTACGTCTGAGTACTGAACACATAGTTACAGTGATTTACAGAACCCAGGTGCTGGAGAACAATGTGAAGCCGAACCACACAGTCAGCCTCTCAGTTCACAGTCGTCCCTGCTGCTTGGTTTTTGTCTTAGTTTGGGTTTCCTGCAAACCGAGGCAGGATTTGAGTGCAAGTAGTTAGTTTGGGAAGAGACTTTGTGGAACACCAGCAGGAGAGTGAGGACTTGAGAATGGGAACGGACGGCCTGTGGTGGCACCAGAGCGGCAGCTGTGCGCAATCCCACGGGTGGCCCTGGGAGCCAGCACAAGAGCACTCGGAGCTAGCCCCGGGGCAGAGGCAGGTGCTGGTAGGCTGGTAGTCGTGAGAACAGATGCTGCGGGGGTGTGGACGGGGCACACAGAATCCACCTGTGAGCTCTCTTAATGGCTCTTCTGACACCTGCTTAAAGCCTTGCTCTGATGGGGCTCCTCTTCAGGACAAACCTCACTCCAAGCTGGATGGCCCTGACTTATCACTAAATGAGGGGTAATAAGGGCACAAGCACTTCAGTATTGGTTTTCAATCAGAACACCCCCTGGAATAGGAATGGTGAATGTGTGCCGTTAGGACTGCTGCCTCCCTGCTGCTTCAGGGCAGACCTCTCTTCTCAGTCCTGGCACTTTTCTCCTGAGCCAGGATATAGCCTCAGAGCCTTTCTTAACACAGCTTTAGGTATCCATTACAATCCATTAGCTTAGGCACTTGAGTGAAGCCTGTTTTCCATCCCTGTCCTAGTGCCTATGAAGCTGGGGGAACTCCCAGGGTGGAAGATGCCACGTTGCTGTACGATTCTGGGCAAGAAGACATTTAACTTCTCTGGCCCTCCCCCACTCCCTCCTGGCCGATCCGATCGAAGAGCCTGGTAGCAGTGAGGCGGAGGCGGAGTTTGTTTGGTACAATAGGAAGAGCCTGCTCTTTGACAGTCAGCCGGGGCTGGGTTTTAGACCTTGGCTTCATCATTTATGAACTGTGTTCCTTGATCAGGCTACATCTCCCGCTCTGAGCCTCGTGGTATCATCTATAAAATGGGGTCGTAATACCCCGTCTGTGGTGTTATTGTAGGTGTCAGAGATTATGTGTATGAAGCAGGGAGCTCCATGGGTGAGCAGGGGCTCGGTAACTGTCCCCTATAATTGTCATCATCATGACCATCATCATCTTCATCTAAATTCTCTTCCAGCTCTCAATTTCTATGACTTCAGGGAATGTGCTCATCCAAGAAGACAGTGTGGTAAAAGAAGGCAACAGTCCTGATTTTGTGTAAATGCATTTCCTGATAAGGACAGGAGGCACATAATTGCCCCTAAATAATTGCTCCGACTTTACCACAAGCTGTCAGAAGGCCCTAATTGGTCGATCTGTAATGACTGCAGCCATCTGCATTCGGGGTGATTTAGCGACAGGGCTCTGCCCGAGCCGGGCCCTCGATGATTAGAGCCAGACCGGGTGATATTTCACCCTCTGATGGGAGTAGTGGTGTGTGGGTGAAGAAGATTATCTCATCCTTGTTTTAATGACCTACCAGTTGAATCCAGCCAAGAGTCAGCACTGGTCACAGACAATGACTATGGATTTTTTTTCTTTTTTTTAAAGATAGTGTTCCTACCCGAACGGCAGCATATTTGGAGCGTGATCATGCCTCTTGCTATCTTGTTTCACTGCCCAAGAAAGTCTCTTTTGGAAAGATTTAGTCCCTCAATTAGGGCAAATTGATTTCTGCTTTCTACAGAGTCACTGTTCCAAAGAGAAGTGGTAAAGGGCAGGAGGCTCCATATTAATCTTGGCAAGCAAGCAGGAAGGCGGCCCCGAGTATTTTTCAGCCTTCCAGCCTCAACTTGTACCTATGGAAATAATCTTTTCTCTGTTTATCTTTTAATTGCTCCGACCTACAAGGTGCCAGGGGATACAACACAAAAACACACTTCCGGTCATGGAAGTTTCTGGAGACTTCCATCGAGCCACTAGAGCAGTGTCCTGAGTGTTCCCTGTGCAAAAGTGGTTTTAAGTGGCACCTGAGATGATCTCAGGTGGTTCAAAGACTTTGCATTAGGCCACGTTGAATCACATGGAGAGGTGTTCTCTTTCCATCTCTCATCCATGTCTGCTGATTACCTCAGATCGAGAGTCTCTGGTTGTGCATGTCTCCCTTCTTGACAGAGAGAGAGAACAAACTGTAAGTTCCTGGGGGGGTGGGGTGGCTGGAGGATCTGCCTAAAATTGAATCGCATTGTTTTATTTTTGTTCGGGTTTTTCATTTATTAGCTCTTGATCACATATGGTATCAATTTTCCATTTATAGTGTTTATTTCCCTTTATTTTATTTTTAATTTTTTTAACGTTTATTTATTTTGAGAGAAAGAGGGAGAGCAGGGGAGGGACAGAGAGAGAGGGAGACACAGAATCTGAAGCAGGCTCCAGGCTCTGAGCTGTCAGCACAGAGCCTGATGTGGGGCTCGAACCTGTGAGCGAGATCATGACCTGAGCCGAAGTCCGATGCTCAACTGACTGAGCCACCCAGGAGCCCCTGTTTCCCTTTAAAGTAAGTGTAATCCAATAAAAAAATTTTATTTAAAAAGGTGAGTTGATTTTTTAAAAATTAGGTGGGATAGTGGAAGTGGGGAAAAATCATAGCGTATGACTATAAGAGCTTGGGCAAAACACAAAAAAGGGGAAAACATCATGTCTCTATAGAAAACCTGGCAATTTACTGGCTATACAACCAGGCGAGTTTCTTAGCTTCTCTGAGCATCCGTTTTCTCACTTGTCAAGTGGGGAGAAGCATGATGCAGAGTATGATTTTATGAACCAAGGGAGATAACATGTGTGCAGCTCCTTTGCAAATTATAATCTGCCTTATGTGGCAGCAAAAGTGATTCATTTCAGGGGCTCCTGGGTGGCTGAGTCAGTTAAGCGTCCAACTTCGGCTCAGGTCATGATCTCATGGTTCGTGGGTTCAAGCCCCACGTCGGGCTCTGTGCTGACAGCTCAGAACCTGGAGCCTGCTTCGGAGTCTGTGTCTCCTTCTCTCTTTGCCTTTCCCCTGCTCACACTCTGTCTCTCAAAAATAAATAAACATTAAAAAATTTAAAAAAAAAGAGTTTTATTTCTGTATGGGGTTAGAAAAATAAAAGGGCTATTGGGTTCTGGACCAAGCAGCCAGGGGACCCTGGTTTGAAACCCAACCCTGCTGTTAAGTATATGCCAGAGGTGGGTCCTTTCCTTCTCTGGACCTCAGCTTTCTGTCTATAAAAGAGACTGAACTACTCCAGTGGTTTCCAGGCCTGGCTGTGCATCAGAATCTCTTGTGGGTCAAGTGAAACTAAAGACACTGGATGCTACCCCCAGGCTTAGTAGGTCCCCTGGGATGATGCTCAATGCATCTGCATTTACAGCCAGCTCACCAGGTGATTCGAATATGCTCCCTGATTTAGGAGGTCCCTTCCAGCTCTAACCCCCAAGGCAGGATTTGGGGCCTGGGTTCGGAAAGGGGATCGCCTGGTAGCTCTGGTCATGTGCTAACTGGGCTTCCATTAGGCCTGGGTCCCGGGCCCTGGAAGACCTTTTGGTCCAAACCCTGATTCAGGGATAGCACCAAGGCCCAGAAGAAATCAAAGGTGGGCCCAGTGTTCCAGACATGAGAGCACAGTCCAGTTCTCCTAATTCACTTCCAATCTTCCCAACTGAGACAGAGAATGTTACTTTGGCTGTTGATGAACTTCAAATGAATCATACACTAAGTTATTTTTTGTGTCTGGCTTCTTTGGTTCAACATAATAATTTTGAGTCATCCATGGGTTGGGTACACCAAAAGTTTGCTCTTTTGTTGCTGAGTAGGGAATCTATTGTATGACTCTATCATGATTTGTTTATCCCTTCACCTTTTGCTGACATTTAGGTTGTTTCTAGTTGGTACTATTATGAATAAAAACACTGAAACATTCTCATTGTTTTTCTGGGTGAAGGTTTCTGTTTCTTTTGGGTAAATATCTATGAGTGGAATTGCTGGACAGAGGACATTTGCCCGCTTACCTTTGTAAGAAGCAGCTTTTCAAAGTGGTTGTACACTTTATATTCCTTCCAGCAAGGAGTGAGTTCCAATGGCTCACCTCTTCCCCAGTACCTGATATTGTTCCCGTTTTTACTTTTTGCCATTCTGGGGAACGTAGTTTTTATTTTTGTTTTGTTTTGTTGATGGTTAGCATTTTTTTTTCTTTTCAGATTTTTATTTAAATTCTAATTAGTTGGGGTACCTGGATACCTCAGTCATTTAAGTGTCTGACTTTTGATTTCAGCTCAGGTCATGACGTCACAGCCCTGAAGTCAAGCCCCACATCGGGCTCCATGCTGAGCATGCAGCCTGCTTAAGATTCTCTCTTGCCCTCTGCCCCTCTCCCACTTGCACACACATTCTCTCTCTCTCTCTCTCTCTCTCTCTCTCTCTCTCTCTCTCTCTCTCTCAAATAAAAATAAGTAAGTAATTTTTAAAAATAAAAATGGGGTGCCTGGGTGGCTCAGTTGGTTAAGCATCCGACTTCAGCTCAGGTCATGATCCCATGGTCTGTGGGTTCGAGCCCCATGTCAGGCTCTGTGCTGACAGCTTGGAGCCTGAAGCCTGCTTCAGATTCTGTGTCTCCCTCTGTCTCTGCCCCTCCCCGACTCATATTCTGTCTCTATCTCTCAAAAATGAATAAATGTTAAAAAAAAATTGTGTGATTAAAAATAAAATAAATAAATTCTAGATAACATACAGTGCAATATTGGTTTCAGGAACAGAATTCAGTGACTCATCCCTTATATACAACACGCAGTGCTTGTCAAAACAAGTGCCCTCCTTAAGGCCCATCACATGTCTAGCTCATTCCCTACCTCCCTCCTTTCATCAACCCTCAGTTTGTTCTCTGTCTTTAAGAATCTCTTACATTTTGTTTCCCTCTCTGTTTTTACTTTTTCTCCTCCTTCCATATGTTTATCTGTTTTGTTTCTTAATTTCCACATATGAGTGAAATCATATAGTAGTTGTCTTTCTCTGGCTGACTTATTTCACTTAGCGTAACATACTCTAGCTCCATCGACATCATTGCAAATGGCAAGATTTCATTCTTTTTGATGGCTCAGTAATATATTCCATTGTATATAATATACCACGTCTTTATCCATTCATCTGTCAATGGATATTTGGGCTCTTTCCATAATTTGAGTTGGATTTGTTGATAATGCTGCTATAAACATTGAAGTGCATGTACCCCATCAAATCTGTATTTTTGTATCCTTTGGGTAAATACCAGTGCAATTGCTGGGTCATAGGGTAGTTGTATTTTTAACTTGAGGAAACACCATACTATTCTCCAGAGTGGCTATACCAGTTCCCACCAACAGTGCAAAAGGGTTCCCCTTTCTCCTCATTCTCACCAAAACCTATTGTTTTTTGTGTTGTCAATTTTAGACATTCTGACAGGTGTGAGGTGGTATTTCATTATGGTTTTGATTTGTATTTCCCTGATGATGTATGATGTTGAGCACGTTTTCATGTCTCTGTTGGCCACCTGGATGCCTTCTTTGAAAAAATATCTATTCATGTCTTCTGGTCATTTCTTAACTGGATTATTTGTTTTTTGGGTGTTGAGTTTGATAAGTTATTTATAGATTTTGGATAATAACCCTTTATCCAATATGTCATTTGCAAATACCTTCCTCCATTCCATAGGCTGACTTTCAGTTTTATTGATTGTTTGTTTTTTTTTTTTTTGCTGTGCAGAAGCTTTTCATTTTGAGTCCCAAAAATTCATTTTTGCTTTTGTTTCCCTTGCCTCTGGCAACATGTCTAGTAAGAAGTTACTGTGGCCAAGGTCATAGAGGTTCCTGCCTGTGTTCTCCTCTAGGATTTTGATGGTTTCCTGTCTCACATTTAGGTCTTTCATCCATTTTGAATTTATTTTTGTGTATGGTGTAAGAAAGTAGTCCAGTTTCATCCTTCTGCATGTCACTGTCCACTTTTCCCAGCGCCATTTGTTGAAAAGACTGTCTTTTTTCATTGGATATTCTTTCCTGCTTTGTCAAAGATTAGTTGACCATATAGATATGGGTCCATTTCTGGGTCTTCTATTCTGTTCCATTGATCTATGTGTCTGTTTTTGTGCTAGTACCATACTGTCTTGATGACTATAGCTTTGTAATATAGCTTGAAGTCTGGAATCATGATGTCTCCAGCTTTGCTTTTCTTTTTCAGGATTACTTTGGCTATTTGGGGTCTCTTGTGGTTCCATGCAAATTTTAGGAGTGTTTGTTCTAGCTCTGTGAAAAATGCTGATGGTATTTTGATAGAGATTGCATTAAATGTGGAGATTGCTTTGGGTAGTGTAGCATTTTAATAGTGCTCTTCTAATCCATGAGCATGTAATGTTTTCCCATTTTTTTGTGTGTCCTCTTCGGTTTCCTTCACTAGTGTTCTGTAGTTTTCAGAGTAAAGATTTTTTTAAGTTTACTTATTTTGAGAGAGAGAGATTACATGCAAGTCAGGGAGGGCCAGAGAGAGCGGGAGAGAGAGAATCCCAATCAGGCTCTCCACTGTCAGCGTGGAGCCCAGCACAGGGCTTGAACCCATGAACCAGGAGATCATGACCTGAGCCAAAATCCAAAGTCAGACACTTAACCGACTGAGCCATCCAGGTGCCCCCAGAGTACAGATCTCTTACCTCTTTGGTTAGGTTTATTCCTAGGTACCTTACGGGTTTTGGTGCAATTGTAAATGAGATCTATTCCTTGATTTCTTTTTCTGCTGCTTCATTATTAGTGTATAGAAATGCAGCATATTTCTGTGAATTGATTTTATATCCTGCAACTTTGCTGAATTCATGTATTGGTTCTAGCAATTTTTGGTGGAGTCTTTCAGGTTTTCTACATAGAGTATTATGTCATCTGCAGATAGTGAAAGTTTGACTTCTTCCTTGACAGTTTGGATGCCTTTTATTTCTTTTTTGTTGTCTGATTGCTGAGGTTAAGACTTCTAGTACTATGTTAAATTGTCATGGTGAGAGTGGACATCCTTGTCTTATTCCTGACCATAGAGGAAAAGGTCTCAGTTTTTCCCCATTGAGGATGGTATTAGCAATGGGTCTTTCATATATGGCCTTTATGATGTTGAGGTATGTTTCATCTATCCCTACTTTACTGAGAGTTTTTATCAAGAATGGATGCTGTATTTTGTAGGATACTTTTTCTGTATCTATTTAGAGGATCATATGGTTCTTATCCTTTCTTTTATTAATGTAGTGTATCACGTCAATTGATTTGAGAATATTGAACTACCTCTGCAGCCCAGGAATAAGTCCCACTTGATTGTAGGGAATCATTCTTTTAATGTACTGTTGGATTCAATTTGCTACTATTTTGTTGAGGATTTTTGCATCCATTTTCATCAGGGATATTGGTCTGTAATTCTCTTTTTTAGTGGGGTCTTTGTCTGGTTTTGGAATGAAGGTAATGCTAGCCTCATAAAAGGAGTTTGGGAGTTTTCTTTCCACTTCTATTTTTTGGAACAATTGTCTGGTAGAATTCCCCTGGGAAGCCATCTGTCTTGGACATTTGTTGGAAGATTTTTGATTACTGATTCAATTTCTTTGCTGGTTATGGGTCTATTCAAATTTTCTGTTTCTTCCTGTTTCAATTTTGGTACTTTGTATATTTCTAGTAATTTGTCCATTTCTTCCAGATTGCCCAGTTTGTTGGCATATAATTTTTCGTAATAATTTCCTATGATTATTTGTATTTCTGTGGTGTTGGTTGTGATCTCTCCTCTTTCACTGTGTTTTTATTTACTTGGATCTTTTCTTTTTTCTTTTTGATAAATCGGCTAGGGGGTTATCAATTTTATTAATTCTTTCAAGAAACCAGCTCTTAGTTTTGTTGATCTGTTCTACTGGTTTTTTGTTTGTTTGTTTCTATATCATTTATTTCTGCTCTAATCTTTATTATTTACCTTCTTTTGCTTGCTTTAGGGTATATTTGCTGTTCCTTTTCCAGCTCCTTTAGGTAGGTGTAAGGTTAGGCCCTGTATTTGAGACTTTTCTCGCTTCTTGAGGTAGGCCTATATTGCAATATATTTCCCTCTTAGCACTGCCTTTGCTGCATCCCAAAGATTTTGGATTGTCATGTTTTCATTTTCATGTCCTTCCATGTACTTTTTTATTTCTTCTTTAATTTCCTGGTTAACATTAATTCTTTAGTAGGATGTTCTTTATCCTCCACGTATTTGTGGTCTTTGCAAATTTTTTCTTGTGGCTGACTTCAAGTTTCATGGCATTGTGGTCTGAAAATATGCATGGTATGATCTCCATCTTTTTGTACTTGTTGTGGGCTGATTTGTGACCCAGTATGTGATCTATTCTGAAGAATGTTCCATGTGCACTCAAAAAGAATGTGTATTCTGCTGCTTTACTATGAAATATTCTTTTAATACATCTGTTAAGTCCATCTGGTCCAGTGTGTCATTCAAAGCCATTGTTTCCTTGTTGGTTTTCTGCTTAGATGATCTGTCCATTACTGTAAGTGGGGTGTTAAAATCCCCTACTATTATGGTATTATTATCAATGAGTTTCTTTATGTTTGTTATTAACTTATATATTTATTTGATGGCTATCAAGTTGGGGGCATAAGAATTAGCAATTGTCAGATCTTCTTGATGGATAGACCCCTTAATTATGATGTAATGCACTTTGTCATCTCTTGTTACAGTTTTTGTTTCAAAATCTAGTTTGTCTGACATAAGTATGGCTACTCCAGCTTCCCATACCCTCGCTTTCAATCTGCAGATGTCTTTAGGTCTAAAATGAGTCTCCTCCACAGCATATACATGGGTCTTGCTTTTTTAATCCATTCTGATACCCTTTGTCTTTTGACTGGATCATTTAGTCTGTTTACATTCAGAGTGATTATTGAAAGATACGAATTTAGTACTATTGTGTTACCTGTAAAATTGGTGTTTCTGGTTATGTTCTCTGTTCCTTTCTAGTCTTTATTGCTTTTGGTCTTTTTTTCCCCCACTCAAAGAGTCCCCTCTAGTATTTCTTGCAGGGCTGGTTTAGTGTCACAGACTCGTTTAGTTTTTGTTTGTCTGGGGAACTTTTTATCTCTCCTTCTATTCTCAATGACAGCCTTGCTGGATAAAGTATTCTTGGCTGTATATTTCTGCCACTCAGCATATTGAATATATCCTGCCATTCCCTTCTGGCCTGCCAAGTTTCTGTGGACAGATCTGCTGCAAACTTGATCTGTCTTCCCTGGTAGTTTAAGGACTTTTTTTTTTTCCTTTGCTGCTTTCAGGATTCTTTCCTTATCTGTATTTTGTGAATTTGACTATGATATGTCTAGGTCATATGGCCAGCTTTTGTTGAATTTCATGGGACTTCTTGGATTTCAATGTCTGTATCCCTCCCCAGATTAGGAAAGTTTTCAGCTGTAATTTGCTAAAATAAATCTTCTGCCCCTTTTTCTCTTTCTTCATCTTCTGGGACTCCTGTGATGCAAATGTTATTGCATTTTAAGAAGTCGCTGAGATCTCTAAGTCTACCTTCATGATTCATTACCTTTCTTTCCCTCTTCATTTCAACTTTATTATTTTTCATAATTTTATCTTCCTTATCACAAATTCACTCCTCTGCTTTGTTCATCCTCATTGTTATGGCATCCATTTGGATTTGCATCTTGGGTATAGTATTTTTAATTTCAGCTTGACTAGTTTTTAGTTCTTTTGTCTAAAAGAACTAAAATTTCTTTTAAGGGATTCTCTAGTGTCTTCTATGCTTTGTTCAAGCCCAGCTAGTATCCTTATAATTGTTTGAAATTCTAGTTCAGACATCTTACTTCTATCTGTGTTGATTAAATCCCTGGCTATTACTTCTACTTCTTGCTCTTTTTTTTTTAATGTTTATTTATTTTTGAGAAAGAGAGAGCATGCACGCATGCGAGCAAGTCGGGGAGGGGCAGAGAATCCAAAGCAGGGTCCAGGCTCTGAGCTGTCAGCACAGAGCCCGACGCAGGGCTCAAACCCATGAGCTGTGAGATCATGACCTGAGCCTAAGTTTTCGCTTAACTGACTGAGGCACCCAGGCACCTCAACTTCCTTTACTTTCTTTTGGGGTGAATTCCTCCATCTTGTCATTTTGTCGAGAAAAGAAAAAAAAAAACACCTAGATCTAGGTGTGTTTTGGTCTGCTTGTTAAAAGAAGCTTCCACAAGGTAGTTGTTTTCTTATTTGCGGCAGACTTCCGGTTTTCTTCTCTCAGTCCTCAGATTGATTTCTTGAGTGTTCAGAATGATTTGATATTTATCCAGCTGTATTCGAGGGATGAGGCAAGCCTAAGGTTCCCCTACTCCTGCACCATCTTAACTCCTCTCCCTGGGGAATGTATAGCAAATGGCATCTCAGGCTTTTAATTTGGGTCACACCTTTTCATATGCTTGTTGGCTATTTGTATATGAATTCTTTTGTGAAATGTATTTTTGTAAAAAAATATTTCAAAGTTTTTTGCCCAGTTTTAAATTGGTCATCTGTTTATTATTGACTTCGTTGGAATTCATTACATATCCTGGATACAAGTCCTTTGTCAGATTCATGTATTGTAAATATTTTCTCCCAGACTGTTGCCTGCCTTGTCATTTTCTTACTGATGTCTTTGATGTGTTTTGATGAGCAAACTTTGAAGAGCAAGTTCTTAATCAAGGCCAATTTATCAGTTTTTCCTTTTATGGGTTAGTGTTTTTTATGTCTTAAGAAATCTTTTCCTACCCTAAGTTCACAACAATATTCTTCTGTCTTTTCTTCAAGAAACCTTATAGCTTTAGCCTTTATATATAAATCTGCTATCCATCTAAAATTATCTTTTGTGTATGGTAGGAGGTAGGGGTTGAGGTTCATCTTGTCTCATGTGTTTATCCAGTTATGCTAGCTCATGTTTCATTTTCTCAAGTTTTTTATTTCCATCCCAGTATAGTTAACATACAGGGTTATGTTAATTTTAGGTGTACAACATAAATTCAGCAATTCTGTACATTACTCAGTGATTGTCATAAGTGTACTCTTTATTTTAATGCTTAATTTGTTTTGAGAGAGAGAAAGAGGAAGAGAGAGAATCCCAAGCAGCCTCTGCACTATCAGCATAAAGCCCCAAAGGGGGGCTCAAACCCACTAACCGTGAAATTGTGACCCAAGCCAAAATCAAGAGTTGGATGCTTGACTAACTAAGGCACCCAAGTGCCCCCAATGTTCTCTTGATCCCCATCACCTATTTCACCCATCTCCCCACCATCTTCCCTCTGGTAACCATCTGTTTGTTCTTTATAATTAAATCTGTTTCTTGGTTTGTCTTTCTCTCTTTTTTCCCTTTGCTCATTTGTTTTGTTTCACATTTTAAAAATTCTTTTATATTCTCATTGAATTTGCCTTAGTGCCCTTGTCAAAAACCAGTCAGTGACATATATGTAGGTATACCTCTGGCCTCTCTATTCTGTTCTCTTGATTATGTTTATTCCTTGCCAGTATTACATTGTTTTGATTATTCTGACTTTGTAATAAGTTTTGAAATCATTGAGTCCTCCAACTTCGTTCTTTTTCAGGATTGTTTTTGTTTTCAAAACAAACTAGTTTAGGTTCTTTGAAAGTTGTCAATTTCAAAACCTGCTGTGATTTTATTGGGATTATGTTGAATCTAGTATGAATTTGAGGAGAATTGACTCTTTAACAATATGGAGTCTTCCAGTCAATATGTATGATTTGTCTCTCCATTTATTTGGGTCTTTATCTATATGAAGCTATTAGAAATGGTATTTTTATTGTACTTTCCAATTGTTCTTTGCCAGTATATAAAAATACAATTTTAATTTAACCTTAATGTAATATAAAATAATATAATATAAAATCATAATATAAAAATCACCCATTTTAAGTCTGCAGTTCAGTATGTTCTTAGATCAATTTATACAGTTGTAAAACTATCACTATAATCCAGTTTTAGAATATTTCCATCACTCCAGAAAGTTCCCTTGGGCCTGTTTATAATCGGTCTCCACTCCCAACCCAGCTCTAGACAACTGCTGACTTCCTTTCTGTCCCTGTAATTTTGTCTTTCTAGAAATTTCATATAGACAGGATCATATAATATCTAGTCTTATGTGTCTGACTTCTTTAACACAGTGTATGATTTTAAGGTTCATCCATATTGTTGCAATCGCTCTTTCCCTTTTTATTGTGGAATAATAAAATCCATTGTGTGGATATACTATGTTTTGTTTATTCATTCTTCAGTTGATGGATATTTGGGTGGTTTTCAATATGGGGCTATTTCGAATATTGCTGCTATGAACATTAGTGTGCAAATTTTTGGATGGACGTGTGTTTTCATTTCTCTTGGGTATATACCTAGGAATGGAATTGCTGGGTAATATGGTAACTGTGCTTAACTGAGGAACTGCCAGACTGTTTTCCAAAGTGGCTACACTGTTTTACATTTCCACCAACAGTATATGGAGATTCTTACCCTCCACATCCTCATCAACACTTATTATCTGACTTGTGCATTATAGCCATCCCTAGTGGATGTGAAGTAGTATCTCATTGTGGTGTTGATTTGCATTTCCCTGGTAACTAAGGATGTTGAACATCCTTTTATGTGTTTATCGGTCATTCGTATATCACCTTTGGAAAAGTGCCTATTCATATCTTTTACCCATTTTTTTTATTGAGGTAAAATCCACATAACATAAAAATTAACCATGTTAAAGTATGCAGTACTGTGTTAAAGTATACATTTCATTGGCATTTAGTACATTCACAATGTTATGCAACCATCAATTGGTTCCAGAATGTTTTATCACTCCAAAAGGAAACACCATACCCACTGACTAGTCACTCCCCATCTCTCTCTACCCCAGTCTCTGGTAATCACTAATTTGTTTGTTGTCTCTATAAATTTACCTATTCTGGAATTTTATACAAGTAGAATGATGTAACATGTGACCTTTGTGGCTGGCATCTTTTACTTGGTGTAATGTTTGGAGGTTCGTCTGCATTGTACCATGTATCAGTACTTGATTCCTTTTTGTGATTAATATTCTATTATACGAATATATTTCATAGTTGTTTATGCATTCATGAAATGATGGAAGCTTGAGTTATTTCCACTGTTTGTCTTGAATAGTGTTGCTATAAATGTTCATGTGTAAGTAATCAAAAGATTTTTTAGCTATCCTGGATCCCTTGATCTCTTCCGTAAATTTTAGGATCAGCTTATCAATTGATAATTTTTGCAAAGAGGTCAGCTGTGATTTTGATCTCATTGAATCTGTAGATCAGGGTAGGAGGTATTGCCATCTTAACAATGTTAATTCATCCAATCCATGAACACAGACTATCTTTATATGTATTTTAGTCTTTAATATTTTTCAACAGTGTTTTGCAGTTTTCAAAGTATACAGATTTTACTTCTTTTGTTAAATTGAAAATGGTATGCTTACTATTTTAAATTGCATTTTCCAATTGCTTTTTTTATCTACCAGTACTTAGAAATACAATTAATTTTTAAATCAATATTTAAACCGGTATCCTGAAGTCCTGCTACCTTCTTTGTAGATTTCTTAGGATTTTTCTATGTAAATAATCATGTCATCTACAATTAAAGATACTGTTACCTTCTTCTTCCCAATTTTTATGCCTTTATTTCTTTGTCTTACCAATTGCACTGGCTAGGAGTTCTAGTACAATGCTGAATGGAAGTGGTGAGAGAGACTACAGCCTTTATCCTGATCATCGGATAAAAGCATTCACTATTTCATCATTAAGTGTAGTATAAACTTTAGGGCTTTTTTGTAACCATACTAGATTTTTCATAAAGTGCCCTGACCCTGATTAACATCAAGAGACACTAGTGTTAAGGCTGGGGCTCTTTTAGTAAAAGGAGACAATTTCTGAGATTTATTCAGAATGACTTTATGAGGCACAGGGTAAAAACCCAACCTACATTAGAATAAGCAAGAAGAGGAATTTGTTTTGTGTGTACTAAGAACATCTAGGAGTCTATCTGCTTTAGGCACAGAGGGATCTGGGGAACCAAAATGCCATCAGAATAATTTCCATCTCTTGACTCTTTTTTTTTTATTGTTTTATTTATTTTTGAGAGAGAGTGAGCAGGGGAGGGTCAGAGAGAGAGGGAGACACAGAATCTGAAGACAGGCTCCAGGCTCTGAGCTAGCTGTCAGCACAGAGCCTGATGCGGGGCTTGAACCCACGAACTGCGAGATCATGACCTGAGCCGAAGCCGGACGCTCAACCGACTGAGCCACCCAGGCGCCCCCATCTCTTGACTCTTTTTACATGTTTACTTCAGTCTTAGCAGAACTCCCCTCCCCCCCTTCTCATCACCTCATTTGCCAAAGATGTCACCAGATTTATGGCCAGCCAACTTAGCAACTCTAATGAGAAGAAAGGGCCTGGTTTTTCAATAATTCTGGGGAAAAAAATTCTCAGGATTCATTATTTGGATCAACTCCGGTCAAATGGTCATCCCTGAACCAATCACTGTAGGCAACGCAATGGAATGCCCTCGTTGGTCAGGCCCATCCTACCTACTCCTCTCCCTTGGATCCAGGGGATGGGGTGAGCCCCACCAAAGTGTGATGGACTGAAGATGGGAGGGGCAGTTTCACAAAGAAAAATCAGAGTATTATTTCCAGAAAATGAGGGAATAGGTCTTAGCCAAGCATAAACCACGACTGCCCACACTCTCATGTAGATGATCTCTGTGTGTTTCAGGTCTGCCACTATCCCTGGACTTCTTTGAGATTCAGAGTCCCCATTTACAGCATGTAGGTGGTGGTCCCTGCCCTTTTTGGTCATATCTGAAAGGTCCCATGAGGCATTGTGTGGGAAAGTTGTGTTTAAACTATAAAGTACAGTACATACGTAAGGGAGTAGTCACAAGAGTGATTATTAAGCAGCTGTTCTAACCCATCTGTCCATCTGTCTTCTTCTGTCTCTCTCACAGAGCACCTGAAGAAGCCACTTGAAGACTACATGGCCCTCTTCCCCAGTGTGAGGATTCTTCGAACCAAGAAACGGGAAGGGCTGATAAGGACCCGGATGCTAGGGGCCTCTGCAGCAACTGGGGATGTCATCACATTCTTAGACTCACACTGTGAAGCCAATGTCAACTGGCTCCCCCCCTTGCTTGGTAAGAGACCCTCCCAAGGCAAGCTAGGCCCCAGCCTTCTGCAGGGGTCATCCACAAGAGTTCTCTTGACTGCTTGAGATGCTGCCAGCCAATGCCAGGTGCCACGAGGGATTCAGGAATGCTCAGAGACCTTAAAAATCTATTCAAGTCCTGTCCCTTGTTTTACAGAGAAGGAAGCTGAGAGGGAAAGTAACTTGCCCAAAGTCATACAGCAGCACACTAATGTCTAGTTACATGATTGCCTCCTCCAGATTAGTTCAAGTTTTATTGGAAAGCCAGTCAAGGCTGTCTACTGTAGGAGCCACATTGTGGAGGGACATTAGCCTAGCAACTTAGAATATTTAACATTCAGTGCCCTGCTACTGAGCCAGGAAAGTTGTAAGCATTATCTCCAGGCCTCACAAAACCATGCCAGGTCAAAAGTGTCCCCATTTCATAGTAGAAGAAACTCAGGTTTGGAGATACTGAGTGACTCAATATTGTTCCCTTGGGTCACAAGTGTCAAAGTCACCATCACTCTGGCCCCAAAGTCTGCCCACTCTCAGAACTCACACTGCCTCCCTAAATTCATTTCCTCTCTGGAGAGTTTCCAACAGCTATCAGGAAAGGGTTGTGGACAGGGCAGCATGATCCAGGAGTCATCCAGCACAGCCACGTGGACAGAAGGGAGACAAGAGAATTGGATGCTGGGCAGTGAGGTGCCTCATAGCTGGCTGAAGAAGCAGGTCTGAATTCTGCAGAGTTCGGGTTTGTGGAAGGCGCTGAGCTGGTGCTAACAGGTAGACATCAAAGAGGAAATGTCCTACTGAGATTGTGAATCAGGTGAGGGACAGGCCAGAGACAGATTGGAGAAGAGTTATAAATCCAGGGAGAAAATAAAACTCACAAATGAGTGGGTATGCTCTCCGTAACAGAAAGCTCAGGAAGCAAAGAAGACTGTAGTTCATGGCCAACTTGAGCCTATGTCAGAATCACCTGGAAGACTCACTAAAACACAGAGTGCTTGACCCCACCCCAGAGTCTGATTGAAGAGGTCTGGGGTAGGGCTTGAGAAGCTGCATTTCTAGCCAGCTTACCTGGTGCCAGCACTGCTGATCCAGGGACCACACTTGGAGGAGCACTGGTTGGGCCATCAGGCAGAGCTGAGAACAGAAAGCAAAACCCACATGGTTTCATGGGATAATCCAGCAAATTTGTTCTCTAACACAGATCAGCATGGAACTTCAGTACTGGATTATACTCCTCTGACCCCAAGGGTCTAGGATCCTACTGGGTTAGGAAAAGGATATAATCCAGATTTTCTGGTAAACTCTATTTAATTAAACCAAGAGGTCTCTGCATCTGCCTCTCATTACTGAAAGAGAAAAAGAAAAAGAGAAAGAAAAAAGCCTCACCATAAATCACCTAATTTATAGTGCTGAAGGAACACCCCATTTGTTGGGTCATTCAGTGACTCATAAAGAGAATGAAGTGGTGGGGCACGAAGCTGAGCTTGGAGTCTAAATAGCCCTTAACTCTGTTTCTATGGAAATATATGAGGGTAATTTTCATAATCTGCAGAATACATGGAGGAAACATTCTCCCTCTTTTTATTTTTTATTTTTCCAATAGAAATCTGAACCAGTGGTGTAGATGTAAAAGTCTGTCCCTGTTAATACGAGCAGTCGAGAGAGTGCATCAGGGCTTTTGTCTCAAAACCATTAACACCTCCATGCACAGCTCTCTCTGCCTTCTGTGGAGATGAGGCATTCCTGAGCCTGAGAAGGATTTCGCCCCCCAAAGGAAAGCCACTGTTGATCCTCATAGCCACCACTACCATCGTCGTCGTCGTCATCATCATCATCATCATCATCATCATGGCTCTACTAGTTCCTTAGCTTTTTGGCCACAGCCACGTTTGAATTTGACAGTGACATGGGAATGCAGACAGGCCAGGCATTATTATCCACATAGAACAAATGAGAAAACTACAGAGCAAAGAGAATGAGGGAGATGCTGAGCTTCTGAGCTTCTTTCAGCCATCCTGCTCACAGCAATGTCCGCGCAGCACTAATGGGATGTGTGAATGTGCGAAAGGCTGGGCTAAGCACCTCGGCCCCACTGTCCCACTCGGTCTTCACAGGAACCCCACGAGACAGGTGCTGTGTTCCTCCATTTTGTCGGCAGGGAAGCTAAGTTTCGGAGGCAACAGATAACCTTTGTCAAGGTTATACTGCTTGTGGATGACAAAACCAGGGTTGGGACCTGGGCACTCTGTCCTCAAGTGAGCGCAGCACCCTGGAATGCTGCTTCTCTGATGCTAAGCCTTGACCCCTCACACCTCCCGCTCTCAGCCAGCCTGCTGCAGAGCCTCGGCCCGGAGCCTCTCCAGAAGTGAGATCCCCTGCATGGCCGTGAAAAACTAGGAAGGGAGGCATCTCTTTAGATCTTTCCCTGGAGAAGTTTCTTCGACTTCATTAGGAATCCCTAGGGAACCTGTTCACAAGGCAGATCCAAGCTCCAACCCCAGAGATTCTGATTCAGTGCACCTGGGGCAGGTGTTTTTTAAACACACCATGGGTACATCGGGCACTGGTAGCCCAGAGGACACACTGCCGAAAGCAGCCCTTCTCAGGCTTTATTAACTGTGTGCCACAGTTAGAAATACATTGAACATCTCAATCCAATATGCAGATACATGCCCATGCCATATAATGGAAACCCGTTTCCTGAAAAAGTACTTTTTCTTATCAGGTGGAAGCACCCTGACATTCAGTATTCTTTTTTAGTTCATTACACACACACACACACACACACACACACACTCAATCAATTTAATGACCCATCTATGGATTGTGTCTTGCAATTTAGGAAAGGGCAAAAATGCTGCTTTCTCTCCTAGAAGAAAAAAGTACTTCATGAAGCCCGAGCCCCAGGCAGCTGCCAGCCTACACTGGCCCTACCAGACTCCACATTCCCAGCCTTGAACTGGACTGCTGGCCCAAGCAGCCAGGCACCCCAGCACAGCCCACTTGCCCGTCTATCATTGGCACCCCCACGCTGTAGCCACAGCTTCTTGGCAGAAGGAACATTGAAGAACAGAGCAAACCAAAGCTTAAAATTCTGGTTGGTAGGTTGGGCAGAGTGCGTTTTATAGAATCCGCTTCTCCCTGGCTTAAAGGGGACCATAAAAAGCCATCTGGCTAGGGACTGCCCTTGCCATCTTGAATCACCTCGCCTGTAGCATTCCTGCAGGGCAGAGGTCTGCCAGGCCTTGCTCGCACATCAGTCATGAGGAGCTCATGGGATAGTCCGTGCCCTCCTCAGTAGTTCTGACTGTTGGAAAAAGGGAGCTAAGCTCTCTTACAAGGAGAGCGGTTTGTTCACTGACCATAGCTGGGAAGTTTTGAGGACCTGTGAGGGGCGAGTGCTGGGATGCCTGGCTACTTCGGGCCAGGAGTCAAGTTTAGAACCCAGAATGCAGAGCCTGACGGCCAGAACAGGAGCCCTCCCAGAGGAAAATTAACCTCTCTTTCTGCAACTGTGCTGACCATTACAAGCAGCCATGCTGGACACCTCTAACCGCCGTCATATCCAGTACACATACCAGCTGTGGTGCTGAGCTTCTTCTCCCCATTTCACAGAGGAGAACACTGGGGCTCAGAGGCATTATTTAGGTAGCTCACGGTAGCAGGACTGGGATGGGAGCCCTGGTCCATCTGCACTCTCCCTTGCTCTTGGGATTCTCAAATTTGAGTGTTTAGAGAAATGGGGGACACATTTAAGAATGAGAGTAAAGTGCAGAGCTGCTCCCCCCGTCCTGCCTCCCTAATGGGCATCTCTTGGCTTCTTCAGACCGCATCGCCCGGAACCGCAAGACCATTGTGTGCCCGATGATTGACGTGATCGACCACGATGACTTTCGGTACGAAACACAGGCTGGGGATGCCATGCGGGGCGCCTTTGACTGGGAGATGTACTATAAGCGGATCCCAATACCTCCAGAACTGCAGAAAGCTGACCCAAGCGACCCATTTGAGTAAGTACGAGTGACCTAAGCTGGTCCCAGTGGCTGACCTAGTGGTCCCTCGCCAACATACCCAACTCGGGACTGCCAGCTCCCCCCAAAAGTCCAGGGCAAACATCCCCAACCAGAAGAGCACAGCCCCTGCCAGCTTTTCACAGAACCTCAGCCCAGGGATGTCCCAGCTGGCCACCTCTGTGCAGTGGGACTGCCAGCCAGGGGTGAGCAGAGTTGCTCTCTCCCTCAAGCCTAGCACCCAGTCATCAGCAAGCACCAGCATCACCACCACCACTTACTGAACACTTTCTAGAGGCCATGCACAGGGCGGAGCATATTACATGCTGATCCTTTTTAACCCCCAACAACCATATGTAGTAAAAAATTATTATCCATATTGTCCACGTGAGGACACCAAAGCTCCAGGAGGTTAAGCAGCTTTTCCAGGTCTCACAACTGTGAAGCAGTAAAGGCTGGACGCACATGCAGGTCTGTCTGCCCCTGGCACCAGATGTCCCGGCATTCAGCTAGGCCCTCTTGGAAGTATCAGGAAATAGCAGCTTGTCACATGGTGGAAGTTTAGGGGTCAGTGTGTGGGGTGGACCCGTAACATCCTAGAATGTGAAAGCTGGGGGACCTACAGGTAATGGACTCCAGTCCCTTGCAGATGGGGAGACTGCAGCCCCAGGACAAGGGGGCCTCACTTACACAGTGAGTCAGTGGCCAGGCCAGAATTAGAGCCTGTGTCTCTCTGGTGCTCCTCCTGTGCTGCCCTGTGAGCCACTCTGGCCCCCTTCCTAGAGGTGTGGAAAGACCTTTGGGTACAAAGCCAAAGTCCAGCCTTCTGCTGTATTAGTTTCCTAATTATGAATTACCCAAAATTTCCTGGCTTATTAAAACAACACAGATTGATTCTCTTAAAGTTCTGGAGGTCAGAAGTCTGGAAAGGAGTCTAACTGAGCTAAAGGCATGGTGTGGGCAGGCTCTAGGGAAGAGTCTGTTTGCCCTTTCCAGCTTCTAGAGGCTGCCCACATTCTTTGGCTTGTGGCTCTTTTCTCCATCTTCAAAAACATTTTTTTAAATATTCATTTTTTTGAGAGAGAGAGAGAGAGAGAGAGAGAGACAGAGCGTCAGTGGGGGAGGGACAAAGAGAGGGAGACACAGAATCTAAAGCAGGCTCCAGACTCTGAGCTATCAGCACAGAGCCTGATGCAGGGCTCAAACTTAGGAACCTTGAGATCACGACCTGAGCCGAAGTGAAACGTTTAACCAACTGAGACACCCAGGCGTCCCACTTTCTCCATCTTCAAAGCCAGCAACCTAACATGTCAAAGTCTCCCTCTCCTTCCCTCTGCTGTCATTTCCCCCTCCTTCTCTCGTCTCCCCTCCCCCACTGTCTCTCTGCGGCTCCTGCTTTCATCATCACATCTCCTTCTCTAACTCTGACCCTCCTGCCTCCTTCTTTCACATACGAGGACCCCCTGTGATTACATTGGGCCCACCAGGACAATCTCCCCATCTCAGATCCTTCACTTAATTATATTTGCAAAGTCCCTTTGCTACGTTAAGGTGACGTATTCCCAGGTTCCAGGAATTAGGCATTGGCTTCTTTGGAGGGGCCATTATCCTGTTTCCCACACCTGCCTAACCACAGTTTAACCCCAGTGAACTCCAGCTCCTCTGTGCCTCACACTCCCCTGCTGAGAAAGGGGTCTTTTGGCAGGTTGGCAGTCTTCATGAGCACAGGGCACACCCGGGTTCCTGAGGGGAGTCCCTAATGCCGTGGGCCCAAGAGAGGGCTCAGAGGGAGGAAGAGGCCATGCTTGGTGGCAAGGGAGTAGCATGAGCTGAGAGCAGAGCCCCATTCCTCTTGAGCAGGTCAGACGTTTGTGTTCTTATCTTGACCTCTGGTATCCTAAACATGGTCAACCACTGCTATTGGAACCCAAGACCACATCATGCAGACAGCACCCTCTGTATGCCCGAGGCAATCCCCAGTTGCCCCGAGTTCTTGGAGAGTAATAGTAATAAGAGGAGTAACTAACATCTGAGCTGAGCAGAGCAGTCACAGCTGACATTACTGCACACAGTCCTCACAACAGCGCCCCAGGGTGTAGGTAGAATTCTCCACCTTTGATGCAGACCCTGTGGCTCAGAGAGGACATGAGACTCGCCCCAGATGACACACAGCAGAGGCTGAAGTCAGAATGGGTTACTGCAGAAGACAGAATTTTCAGGGTAACCAGAACCCCTTTTGGTTTGAACTAGTACCATAAGCTGACTCGTGGGCCCTACATTTGACATGTGTGTAAGGATGGGTCTTGGTACGTTCGTCTTCCTCATTGCAGGATGAAGAGAGGGTCATTCCAGGTCATGTGGCTGCTTAGTAGCAGAGGCCCCAGTAGTTCCCCTCACCCCCACCCTCTGGGGCCTCGGTCATCTCACCTGGTTATTGAAGGGGTTGGGCTTGCCCTGGAGCAGTGGCTCTCAACCCTGGCTGCACATTGGCATCACCTGGGGCGTTTGTAAAAATAAACAAACAAAATCCACCAGGCTACCCCACCCCAACCCCAAGACCAGTCACACCAGAGTTTGGGATGGGATCCAGGCATCAATGTTCTTTAATGCTTCCAGGTGATGCTAATGTGTGGCCACGGTTGAGAGCCCCTGGTCTAGATGCTTCCCAAGGGACTCTCCATCCTTCGTATCTTCTGATTCTTTCCAAAAGTATCTTTTCTGTATTGTACTTGGACAAAACCCAGGAGAGAGGCCACTAGAAAAATCCTGGTCATCTTCTGCACACTGCTCCACGGTGCCAGCAAGTAGGCAGTCTGCAGGCCCAGGGCGATAGAATGATGTGTGAAGGACACGGGCTTGGGTGGCAGATCCCAGCTGGAAGCACAGCTCATCCACTTACTAACTGCATGCCCTTGAGCAGAGTATGTAGCTTTTCTGAATTTCAAGTTTCTCCATCTGAAAAGGGGTCTAATACAGCCTTGTGAGAGCTGGAGATGATGTCGATAAAGTGAGTGGTAGACACTAGATGCTCAGAAATGTTGTTTTATTGTTCTTGCTGAACACAGCAGAAAATAGACCAGGCTGGAGGAGAGGCCTCCCTCTGGAGGCCAGCCTCGAGTATCCAGAGTGCTTTAAGGCTGATCTTCTCCTGGTTCCACTCGGCCCCTCAGTCCTTGCCCATGGCTTCCACCCAGGCTGATTTCTGCATGCGGAGTATTGGGTTTGATTTCCCATGAAGCACTGGCTCAGAAACACTCTCTACCTCTTGGAGCAGTGTATTCGTGGCTCCAGCCAAAAAACCCAAACCCCACAATCTTCAGAAAACAAAGGAAAGTTGATACTAGATACCGTATTTTTCATAGTACTGGGTACTTTCAGAAATGTAACAGGAATGCAAGCTAGGAAATGTAGCTACATGTTCATTGTATAGATGGGGGACGGACTTGGAGATGTTAAATCAGCACTGTCCCATAGAAATATCCTGGGAGCCACATAAATACTTTTAAATTTCCTAGTGGCCACGAAAAGAAAAGGTAGAGAGAAGCAGGTAAGATTCATTTTGTAATATACTCTGTTTAACCCAGTATATCTAAAATAGTCTCATTTTAACAGGTAACCAATACTTTAAAATTATTTTTTTAAGACTTTATGTTTACATAATCTCTACACCCAGCACGGGGCTCAAACTCTCAACCCCAAGATCAAGAGCCGCACGCCCCACCGACTGAGCCAACCAGGCACCCCTGAAATGATTATTGAGACCTTTTCTATTATTTTTTTCACATTAAGTGTTGGAAATCAGTGTGTACCTTACACTCCCGGCACATCTCAATTCAGAGTAGCCCCATTCCGGCTTTTCAGTAGCCGCATGTGGCCTGTGGCTGCTACAGCGGGCGACATGGGGTTCAGTGGTTAAATGCTTCATCTCACATCACACCAAAGGTAAAGGAGAGTGGGAGTGACAGTTTCCCATCCCTGTCCCCCTGTCCTTTTCACTTGTCACCTGCCTCTTCATGGTTCCTGCCTGATAAGGAGGCAGGGTTTTGTGGCCCTCGGGGGTGTGAGCTCTGGCATAGATTAGAGATTCAAATCCTGCTTAGTAACTGTGAAGCCTTGAGCAAGTTACCTACCTGTCTGTGCTCCAGTTTCTACATGCATCAATGGGCTAATAAGGACGGGGCCCACCTCATGAGGTCAGCGCAAGAAGTAGTCATTTTATTCAAACATCAGTCCAGGCAACCACCTGCCACATTCAGGCCCTCAGTGAATATTCAAGGGGAGCTTCATTTAAAGGAGTCCCTCCCGTGCTGCCAAGGCTCATCTGCTATGAGAAACTTGGGAGGCAGGTGGGTCAGCTAAGTTCTTTTTCAATCAGCGCCATTCCCGTGAGCCTGCAGTTCCCAAGGCCAGGAGGTGGTGTGGAGTTCGCTGCTACAATGTTATTTGGTTTGAGGGTCTGGAGTTTTCCGGTGGAGCCGGACAAGGACACGGCCATTCTGAGATTTTCACTCCGTGAATACTGGCGGCTCTCAGGTGGCAGTCCTGTGTGAGGCATCAGGGGGTACTCAGGCAGGCTGCAGCATGCCACCTCCACCCTTGGGCCTGGCATGATGCTCGTGGCCCTCCCCGATTTATCATCTCTGTGCCCTTGCTCCTGTGGTGTTCCCCATGGGTACCTTCATCTCCCCTCACTGCCCACTGGGTCCGAACAAAACCCACCTTCCCCAGCACCCTTCCCTGGCTCTTGCCCCAGCCTCCCTCCTCGGCCCCAAAACCTGGCTGCAGACACTACCTCCTTTTGTGTTCCCATAGTGCTGTCTGCACGTCCCAGAGGCCCTTGTTACACCCCACCTGTCTTCCTGATCCTTCTGTCCTCAGGTGGCTGCCCTGCCACACCAGCATCCCCCGAAGTCCCAGGCCAGCTCCGATCTACCTGCACATCCTTCCAGCATCTACTGCTCAGCTGGCCCTCACTGAGTAGTGAGACAGTGAAGGTTCGGAGTTCGTCTTAGCCGTTTAACTGAAAGAACAGAGGCTGTGTCTTCTTCAGCAAAGTCGTGTCCAGTGCTGGGCTGCCTGAGGGAGTTTCATCCAAGGAAGCCTGTCTGAAAACATGCACTCCTAGGCTCCATCCCCCAGGGACTGCTTCCTAGGTCTGCCGTAGGGCGCAGCAAGCTGAGTGTTTTGTCATCTCTCTAAGAGATTCTACCACGCAGACAGGCTCGGAGGGACCTGATTCAGACCATTTAACCTGTGGGAAGACTGGAGATGCATAGACCATGCAGCTGCAAGGCGCACGTTACTGTGATTTCTTCTCACAAGTAACCCTGGAAAGGAGTTCTGGAGCCGTTGGCTAAAGTGTAGCATTTAAGAAGGGAAGTGGTGGCCTGGGCCCTCACTTAGAAGGGCGTTGGATTCCCTGCTAGACACATGGGCCATGCCCTTGGGGCGGCGTGCAGCACCTTCCCTGGGGAAATGGCGGTGTCAGCTTGCCCTTAGAGCCTGCAGCTGGGACGCTTTGTCTTCACACCACACTCTTCTTCCCTGACAGGTCTCCCGTGATGGCCGGTGGACTGTTCGCTGTGGATCGGAAATGGTTCTGGGAGTTGGGTGGGTACGACCCAGGCCTGGAGATCTGGGGAGGGGAGCAGTATGAAATCTCATTCAAGGTGAGCCGGCTCTTCGGAAGCCCCCTTCTTTGCCACACCCCCTTGGCTTTCTGAGCCTGGAAAGACTCCGGATGCTCAGGGTTCAGCAGCCCCTGCTCCTCAGGTGACAAGTCAGGGGCCGTGGGCCACTCCTTGCATGTGTATAGTGGAGGTGGGGTGTCTCCTTAGGCTGCTGAAGGCTGGCCTTAACCACAGCTCTGACTGCCATTTACCTTAACACCGCCCCCTTCTTAGGATGGCAGTAGTAGAATAAGACAGATCTCGCTTCCAGCAAAGATGGCTCCCAGTGAGGTGTCCAGCAAACCAGCATAGGGAAGAGAAGCCGGGGTGAGAGGGACACACAGGCCTGGAGGGATGCTGTGCTCCGGGGTTGACCCCTGGCCTCGCATATTGCCAGTTATCCTTAGCGGGTCCTGGCCACCCCTCTCAAGTTCCCTTTCTCTGTATCCACCACTGCTGGAGTTTGCCATAGCGACCAGTGGTCAGGAGCTCAAGTTGTGGAGTCGGAGGAGCGTGGGTTCAAACCCCAGCTCCACCACTCAGGAGCTGTGTGATTTGGGCCAAGTCAGATTAGCTTTCTTTCCTCATCTGAAATAAGAGAATAACAATACTACATTCCTTACAGAGCTATTGCAAAGACTGAATGAGTTAGTATCTTAGAAGTGTTTCACATGCCATGTGGGGACACAGCTAGCAATTAAAAATGGGTAGAAATTATTCAAGATCCAGTGAATAAATATTTACTCTATCAGACAAGCCCATGTGCTGAAGAAGCTTGCTGACAATGGTAGTAGAGGACATGGTGGTTACTAGTTAGCCACCCACACTTCTGGGGCCACTTTCTCCCCTTCACTTTCCATATTGGTCTCAGATGAAGAACAGAGGCTCGGTCCCTCTGAGGGGAGGCTTAGCTTGTCCTATGCCCTTACATCTGGCCAGGACCTGCTTCTGCATCCCCAGGTCCCCTGGAAGGGCATACCCCCAGCCCACGAGGGATGGCCAATAGCACCACTACTGGGCCGAGCCCTGTGAATACACAACCCTGATGCCCCCTGAATTGGGCATCAACTTTTTAGGCAGGACTCCATTAATGGTCTCACACAGTGATTGAGACTTCGGTGCTGGGGTCTGATCCAGGCTCTGCCACTTCCAACACTGTGTGATCTCGGACAGGGAAGGCTTACCTCACTGAGCATCGGTTCCTGTTTCCACAAAATGAGCTCAATGATACTTTAATCCTCACAGGGTTGTTTGGAGGATTAAATGCATCCATGATGGTTGGGTGCTTCTTAACAACATCCTAAAGATTATTTTCATTATCAACATCATTACTGTCACCGTGTACACCACTGGTTCAGCAGTTCAGAACTAGGGAACATAAATTACATAAATTCTTTATTTTTTAAATTTTTTTATGTCTTTATTTTGAGAGAGACAGAGACAGAGAGTGAGCAGGGAGGGGCAGAGAGACAGGGAGATACAGAATCTGAAGCAGGCTCCAGGCTCTGAGCTGTCAGCACAGAGCCCAATGCGGGGCTCGAACCCACGGACTGTGAGATCATGACCTGCGCCGAAGTCGGACGCTTAACCGACTGAGCCACCCAGGCGCCCCCATAAATTCTTGATCAGCAAGAAAAGAACAACTTGGAATTCTACTGAAACATTGTTTTGGTTTGAAGGGCGGTCTGTGTCTGTTTTACCTCCAGAGTTCTGAAGTTGTCTCCCATAAGGGGACCAGCCCCTAACTTAACGAACACTCATGTCCGGGGTTGGCATTCAAAGTATTTAATGATGATGGCGGCCCAGGCAACAACCAGTCAGAGCAGATACTAGCTGCAAACAAGTCTGCGTCCGCTCTGGTCCACAACAGCTGAATTTCAGCCCTGCTCAGAGCTGACGAGACACCACACCAAGCCCTTCACACGTGTTGGCTTCTTTAATACTCCCAGCAACGCTAACCGAGCAGTGTCATCATCATACCAACTCACAGGAAGGCAAGTGGGGCTCAGCCCAAGGCCCTACACAGGTTGGAAGTAACAGAACCAGGACCTGACCCCAGGGGTGCCTGACTGCAAATGCTCTGCTCTGACCTGCCGCATTTCCTGGCCTCTGTAGGGACAGGAGAGAACACTAGAGGGGAAAACGAGCCTGAGAAGTTGGCAGCGGTCTTTCCCCCTTTCTTCTGTGTTTGCCTCCTCCTGGGGTTGTTCTTAATCTACTGGGATATTCTGCAGCCTCTCAGTGAAGTGAATTAGTGATCATCTAAGTGAGAAGCAGCGAATAGGCTTCCTCTTCCAGCCATCTGTGATCTGCTCTAGGATAGGGGCTACCCAGCGCTGTGCTGATGTGTATTCCGAAGCTGCATCCAAGCTGATCAGAACAAGTGGTGACTGATGAGTGATGTCTGCCATGGGTGCAGGTCTGGCAAATGATGGCACAGATGTCATTTATTGGATATCCGTAGCCCATGCAGTCTAGCTTTCCAAATGTCGCATCCTTATGGGTACAGTGAAATCACACACAAGGAATCAAAGGACTTTTAACTTCACAATTTGTCAATATAGCAATCAAACAAACTTGATTTGTCAAGTTTTCTGCCAAGTGCGTCCCCAGAAATGGGCACGCCTGTGTTCTGAGTGCTCACCAGAATGTAAACTTCAATAGGGTAGGACTGTTTATGTGTTTCACTCACTGCTGTGTCCCGGGTACCGAAAGGATTGCCTGACATGGAGGGGGCACTTAATACATACGTGTTGTGTGTCACTCAGAGCAGGTGTATTGCTGGCCAGAAACCAGCCTCCATGGTCAAGAAGTCCCCCTTCAGAAACGCCCTTTCTGGAGAATAGTGAACGGAGAAGGATTTGCACAAAGGAATTCCTAAACCCAAAATGATTTCATTCTGTGTGTTTCAAAGACCCATCTAATGATGCTCATCAGGCAATTACAGCAGAACAAATGGCATTTTTCTCCACACAGTTTATTTACAAAAGACTTGGTAATGAAGCCATATTGGAAATCTCTCATCCGGGAGGGGGCAGGAGGCTGGCTCCTGTTTCCATTTGATCCAATTAATGTTCTTCACTCTCGAGAGGAAAGGGCTCTGTGTATTGAGGAGGCTCCCGGGTCTGGAAGGGAGACTTTCCTCCCTTGGTTTTCTCTGTCCTGGCTTTGAGAGCATGAGTTCCCAGAGCCGTGGCAGCCCATCTGCCGGTGCATTGTCTCCCAAGCCCCTGTGGAAGGCCTGCCCACAGTGCGGAGGAGGCAGGCAAGCCCATTCATTTGCCAGAGAGGCCTCCCTGAAATGCGGGTGTCCCATTTCAGCCAGAGCGGAGCACTTTCAAAGGGCCATATTCCCTCTGCTTAATCTCTGCTGAGACCCCTTTTCTTCCTGGTGACAGAGAAAAGAGACTGGTCTGAAAGGTCTGAGTGCGTTTTCAGAAATTAAGATAAATTGATATGTGTCTTCAAGACTGATGAATTAATAATTTGGCGCCAATTCCAGACTAGGCCATCTATCCTGATGGGAAAACCCTAGAAAAGGTGTTCTAAAAGCTCTGAAATTTCTGGAAGAGTCATTGATTTTTTCTTTTCGTCCTCTCTCTCAGCCAGGAGAGATTTTGTTTCCAAAAGTCACAGTCACACCATCAAAGTTCTCCTGTTTAGTGGTTAGAATCTTCCCAGTCTAGTGACCAGTTAAATCTTTTACTCCAGAGCCTGCCTGTATCTGGCTCGTGAACTGACCCCTGCTCATCTCTCCTCCCTCCATCCTCTTACCACATTGCATTAGTCTGCACTCTTGGTTATAAATGCCCAAAATTCTAGTCAATCTGATTTAAGCAAAAAATCAGAATTGATTGGCTCACACAGTTGAAATTCCAGGGCAGAGCCTCCAGGCCTGGCTGGATCCAGACACTAACCCATCTCATCCAGACTCTGTCTCTCTCAGTTCCAAGGCTCTGCTTTCATCTAGGTTGGCTTCCTGCTCAAGGCTTTCTCTCCGTGGACCCAGCATCCCACTGGAAAGAGAGTGTGTCTTTCCCATCATTCCTGTAGAAGTCCCCAAGTTGAGTCTCACTGGCCTGCTGGTTCTTTACCCATCCCTGAGCAATGTTCTGATTGGTCAGCTACAGTCACATGCCCATCCTGGAGACAGGAAAATGGAGATGAGCTGGTTTACCAAACGAAAGCCCAGTCATTGTATCTAGAAGGCAAATGAATGTGGGGCAGGGCAGACCACAGACGTCTGCACAGCTGTGTCCGCACAGCCCTACGGAACTCCTCACAAGCCCCAGGCTCATGTGTCAGGTCATCTTTGGAAGCAGGCACTGTCCACTCTTCTTGAAATGCCTTTCCTTAATCTGGTTAGCCCACACTCAGCCTTACCTGAGCTGCCTGTGCTAATGAATCTCCATCCCAACGTTACTCCTCGGCTTCGCTCTGAATTCCTCGTGTTGATGTGACCCAAGGAGTAGCCTGTCTTCCCCACTGGCCTCTGAGCTCCCTGGAGGCCATCTCTTTACCCAGTGTGTGGCCCACAGTAGGTGTTTTAAATAACTGTTAGTGGCATCAATTTCTGTCTGATAAAACTTCCTTTGCCCTGCTCTTTTCAGACTTACATCACCACCTTTTGGTAGTGGTGATGTTGTGGGAAGAGTACTAGGTGGGAAGGCAGGGCACTGGCTTCTCATCTTGGCTTTCCATCCATTATCCATCCATCTGGGGATCCTGGACCAATTTCTTGACCTCTTTGGCCCTCACACCCCAGACAGTGCTGATATAGCTTTCCTACCTGCCTCATGAGATCAGATCAAATAAGATGTCGTGGGGAAAGTCCTTTGACTTACACACGTGCAAGGGTGGTTTGGATTAAAGGTGGTGGCAGTAGAATGAGCCAGAAAGGAGACTGCACAGTGTCCTTGGGAGGCAAGGGTTAGGACATCTTCATCTTTGAGATCCAGGAGAGAGAAAGTTTCCACAGGACAACATGGGTGAGTTGGCATGAGAAAGGTGTGGGCCTTGCAGTGTTGTAAGTGGATACCTCTTGTTAATGGCAATCTGGCTAAATCTGTTATGTGCCAAAGCAAGCACATTCTTTAACCCCAAATTCTACACCCAGGAGTTTATCCAAGAGAGACAGCTACCAAGATGAGCAGAGATTTAGATAGAAGTTATTTGTTGAGGCCTTACTTACAAATAGGGGAAGGTTGATGAGACCCAAATATATGTCCTTAGGGAAAAAATAAGAGCACATCTAAACAATGGAATATTATATAAAAAAATTAGATGCCTCCAAAATTAAGTTTAAACAGAAATGAAAAGCAGTTACGGGGCACCTGGGTGGCTCTGTCGGTTGAGCGTCTCTTGATTTCGGCTCAGGTCATGATCTTAGGGTTCGTGGGCTCGAGCCCCATATCAGGCTCTGTGCTGATGGTGCAGAGAGCCTGCTTGGGATTCTCTCTCTCCGTCTCTGCTCCTCTGCTGCTTGTGCTCTATCTCTATCTCTCAGAAGGAAGGAAGGGAGGGAGGGAGGGAGGGAGGAAGGAAGGAAGGAAGGAAGGAAGGAAGGAAGGAAGGAAGGAAGGAAGGAAGGAAAGAAAAATAGTATATATATAATATGGTCTCATGTTTGGTGTTTAAAAATATGGTGAAGGTAAACCAGCAAACAACAGCCCTGAGAGTAACCTTCTAGCAGCTGATGTTTACTGGTCATTCACACCAGTTATGTGTGAGCCTCTGTGCACAGCACTCTACATGAACTGTCATTTAATTTTCATGAGACAGCCAAGAGGGTGTTCTCACTTTCGGCATGTTGTAGATGAGGAAACTGAGGCTTGAGTTAAATCACTTCCACAAAATCACATGACTGGAGCGGGGATTTCTGACTGAGCCTGTGTTCTGACCCCCACTGCACCAGGAAAGCATCCTGTCCCTTGTGGCATTGGGGGCAGGAGGGCTCCAGAGTGCAACTGTCCTCTTTTACTGTTTCTGTAACAATGAATATGTTCATCATAGGTACAAAGCACTTCTATAAGGAAAAAAATGAAGATTTTTTTAACTAAGAAGGAAAAACCATTTTTCAGCCCTTCCAGCACCCCCTCATCATATACATCCCAGTGCTGTGTTTGGGCCATTTGCAAGTTCAGGCATGAGAGTCCTCCCCAAGGCAGGCCTGAGAGAAGGGAGTGACAGCGAGGAGACCCCAGGGAAGGACTGAGCTCACCTCTGCAGGGTGGGCCTGAAGAGGCAGTGGCTCCTTCCTTGGAGGGAGAGAGGAGCCAGCCTGAGGGTCCCATGGGGCAGGCCCATGTGAATGAGGGAGTCATGGAATGCCACATGAGGGGGCGGGAGACAGTCTTGTTCCACAAAGGAGACCCATCCCACGTAAGCAGAAGCAGGAGGTGTCAGGGTCTCTGGGTTTGCTTTGTTTGATGTAGATATCAAAGCCCAACCCAGTCCCAGGCTGCAGATTTGGGGCAGATTTTAAAAAAGAAAACTCTCAGGCTTTCCTTCTGTAAAACTCAGAGCGTCATCAGGAGGAGTAAGTGATATAGTATGAAAAGAAGGCAGGAGCACACCAGAAACCCAGTACAGGTGATGTTCTGACTTGGTGCCCTTAGTGGTTCAGTGACTGGGCCAGGGTCCCTCAGCTAGAAGGTGGCAGTGCCGGACCTAAATCCCAGATGTCCTGACTCTAAACTCATTCCACCCGGTGGGAGAGGTGGAGGAAAGGTGGGCCCAGCCTTGAGAGAGGCCCTTGTTACGGGCAGGGTCCAGTCAGCACCAGCCCCAAGGCACAGGAGGGAGAAATGATATCCAGAGGCCAGCCCAAGGGACAGAAGGCGATCCGGGGCTATCATCCAAGGACCTGCATGGCAACACCTTCCCCATCACTTTCCCCTCCCTCAGACTCAGACCAGCTGCAGAGTCACTGCCGGGAACCTAGGGCTAATTCTTTCCTTCCTTGGTCTATTCAAGGATGCTGGGAACGTGCCCTGCCGTGTGCAGCATTTCCTCCCAGCTACAGGTGCCCAGCCTTTCCAAGAGCTGCCTGCTGGGAGCAGGGAAGGCATTCTGCTCATGTCTCTCAGCAAGCCCTTTGAAATTCCGTGAATGTCTCTGTCTGTGGGGGCCTGGGTCTCCCACCATTCCTCCAGGAAAGTGGCCCAAAGGCCCAAGGGTCATCTGTCATCCATGGCTCCCCAACCAGCACACACCTGCCTCCATGCCTTGATCTTTCATCGCCAAAAATGGCCATAATAACTTCTTCAGAGCTCTGTTCTAAGAACTAAATGGCATGAAACATTCATCTGGCCTAGCGCCAGGCAAAAAGGAGGCACTCAGTAAGTGGTAGCTGTTCTGATCAGAACCCTCTTGTTAGAACACCATCGGATTAAGCACATGGCCTTCAGAATCAAACCCCCTGTGTTCTGGTGCAGGCTTGATTAGCTAGTTGCTGTGTGACCTTGGGGAAGTGGCCAAATCTCTCTGGCCTTAACTTCATAGCTGTAAAATGGGGATAGAATAATCCTTAACTTCATAGCGTGGGTGTGAACATAATGTTAGTCAAACCATGTTAAAACCTTAGCTCAGTGCCTGGCACGTAATAAATGATCAATAAACTGTAGCTGTTAATGTCAGCATTGTTGTGGTTGATGTGGTCAGACTGCAGTTGTAGGAAGACAGGAGTGGAAAGAGCTTTGAGGGTGACAAGACAGAGGCCAAAGACCTTGGCTCCAGGCCCAGCTTTGGAACGAACTCTCAGTGAGACCTTGGATGGCTCACTTGCCCTTTCTGCTGAACCTTCTCATGTGCAAGGGCACTAAGGACCCCAAACTCACAGGGCTGTCTGTGTGAACTAGCTATTACCATTATCCCGACAGGGGTTGTCACTATTCCAGTACGTACTGGTCCTCAAAGTGTGGTCCCCAGACCAACCTTTTCAGCAGCATCTGAGAACTTGTTACAAATGCAGATTCTCAGGCTCCACCCCAGACCTGCTGATTCAGACACCCTAGGGGTGGGGTCCTCGCAGTCCATATTTTAACAAGCTTTCCAGGTGATTCTGATGCTCACAATTATGTGAAAATTATGGCTGTAATGAGTACATGGGATCTTGTACAGAGAGCGTGCTCAGGCTTGGGCGTGGAAGGACAGAGCCAATGGGTAGGCTGCTTGGCAGGTTGGTCAGCACATCCCAACACCTTCCCCCAGTTATATCATTGGGTCATTGGGTCCACCCTTGACAGTGAGTTTCTATTCCATTTCTTCTGAAAGGGTTTTAGAGCAACACTGCCCAGTGACTAGGCCAAGTGTGAATGAATAAATGAATGAATGAATGAATGAATGAATGTTGTATGGGCTGCATTATTGATGGAAAGAGAAGGACTGCGCCCAACAGAGCAGAAAAGTGAATGCATGTCAGCTGGTTCTCAGCAGTGTCCACAACTTGAGTCCAGAGGATGTGGAGAGGGCCACAGGTGACCAAGAGAAGAACAGATGGCAGACAGACTCAGTTGCAAGCCAGGGGTGGCCGTTTGTTCTGTAGGCAATACAGGTGCTGACGGGCCTTGGCAGGAGACTGTAATAGGGTCTGGACCAGGCTTTAGAAAGATCAAACCAGGAAGGTGCAGTCTGCCTGGAGGTCTGGGGGACCCAGCCCCAGGTTCCACTCTGGGCTCTGACATTTATGAGCTGAGGGACCTTGGGGAAGGCACTTTATCTCGAGAGGCCTCAGCTTCCTCACACATAAAAGGTATGATAGCACCTCCCTCACTGGGTGGTTAAAGAAAGTGCTCTGTCCCAAGTATGACTCAAACCTCAGGGAAACTGCAACCTGACTGAATTCATTTGTTAGTTCAAGAAACAAAACCGTAATGTGAGGCAACCACCTTCCATTTTTTGGCCAACTTGTCTATAAACACCTAAGGATGTTGTTGAATTGGACATTTCATTTATTCACTAAGATACACATATGCTTAAAACTATATTATATAAAATATTAACCTAGAAGTAAATTCAAATGGTTTTTTTAATTTAAATTTTAGTTAACACACAGTGCAATATTGGTTTCAGAAGTAGAATTCAGTGATTCATCAGTTAACATCTGACACCCGGTGCTCATCACAAGTGCCCTCCTTAGTGCCCATCACCCATCGAGCCCACCCCCCACCCACCTGCCTCCATCAGCCCACAGTCTGTTCTCTATCATTAAGAGGCTCTTGTGGTTTGTTTCCCTCTCTCCTCTTTCCCCGCCTTCCCATATGTTCGTCTGTTTTGTTTCTTAAATTCCACATATGAGTGAAATATGGTATTTGTCTTTCTCTGATTGACTTAATTTGCTTATAATAATACTCTCTAGCTCCATCCACATCATTGCAAATGGCAAGATTTCATTCTTTTGATCACTGAGTAATATTCCACTGTATGTGTGTGTGTGTGTGTGTGTGTGTGTGTGTGTGTGTGTGTGTATACTACATCTTCTTTATCCATTTATTAGTCGATGGACATTTCAGCTCTCTCCAATGTTTGGCCGTTGTTGATAATGCTGCTATAAACATCAGGGTGCATGTATCCCTTCAAATCTGTATTTCAGGTGGTTTTTAAAAATAAAGCAAAATTGTGTTTTTCCTACTCTTTACCAGCTGCGTCCAGTAACCATTATAAACATCTAAAACTAGCATGAGTGAGGTCCTTTCATGCTGGTAAGACTCCCTGAAACAGTATCTTGTTCAAAACAAACTAATATATTCAAAATAGTGTAAACTTCTGGAAGACATGAATATAACCCATTTCTTCCTCTCAGAGGGGAACTGCATGACCTGCCTGCGGTACCCGCGCGGCTGCCATGTGTCCAGATAACACTATATGAATTGCTACGGCCCTCTGTGCTTCAGAATTACATCATTCCAGTCCTGTCACAACCCTAGCAGGCAGACATGATAATTCATCCCATTTTGGAGACAGGGAAACTGCGGCTTTCAGACTCAACAAAGCTTGCTGAAGAGCCTTGATTAGACCTTTGTTCTTACTCCAGAACCAAGCTCGTAACAGCACCCCTGTGTAACTTCTAAGCACACAGATAATGCAGAATAATTGGTGGCAATTATTATCATGTTATTTCCCCCAAGTGCAACTAAATAGGGTTTGAATTCCATAGGGACCCTCAGCCGAGATCCCAAGAGCAAAAGATGTATTGTCTTCCCCTGGCCGTCAGCAGGTAGGATGACTGCCCATGCCTAGTGGTTTCCAGGTGGCCATGTCCTTGACAGAGGGAGGTTTCGCCAGGGCTCCTGCTTGCTCATGTTTTCCTTACAGAGTGGAGCCCTTCTGCCACACTCTTTCTGAGTCCCCGAGTGTCTTCCTGATGCACATCACCACTTGTTTCTTGTTTCTTCCCTCATCGGTTTAGGAGATAAGAGCAAGTAATTGTCTTTTATAGACACTGTAATGAAGCCTGTCATCACACAAAAGAAGTTTGCTAATAAAATAAATCAAAGCAGCAATGAAAATGAATAGGGAGCAAGCTTTTACAATTAGATTTGTACTTGCCTGGTGGCATGGTGCTTCCACGAGAAGTGAGAAGGCTGTTCCACAGGGGAGAAAGGCACCCAGAACTGAGCTGACGGGGTGTTTGCAAACTCCTCAAGGTAGAGCAACACGGTGCCCAGGGCAGGCAGCTGTGTCCCCTGTGGGCTTGGAGGCTGGCAAAGGGTGGGACAGAGAGGGAGGGAGGGAAGCCGACAGAGAAGGGTTGCAGATACATCATTCTCGATGGTCTGTGTGTGTCCCCAGCCAAATGTGATCTGGCTGCTACTACCTCAGCTCCCCCTTCTCTTTGCCATCAGCTGGACTCCCCCTGCTGATGTGATACCTGGGGGAGAGGAGAACACCCTGAGGCACCAGGGCCCCAAGATGTGCCCCATGACCATGCCCCAGCCCTGCCTGGCCCTGTCGTTCCCCCAGTTACAGGTTCTGCCACCAAGTCAGTTAGAAAAACTACTTCATGGGGCACCCGGGTGGCTCAGTCAGTTAAGTGTCTGACTTCGTATCAGGTCATAATCTCACGGTTTGTGGGTTTGAGCCCCGTGTCCAGCTCTGTGCTGACAGCTCAGAGCCTGGAGCCTGCTTTGTATTCTGTGTCTCCCTCTCTCATGTCCCTCCCCCGCTCATGCTCGCTCTCTCTCTCTCTCTCTCTCTCTCTCTCTCTCAAAAATGAATGATTTTCATTTAGGAAATCATGCCATAGGATAAAAAAACATGATGGTGTTGGGCAAAAGGGCAAATGCTGTATAATATCAAGGTGGTGGTATTTCTCGTTCTTTTGCAAACAGAAATGACTAACGTAGTCAAGGTTGGTACAGTCAGGCATTAAGCTAAGTGCTTCTCACGAATTTTCTCATGCCGTCAGTAGCCTTGCAAGTTAGTGGTGACCTGCCATGCCCAGGTCACAGATGAGGAGACCGAGGTTCCCCAGGTGAATGCCTTGTGCCTGGTCACACAGCTGCACAAGGTGGCTTTGAGAATGGAGAGTGGCGTGTGCTCATAACCCCTGTGTTATGGTCGTCATGGGTCTTGTGTGGCTCTTGCCTCAGCTGTGAAGGAAGGTGGGAGAGCACCCTAAAGGTGCACGGGTGGGTGATCTGGGCCATGAGCAGAACCATGGGACCTGGGATCCAAGACCACCACCTCTGGCCACCCAACGTGAGTCATGACACCATTCTGTGCCTTCAGCTATTGTCATGTTCCCAGAGGGAGAGTCCCCTCCAGTCTCAGGGTCCTGCCAGGTACCTCTTCAGGCTGTTAAGGTGCTCTTAAAGGACTCGGGAGTTGGCAGCACCTTTAGCTGAACAGGTATCTGTCTCTGAAGGCAGTTCCCATTCTGAGTCAGCTGGCAGGGAAGGGCAGGGAGGCTGAGGAGTAAACCCATCATCTAAAGCCAGGACTCCTGGGCTCCGGATGTCCTGGGAATCTGCGGGTGTTTTGGATGCCTCAAACCTCTCAGCAGATCAAGGTCACCCTGGTCCCTCAGGCACCTTCAGGTGGATGGCCAGCATGGTCAGGGCCAAAGAAACCAGAGGTCACGGCAAAGAGAAGGATTTGGAGATTGATCGTTGTCTTCATAGAGGAAGGTTCTCTGCCAGGCAGAGCTGGAGACACAACCTTGTTAGCTAATGCGAGTTTAATACGGAGTCAGGAGAACTGGACGCCGGCCTAGTCAACTGCCCAGGAGACCATCAGAAATAGAGCGGGGTAAGGTGTCCCCCATCTGCTCAGCACCACTCTGCCTCCCGAAAGGCAGGGGCGGCCCAGCAGCAAGCTGGGCGATACCCTCCAGACAAAAGCATCACTTCCACGTCAGTCATTTTGTTATAAATAAAGGAAGAGTTATTGTTATGGGAGGCTGGCGCCTGATCAATATCTCCTGCTTTGAAAATAAACTTCTTGGCTTGGCCTTGACATTAATCTACCATCAGGAGCCCATTATCTCAAGACCAATGTTGTGTTCTATTGACTTGATCAATTTTTTTTTTCTCCCCCAAGATCAGACTGTAATTGCATTTCTCTAGGCAGCACTTGCACTCTTTGCAGCCCCATGCATACGTGTCCCCTTGCAGGAGGCCCAGGATACGGCACGTCTGGGGTGGGATGGAGACGGTGGCTGGCAGAGCGTCATGGGGGACCGAGGACCCTCAGGTGCATGAGGTGGAAAAGCAGTCCTTCTGGAGCCTGTGGACTGATTGAGACATGAAGCCAGACCCCCAATATCTTGCTGAGCCGTTCAAGCTGGAAAATAGTATTTTGCACAGAATCTGGGTTACAGATGCTCCCACTCCTACTTGTCATTGACAAACAAGGGAACGTGGGAATAAGATTAACAAAAATGTCCCAAGTGCAGCTGGGCCCTGCCATTGTTACCACAGCCCCCACAAAACCCAAGCCATGACTGCCTCCCAGGCCTTTCCGCTGCAAGACCTGCCCCCTACAGCCCATTCTCCACCCCACAGGCATGGGGAATATTTCATCTTTGGAAAATAGAAACTGGATTATGTCGTCACCCTTCCTGAAGACTTTTGGTGAAGCCTCCTTATTTTTCCCTGCAAGACCCTTATGATTGTTCCTGCTCACCCCTCTGACCTTCGCTCCCATCTCTGCTCCTGCTCCAGGCCTCTGGCTTTTGCTGTTCAGTGATTAAGCCAAGCCTGGCCCTACCTCAGGGCCTTTACACTTGCTTTTCTCTCCACCTGTTCTCTCACCCCTCGGATCTTTATGTTACTTTTACCCTCTATTATTTAAGTATCGTATCTAATATTCCCTTCTAAGTAAGGATATCCCTGACTGGCGTAGATAACATAACATCTCAGAGATCCATGCAGTGAGTCTCTCCAGATACCTTGCTTTGGCTTCCTTAGAGCACACATCACCGTCTGAAACTGGCTTTCTGTAGTGCTATCTACTGCCACAGGAAAAAAATCCCCCCGAACATACCCTCTTGAAACAGCAATAGACAGTATCACAAGGTTTGTGTGGGTCAGGGGTTGGGAGTGGCTTAGCAGGACATTTCTGCTTGAGTCTCTCATGAGGTTGTAGTCGAGGTGTCAGCCGGGGCCACGGTCATCTGAAGGCTGGACTGGGTCTGGACGATTCCTTTGTAAGAAGGCTCACTCACGTGGCTGGCACATTGGCACTATTAGCAGGAGGCCCCCGCTCCTCACCCCTGGACCTCTCCACAGAGCTGTTCGACTACCCTCACAGCATGACAGCCAGATGTCCCAAAGCAGGTGACCCCACAGAGGAAGGGGGAAACCACAGTGTCTTTTAGGACCGCCATTTCTGCAGTTTTCCTTTGGTTACATGGGGCAGTCCTCATGTGACTCATTCGGGAGGGAGGTGTCTCAAGGGGCAAATAGCAGAAGGCGAGGATCACTGGGGGCAATCTTGGAGGCTGCACACCATACTCACCCTCTGTGAGAACGAGGGCCTTGGCAGACTTACCACTGTGTGTGCCCAGCACAGGGTCTGGCGTGTAGCAGAGACCCCGTGAATATTAGCCGATGTCTGAGTGAATCATGAGAGTGTGTCACTGATAGGACTATGTGCTAAGTCTTGTGCTAAATCAGCACTTCACATGCAATATCTCACCCCCCACGGCCTGCCTCATTTACTCCTCTACAGATGAGGAAACTGAGTCTCAGAGGGGTGACGTACCTTGATCCAAGTCACAAACCTGTAAGTGGCTGAGCCAGCATTTGGACCCAGGACTGCTGAGGATGTCCTGTGTAGACTGGGCCCCTCAGTGGATGTGAGCCGGCATTGATGGTACTTAGGAATAATTCCCAGATTGCCATCAGACCAGCATGCAGTCACACTCAGGAGCTCTTCGTGATGCCAGATATGTAGGGAAACACAAGGAGAAACTTCGGACTCCTCTCTACTGAGATACCCAGCTGTGTGGCTTAGTAAGCCAGACTGCAGAGAAGGCAGGGCAGGGAGCCTGCTGCCTCTGCTCAGGGTGACCCAGCAAGAGGCTTATGGATCTCCGAGGAAACTCCAGAACCTGGTACCACAGTCAGTAAATACACAGAGCTTATGCACCAACTCTTCCCCTCTCATACCTGTGGCAGACGTTCACTAAGGAGATCACCACAGTCTCTCCCACTGAGCCCCAATTGCTGCCTAGAATTCTCAACACCGCTCTCCCCACACCTGCACTGGACTCTGGAGTCACTTAAGCTAGGTTTAAATTCTGGCTCCACCACTCCCTAACCCTGTGACCTTAGACAAGCTCCTTGGTTTCTCTGAGCCTCAGTTTCTTCATCTGTAAAATGGAGCTTCATTACTACCCACTTCACTGGTTTTCTGACGAGGCTTAAATGCAGTTGTGCATGGGGGGGCTTGGAGCAGAGTGCAGGAAGCACTCAAGTCTGTCAGCTATTTAAAACTGTTGTTGTTATTACTGTTTTCCTCGTTCTGTGAATGGGGGCTTTAATAGACAGTCCCAAGCTGATGCTTTCAATGAATGTATTGGAGGAGGGGACAGCGGCCTTTGAGGGGATGGTGAATGAGAGGCAGAACTGTCATCTTTTTTCTCCCTTCCCACCCTGCAGGTGTGGATGTGTGGGGGCCGCATGGAGGACATCCCCTGCTCCAGGGTGGGCCACATCTACAGGAAATATGTACCCTACAAAGTCCCCGCAGGAGTCAGCCTGGCCCGGGTAAGGTGGTGGCTCCCTGGATGGGGATGGGGCGAGGGGCTAGGCTCATCAGCAGAGCAGAGGCATCCCGAGACACCTGGGAACTCCAAGCCAAGTGACTCAGGGGTGAAGATGTGCACCCCCCCTTCCCCAACTCTCCAGGTGAAATCCAATTTAAGAGAACTTACTTAAAGCCTTGCTTAACCACTTAGCAGCTGTGACCTTGAGAGGGTTGCTTAACTCCTCTGAGCCTGTGTTTCCTCTTTTACTTAAAAGAAGCTAATTTTTTTGCAACTCTTGGCATTGCCAGGAGAATTAGGGAGATGGCATCGTTACCCCAAGTGTGACAGACCATGATTTTAGGTGGCAGACATAGGAACATTTTTATTTACATGCGTTTAAATTATGTGCTTTAGAAATTAGTATGTATTAGTGCAGCAAACTTGTGATTTCACAGATAATATTAGGATAAAGCTAATGTAGGTGCAAAGTTAGACCAGAAGTGATTTAAAGAAGCCTCTTAGATAAATATTAATACAGGTGGAGTGGTATGTTTGGGAAAGCCTGAGACAAGGCACTTAAAAGTTCCTGGCATGAGGGTGGTTAATAAATGTCAGGATCTTTCTCTTCTCCCCACCCCCTCCTCACCGACATTGCCAAAAATTCTGTGTGTCAAACTATTTCATTACCGTAAAATGGTTTGTATTAATCGCTGCTTGAATTAAATTGGCCACTGGCTACAAATAGAAATCTGTTAGCCAGAGATTTGTTTTGGGGGTTGTTTTGTTTTTTGTATTAATGATATTCCACTGAGCCTTAAATTTTAAAATATTAAGTGTCTTGAGAAAACAAAAAAATAATAAAACAAGGTGACTACAAAGGAAAAATGGAGCGGGGGGGATCCCCAGAAAGTAAAGAGGGCCGCAGGGAGGTCTGGGGGAAGCTGGAAAGGTAACCAGGTAACTGGGACAGCTTTGCCTCGTGGTGTGAAGACCCCTTCCGACAGAGACCCCTTTTCGAGCCTGTTTGGCATCAGTCTGTACAGCGTCCTTCTGCCCTGGCCACCGCCTCCCCCTCCTGCATCACCTGATGCATGCAGAACTGTAGGCCCTGGGTCAGGAAGAGCCCTCCTTCTGCGAGGTATAAGGAAGACCAGACGGCTCAACAAGGCAGCAGGTCTCCCCAGGCTCCATCCTTGGGCAGGAGCTGAGCTCCAGGGGCAGCAGGGGCTACTTTGGGGCCCGTGTTGAAGAAAAAGAGAGCCAGCAGTGCCCTCTAGTGGTAAAAGATTCTAAGGACAGCCGCACCTGCCATCCGCACTTAGGAGAGCCTATCGATGCGGGGTGGTGTGGGAGGGCGGTTCTAGATCCAGCTGGAGAGGTAGGAATCCCATTTTGTTTGTTTTTGTTTTTGTTTTTTTGAGATCCCATTGGCAATCCCAGAGGAAGGTACCAGGCAGGAAAACAGTGCAAAGTCGCTCAGTAAGCCCAAGAGTGTGACTCTCAGGAATGGTGGGACCATGGGGACACCTCTGACCCCTGAGCAGGACTATTCCTGAAGCATCCTTTTCTTATCCGCTCATGTATAAGACCCGCCTCGTAAAAAGGCACCACCAGCTCCTGTTTACTGAACCATAGATGAATTCAGTGAATAACAGCTAACTGTAGTAACACATAAAAGCTTCCCGTGGGCTAGACATTAGGCAAAGCATCTTCCATACTTATCTCACTTAATTTTCACTTGTTTTTAATCCCAATTTGAGCAGTGAGGTAAGTGAAATGTAGAGACATTAACTAACTAGAGCCAGAATTCAAACCCACTTAGGTCGGACCCGTGCCTGGCACAGAGCAATTGTTCCTGAGACAGTGACTGCTGTTGTTAGTATTTGTGTCAGCATTTATTAACAAGACTGTGAAGTTTCTTTCAATGTCTTCTCTGAATTCTGTGTTTAAACATTTTAACTTCTTTTTCACCTGTCTGTACTGTATCAGTCTCCTGTTAACTTTATTTTTTTAATGTTTTATTTATTTTTGAGATACTGTACTGTATCAGTCTCCTGTTAACTTTATTTTTTTAATGTTTTATTTATTTTTGAGAGAGAGAGAGAGAGAGAGCATGAGCAGGGGAGGGTCAGAGAGAGAGGGGGAGACACAGAATCTGAAGCAGGTTCCATGCTTTGAGCTGTCAGCACAGAGCCCGATGCAGGGCTCGAACCCACGAACCGTTAGATCATGACCTGAGCCAAAGTCGGATGCTTAACTGACTGAGCCACCCAGGTGCCCCTCCTGTTAACTTTAAACCAGTTAATGGTGTGAGGGGCACCCCACGTACGTAGGCAGGACCACAAAGATGCGTGAATCAAGCGCCCCTGAATTTTTGTCAAAGTATCAAACTACCCTCCTTGAGTTGCAGATCATATTTTAAATGTTTGCTTAGTGTTTTAACAGCCAAATCCTTCTAGAGCATTGTCTCCTAGATCATTTTGATAGATTTGAGGAGAGGTCGTCTAAAAGCCCTAAAAGAGCTACATAAAGAGAGAAACCAAAGTTGTACAGGTTCCAAAGGGACCAACGGCCAGAGAGTAGTGGAGCCACAATTCAGGAAGGATGAGCTAGCCAGAAGCTCACCTGCCTCAGGAACAAGTAGCCAGTCTTAGTGTGTTTACTAAATTGCCTCTTGTTTCTACCCCTGGAAAGGGGGTCTTAGGGAAGACAATGACAGAAACCCACTCAAACTTGGAAAAGTAAAAAAAAAAAAAAAAAAAGTGGATTCTTTTTCCAAGGATCTGGGCAAATATCTGTAATGCAAGCACAAGAGAGTGGAAGGGCTTCTGACAGGACTGGAACCAGGAAGTAGGAAGTTGTCAGGAGGAGGGGTGAGAGGAGCACCCAGCCTGCTAAAATCCCAGAATCCTTTGTGTGATTCTAGCAAGTGGGGAGGTACTGGAAATAAATGTAAAGGCCTTTCCTTTGGTCCAGTCAGCTGTACCAAAAGTTCAAGATCTGGGAGAAATGGTTTATGAAGCCATGTCTAGAAAATGCAATATTCATTAGTAATTTAAAAATCAGTTAAAATCAAAACATTATGTGATTTATCCTTTTATAATAATACTGGTGAATTTGGGCACCCTTCCTTGTTCAGATTGGCCACTTTGGCCTGCAGAGAGACAGAAAACAATAGCAATTCCTCACCATCCCTGTGGCATGGGCAGATTAGTGTGCCAAAGGACTAGGTGGGCAGACTGGGAAAAGGAGAGTCTTTGGGTGTGTAAGCCTTTTTCGGCTTTCAGCTTCCTCAGGGCACAGATTTAAATTAAGCCCAGCCTTTACTGTGCAGGGGCCTAGGCAGGTATAAGAATGTTCCTTAATTGTTTTCTAACCTGCTGTCAATCTCTTCGGCACTCAGAAAGAATGAGGCACCAGCAAGGAAATTCCATAGCTTCCAAGTCCCAAACTGGGAGTCAGCAAAATCGAGAAGTGGGTGAATTTTGTCTTTGGCATGGGGCCCCCCTCCTGATGGCTTCCTTCCTCCTTGCTCAGGAGTCAGCAAACTGTTTTTGTGTAGCCTGTGAGCTAAGAATGGTTTCTTACATTTTTAAATAGGATGAAAAAAATGAAAGAAGAATATTTTGTGATACATGAAAATCAAATTTCAGTGTCCATAAAGTTTTATTGGAACACAACCACAACCCGTTCATTTACATAATGTCTAGGGCTCCTTTTTAGCCACCTCAGAGTTAAGACCATATGGTCTACAAAGCCCAATATATTTGCGATCTGACCCTTTATAGAAAATAGTTGTTGATCCCTGCCTTATCTTCTGCTTCTAGAGCAGTCATCCACACTGAGGTGTGAATGACTGATAACAGTTTAAAATACTAACTCCCTTTTACCATTCAGAAGAAAATTTGGATTGCACTAAGGGGGAACTCCTTTATGATAGTGATGAATCCTGGAGAGTTAAATTTGGGGGTGAAGGGCAGATTTCTGGCAACAGCCAGAGGTTGGAGAAAGATGTTTTGGAGCAGAGGATTTCCCCTGAACGCTGAAGCTGTGCTCTTCCAGAACCAGCTGTCTGGGGTTCTCAGCAGGTGGTATCTACAACTGCAGATGAAATGAGGAATTTTCATCTCAGTTAAACAGAAGAATCCACTTTTCCTCTGTCTCCAGGTCTGCTCACAAACAGGTTGTTTTCCTGACTGCTGCCTCTACTTGCCAGTAATGTGGTTGTCGTTTTTATATCGATCATCCTTGTGCTTCATACTCAAAGCAGCAGCAACCTTTGCACCTCAAAAGGTTTTTTAAATTTCAGCTGCTGGTAGAATTGCAACTTTTGGTTGCAAATTATTATTTGTTTTCAACCAGGGTACTTGGTCAGCACTCTTAATAGGAAATGACAGAAACCCAACTCAAACTGGCATGAGCAGAAAGGGAATTCACTGACTTATGTGAATCGAAAGTCCCAAGATAGTGCTCACTTCAGGCATGACTGGATTCAGGTACTAAATGGAATGTGTTCCTCGTCTAGCCCTCAGTTACGCTTCATTCATTCAGCCTTGGTCAGGTTTTCCATATGGCCCAGCAGCTCTGGCCTCCAACTTACCCAGCAATGCAAGCAGAAACGAAGCAATTCTTCCCCATAGTTCCGGTGAAATTGCCATGCCGATGTCTCTTGGTTCTGATTGGCTTGGCATGAGTCACGTGCTCACTGCTGACCAATCCCTAGACCCAGGGCTGGTTCCCATCAGCTGGGCTGGTTCCTGTACCTTTCCTGAAGCCACGTGAGAGAGAGGCCAGAAGCAGAGGAGGGAGGTTACCGCTAGAAAAAGGGGATGGAAGGTGCGCAGGTAAAACTTAAGCCAGAAGTTGTAGAGTCCTTAAAACATGCATAAATAAATATATAAGGCCTTAAAAACATTGTGGTCTACGGTCTTTGGTGCAACATAAAATAAGAAAGATGAACCTCAACGTCCAGGACGCTTGGCCTCCCTACCCACTGGCCTCAGCCCCTCGGAGGGCCTGACCCTTCCACCTCCCTGTCGTCCTCCAGAACTTGAAGCGAGTGGCGGAGGTGTGGATGGACGAGTACGCCGAGCACATTTACCAGCGCCGGCCAGAGTACCGCCACCTCTCTGCTGGGGACGTCGCAGCCCAGAAGAAGCTCCGCAGCTCCCTTAACTGCAAGAGTTTCAAGTGGTTTATGACCAAGATCGCCTGGGACCTGCCCAAATTTTACCCGCCCGTGGAGCCCCCGGCCGCAGCTTGGGGGGAGGTGAGTCGGAAGGGCCCCGTCTAGCTACATAATTGGGGCCCAGTGCAGAATGCAAACACAGAACCCCTATTCACAAAACAGGCAAAGAGGCCGTTTAAGGCATGAAATATAAAACATGTTCCTTTCCTGATTCTCCCTCGCCTTGTGGTGGTTTTTTATATGCTACTTAATGTTCTAAGTAGAGAAAAATTAAAACTTTAATATTAGCATAAATTTTACCATTCAGTTACATATTATGCAGTGTGAGTTTTAAATGCAAATAGAAGAGCATTTAGCTCATGTGCCAGATGGGTGAAATTTTACAATCTGTATTTCAACCCTTGTACGTGCATATGTATTTCTTACCAGAACAGTGCAAACGCGGTGCAAAGCTAACTCAGCTGATTTTATTTCTCTTCTTGATAATGCATACTTTCTTTTTATTTTATTAATTTTTTTAAATTTACTTATTGTGAGAGAGAGAGGGAGAGAATGAGCAGGGGAGGGGCAGAGAGAGAGAGAATCCCAAGCAGGCTCTGCACTGCCAGTGTCGAGCCCAACGTGGGGCTTGAACTCACGGACCATGAGATCATGACCTGAGCTGAAACCAGGAGTCAGTGGCTTACCCAGCTAAGCCACCCAGGTGCCCCAATAATGCATACTTTCTAACCCCCCTCTACCTGTGGCTTGCTGATGAGTGAGGAAGAGCAGAAGGAAAATGAACTATTTTCCTAATGAACAACTAAGGATTGCCCTATACTTCCCTTCCTTCTGTGTTATCTGCTGTTGGTGAGGAAAGTGGTCTGCTGGTCCAGGGAAGTAATGCAAGTAAGAGGCTACTTAGAGCTCCTTGGCCCTTCTTTGTACAGTCAAGTTCTGGTTGGAAAGTGTGGCCTTCAGACATGCCAGCACCCCACCTAGTCTTAGCTATAACTTGAGTCTTGCTGAACTCCCATGCAGGCGGGGACCCCAGGATTCTGTGCTTCTGGGGAATCACAGGTGCTATATGCAAATGCAGAAGAAAGATACAGCAAATGCCTGTGTAGCGTGTTACCACCTCTGCTCACATGCATGTTCCGTTGTCCTCAGATTCCACAGACAACTTCAAAGATTAAATTACTAAAAAAAATTTTTTTTCATTGAAATCCAAGTTAGTTAACATATAGTGTAGTAATAATTTCAGGACTAGAATTTAGTGATTCGGCACTTACATATAATACCCAGGGCTCATCCCAACAAGTGCCCTCCTTAATGGCCCATCACCTATTTAGCCCATCTCACTACCCAGCTCCCCTCCAGCAACCGTCAGTTTGTTCTCTGTATTTAAGAGTCTCTTATGGTTTGCCTCTCTCTGTGTTTTTATTTTATTTTTCCTTCTCTTCCCCCATGTTCATCTGATGAGTTTCTCAAATTCCACATGAGTGAAACCATATGGTATCTGTCTTTCTCTGACTTACTTCACTTAGCATAATACCATCCAGTTCCATCCATGTTGTTGCAAATGGCAAGATTTCATTCTTTTTCATCGCCAAGTAGTATTCCATTGTGTGTATGTGCTATATATACCACATCTTCTTTATCCATTCATTAGTCGAACACTTGAACTCTTTCCATAATTTGGCTGGCACATGAAAAGATGCTCAACATCACCCACCATCAGGGAAATACAAATCAAAACCGCATTGAGATACCACCTCACACCTGCCAAAATGGCTAAAATTAACAACCCAGGAAACAACAGATGTTGGTGAGGATGCGGAGAAAAGGGAAGTCTTTTGCACTGTTGGTGGGAATGCAGAAAAGTACAGCCACTCTGGAAAACAGTATGGAGGTTCCTCAAAAAAATTAAAAGTAGAACTACTCTACGACCCAGCAATAGCACTATGAATTTATCAAAAGGAGAAAAAAATGCTGATTCGAAGGGGCACATGCATCCCAATGTTTACAACAGCACTGTTATTAAAAATTTTAAGACCACGACAGCAGAACTTTAATCTAGTGACAGCACCTTCTGAGTAAGGGGCCTGGGGCTGCTGCCCATGTCATACTCATGAAGCCCATCCTGCCGGGGGAGGCAGACCGTCTTCTAGGAGAAGAAGCACTCTGTCACCAGATTCTGGCTCCTGGTCTCTGAGCTGAGAGGACCTTTCATTTATAGATGGACATTCTGGGGCTGCGGGACAAGGAACATAAGAGTTGGACCTCCTTCCTTGCAGGTGACAGAAGTCCAATTTGAAGTGAAAAGAGAAATGTATTGAATCTCATAGAAACGGTTAGCTGTGGCTTCAGGCACACCTGGATTGAGGGGCTCAAATGATGTCAGTTTCTTTTTCTCCTGTTTACCTCTGCTGCCATTGCTGTTAGCTTCGTGCTCAGGGTAGCAAGCTGGTTTCCAGAAGCTTGAAACTGGCCCAGCAACAGAAAATATATACCTCCTTCTTGCACAGGTCCAGGAATCAAGTCTGATTCTCGGCTCTGGACCAACCACTGTGGACACTGGAGGAAGCGGGAAAGCAGGGGTGGACAGATACTCTGACAGGCCACAGAGTGAGCAAAGGGCGTTAGCCCCATAGAAAATCAGGGAGCTGTTACCAGAGGAAGGAGTGATGCATTTGGGCCAGCAGAAACACCAGGTGTGGCTTGTTCAAATTCACACAGCAAGTTAGAGGGGCCTTCCCTGACTAAGCCGGGGGCGGGGGGGTGCCGCCTTATCCAACACCAGCATAGATTTCTAGAGGAGGGTCCTGATGACTTCCCTCATGAACCTTTTCATTTCTTTGCCGGTTTATTGGCTTTCTCCCCTGTATTAGGGCCAGTCCTCCAAGAAGCAGACACCAAGAGACTCATTGGGGGAACACCTGAGAGAAGGAACGAGAAAGGAGCCAGGAGAGGCTGGGAGATCTGCTGTGGGGCTGGTCTGCCCTCTGGGAAGGGGTGAGGGGAGGAAGAAGGGCTGGCCCAGGAGGAGTCCCACACTGCAAGGATGCACTTGAGCCAAGTTAGTGAGCAGTCCTTGAACCAGATTTATCAGAGGAGTCGGCATCTCCCTGGAATGGGCCTGCCACAGCACCCCTGTCCCCTCCGTCGCTGGCAGGAAGCAGCCCATGGGAAGCACGGCCTCCACTCAGACACGGTGGATTCAGAACACAGTGGCCGGGCAGTCAGACTCCCTGCAGCAGGACAACTGAGGGGCATGTTTTCATGGCCACCACACCTCCAACCCCTCAGTCAAGATAGGAGGGATTCTGTGAGGCAGGAACTACACAAGGGGGCCCTTGCACAGCACAGTGGCCTGCAGGTAGTGAGTGCTGGCTGACTGTGAGCAATGAGGCCTTCCGCTCCGGGCCTGGTGCTCCTCCCGCCACACCATACCCTGTCTTACTGAAACTTCTCTTGTTCTTTGGCTCCGAACCTCTTGCCATTCACCTGCTCTTTAAGGCCAAGACCCCACAGCAGAGGTCCTGTCCTTTTCTAAGGTGGTTTTCAAGATATGTTCCCTGGATCGCCTGGAATGGGAGTAAAATACGATTCCTGGACCTGCTGGATCAAATTCTCTAGGATTGGAGTCAGGGAGTCCTTCGAACACCGCCCCCCCAACTTCCAGGTCCCCACTGCCACCCTGTGACTTTGTATGCTCTAAGACAAAGCTGGCTTTGGAAGAGCTCCTCTCTGCGAACTGAGTACTCCTTTATTAAGAGGTGCAAGGCATTTCCCCCAACCCAGGGCAAGCTTCATTAAGACAATGCAGAGCTCCCCCCATCTGATGTCTTAGCTGGGTTCCCTCCTTCTAGCCTGCCAGGGTCCCAAGGGACTATCTCAAGGTGCCTCACTACTCCACTCTTTTCTTCTGTCTCTTCCAGATTCACAATGTGGGCACAGGGCTGTGTGCCGACACGAAGCATGGGGCCTTGGGCTCCCCGCTGAGGCTGGAGAACTGCGTTCGGGGCCGTGGGGAGGCTGCGTGGAACAACATGCAGGTAAGGGCCACTTTTCAGGGACTGGCAGCCAGGTTTCCCTGGGCCATCTGCGGCCTGGAGTGCTCACATGGTCAGGGCAGGGAGAGAGAGACCAAGGGTCAATGACGAGTGACAAAAGCTAGCCCAGGGGATGAGTTATAAGAGCTTTCGGAACACCTTAGAAAGAGGAATCCTTCACATTGCAATAAAATCATCAATCTGGTCAGTTGCAAATGACACTCAGTCCAAATGACCTTCCGCTAAAAGAAGGACATATTGGCTCATGTATGTCATTGAAAAGCTTAAATGATGTCATCAGGACCTCTCCAGGGTCTCAACTCTTCTTCTTTGTTGGCTCCACCCATCACCTGGCTCTTCCCACGTGGTGGCAGATACGATCGCCAGCAGAAAAGGCTTGCAGCCCCCCAGTGAAAACGTATCTCCCTTTCCAGAGTTCTGGAAAGGCCGTGGGGGGCTCACATACTGGCTTCCTGAACCAGTTACAAGTAGGGGATGTGATACAGTCCTTGCGTTGATCAAGCCCAGGTCACATGCCCACTCCTGAAGCCTGCAGTGTGGTCAGCCTCGCCTGAAGGGTAGGGAGAGGCGTGAGGAGGGTGGGTTCCCCAGGGGATCATGCCCAGGGGGGTGTTATCAGAAGAATGAAGAATACAAGCCAGCGGTGCAGGAAAAGCCACCACACTCAAGAAACTGCATTTAGCTTTCCATGATCCCCACCACCAACAGTTAACCCCAAAATCACACCACATCCCGCATCCACTGAATCTTGGTTCGAGGGAACATTTTTATAGTCTCCTGACTGTGGGTTTTCTGACATTTTGGAAGTGCACACTGATAGAAGCCCGTATTGCGGGGCCTCTGCAAAAACAACTCAGGAAGGGTGAATGGCACACTCGCTGTGAAGGAACAGGACCGCCTCTCAGATGGGCACAGTGCCCAGCCTCACAGTGTCTGCCCCTCCCTCTGAAATCCTTCTTGCTCTCCCTCCTCCTTTCTTGGTGATGTTCTTACTAGAAGTGGCTCTCCTTCACCGATTCTCCTGAATTCTTCAGGGCAGCATGTGGCTGCTCCCCACACCCACCCCACAAAAGAGAACCCCAAAAGAGACCAGGAGGAGAGAGCACAGGGCCTGGGGAGAACATGGCTGGGGAGCACGGCGTAGGATAGCCTCACCGTGTGGCAGAGTCCACACTAATGAAGAGTCAGTCAAACAGGGAACAGAATGGTACCTGCTGTGCCAGCCTCCACTCTCTGAAATGGAAAGCATGGCAGCTATGCCCCAGTGGGACCTATATCCCCTGAGGCTCTCAGACACCCTGAGCAGAGAGCTCTTGTGAGTCTGAAAAGGGAGAGATGGGAGTCTAAGATGCAGAAGACCCAGGAAATAATCAGGAGGCAGTTGCTGGCACAACCACTACTGGCCAACATGGAGTGGGACAACAGGGCTGGATTTACCTTCCTGCCAAAAACAACTGAAAAGCACACAAAATATGTGAAACACTCTTTTCAAGAGCACAGACAACAGGGGATTCTATTAAAGAGACTGACGTCCTAGTTGTAAACCTTCCCTCAAAGAAAATCCAGGCCCAGATAGATTCATTGGTGAATCCTACCAGACACTTAAGCAACGTTACCAACTGTACAAAAACTTTTCCAGAAAAGGGGGGAATACTTGCCACCTTATTTTGTGAGGCCAGCATTACCTTAATAGCAAAACCAGACTGACATTATATAAAAATTACAGACCAATATCCCTTGTGAATGTAGGTGCAAAAAGTCTAAACAGAATTTTAGAAAAACCTATCCAACAGTATGTAAAAAGGATAATACATCGTGACTAAGTATAATCTATCCAAGGGATACATGAGTGGTTGAGTATTAGAAAATTAATCACTAGATTCACCATGTTAACAAACTAAAAAAGAAAAACCATATAATCACCTTATACCCAGAAAAAGCACTTGACAAAATCCAACATCATTCCTAATAAAAACTCTCAGCAAATCAGGAATAAAAGGGAACTTTCTCAACTTGATCAAGGTCATCTATAGAAAACCTGCAGCTCACATCAAACTTAATGGTAAAAATCTGAATGCTTTACCCCTAATATCAGGAATAATACAGGGATTCTGACCTTACTGTTTCTATTTGTCTATTTGACACCGTACTGACCTGTGGCAAGAAAAAGAAATAAAAGTCATGCAGACAGGTGAAGAAGGAAAATAATTTGTAGACTCTATGATCATCTTTATTTGTGGACTATATGACCACCTTTGCAGAAAATTCTATTGAATCTGCAGAGAAAGTACCAGAACTAATAAATGAAGTTTATAAAAGTTGTGAGATACAAAAATCAATTGTATTTCTACATTTGAAAAATGAAGCATCAGAAATTAAAATTAAAACAAGTCAGATTAAAATTTAATTTAATTTTAAATGTGTGTGGTTTATTGTATGCCACTTATTCTCCAGTATAGCTGCTGGAAAAAATCCTTATCAACCAAATACAGTCGTGAACGTGGTTTGGATCCTGATTCAAACAGACTGACTGTGAAAAGAAACTTACAAAGCAATTTAAGAAAACTTGAACTCTTCTTACTTGATGACATTGAGGACTTGGCTGTGACTTTTTATTGTTATAATAATGGCACTTTAGTGAAGTATTTACACCTGACATGATATGATGTCTGTAATTTGCTTAAGAATAACGTTGAGGTGGGGAGTTGTGGTGGGGGTAAACTGTAACAAGATTCATAAATTGTTTTTTTTTTCAAAAAATTTTTAATGTTTTATTTTTGAGAGAGAGAGAGACAGTGTGAACAGGGGAGGGTCAGAGAGAGAGGGAGACACAGAATCCAAAGACAGGCTCCAGGCTCTGAGCTAGCAGTCAGCACAGAGCCCGACGCGGGGCTCGAACCCACGAACCGTGAGATCATGACCTGAGCTGAAGTCGAACCTTAACCGACTGAGCCACCTAGGCGCCACGAGGTGGTAATTGTTGAAGCTGGGTGATTGGAAAAGGTGTGGTCAATACCGTTTTCTGGATCTCTATGTTAAACATTTTCTATCATTACAGAAAAGAGAGGGGCATCTGGGTGGCTCAGTCGGTTGAGCATACAACTCTTGATTTCAGCTCATGATCTCATGGTTGTGGGATCTCAGCGTCCGGCTCTGCGCTGATGGCATGGAGTCTGCTTGGAATTTCTCTCTGCCTCCTCCCTCTGCCCCTCCCCTGCACACTCACTCTCACTCTCAAAAAAAAGAAAGTCCCCTGGTTTTCCTGTCCCTATGATGATGTCCCTATATGTACAGGTGTTCACCTTCACCTGGAGAGAGGACATCCGGCCTGGAGACCCCCAGCACACCAAGAAGTTCTGCTTTGACGCCATCTCCAACACCAGCCCAGTCACCCTCTATGACTGCCACAGCATGAAGGGCAATCAGCTGTGGAAATACCGCAAAGTAAGGCAGGCTGTGTGGGCAGAACAGGGCAACCTGCTTGGTTTTAAACAAAGAGAAGCAAACGGACACGCAGCACCTCACTTCTTACCCAGCAGAGCATGCTTGCCCATGCATTCTCTCCACACACCTGCCATGCCCGACTTCTCTGTCGTTTGAGAGATGCCAGAAATCCAGAGTTTTATGTGAAAGCTCTACAATCTTAAAGGCTGGCAGCTGAGTCCCTAAAACAACGCCACCATCATCATGAGAACCAATGAAATTTGGCCAGAGACGAGCATGGTTAGGGCCCAGGCCCAGAAGTGGCACACATTTAACTTCCGCCCACGTCTCATTGGGCAGAGCTCAGGCACAGGACAGGGCTAGGCCACCTGTGGGGCGGGGCCAGGGCAGTGTCTCACTGCGCTAAGCAGGGAAGCCTGGCAGGTCAGTGAATGGCTGGCCAGCCGCTGGCTCACTGCCTCATTCCTATTATTGCTGCTGCGGTTGGTTCAGACCCTCCCCCGCCGACCCCAACCCCGTGCCACCTAGCTGATTACCTCCCTGTTTTGTAGGACAGGACCCTGTACCACCCTGTCAGCGGCAGTTGCATGGACTGCAGTGAAAGTGACCACAGAATCTTCATGAACACCTGTAACCCCTCTTCTCTGACCCAGCAGTGGCTGTTTGAACACACCAACTCGACAGTCTTGGAAAAATTCAATAGGAACTGAGCCCTGGCGTCTCCTCCGCGGGCCTGGCGGAGTTCTCTCCGGGGCTGCCAGCAGCCTTCCCCTCCCGAGGGACGCAGGGCTTCCGTGGGCAGCGTGATGCAAAAGGTGCTGGCCAACCGGTCGAGGGCAAGAGAGGGCTCTTACGGCTGGAACAGGAGGTTCACCTGGTCCTTGGGGGTGGAGAACAGACCCCACATGAGGCCCCACAAAGCAGTGCCTGCTTTAATCCCTGACGGCATCATGGAAATCCAGGAGGGCCTTATCGACTTCGTCACCAGGTTCCCTTGAGCATTATGAGGGAGGAATGCCAAGGCAGCCCTAGGCCACCCAAAAATGGATCCTACAAGGTTGCCTAGCCTTGAGATGGCTCGTACGTGACAGCCCTTTAGAAAAAGAGGCCTCTGTTGTCTGTCTGGGTGGCTCGTAGCACCCGTGCCATCCATCTGCTACAGAAGGGAAGGGAGGGGGTCTTTCTTGGGACCACTGGTTTCAGCCATTTAGTTTCTGCCTGTCATGAGTAACTGCAGTTACCGGCTTCTGTTCTGTCACCGCCCCAGGCAATGTGTTCGAAGGCCACACCTGGACCCTCAGAGTGTTCAGTACTGAACACTGGCCAGCTGCCAGGCCTGGGGTCAGAAGCGGGACCCCCTAGATGTTCCTTTGCCACCATGGACACATGGGATGTCTCTCCTTCCTCTCTGGACACATGACAGCTCAGCCACCGGCTCTTTGGGTCTAGGTTTCAGATGGCCTTGGGCCCATGGAAAAGGCCTAGTAGAAGACCTCCAAATGAGATACTCTGGCTGAATTTCCCTGATCAGTGCTTCCATTTTCCTCTTTCTCTCTTGGGCAATTACCTGCCTCAAGAAAAGAGCAGACATGTGAAGTGCTCACCTCACCAAGTCTGGAGGCCTCCAAGGTGGACCATGGGCAAGATGCCCAGCCTCTGACCTCATCGTGGCTCCAGTTCTCATAGAGAACTGTAGAATTTTTGTAGAACTATATCACTGGATCACAAACTAGAACCTACATAGGATTCTGGTATTCTAGCATCCAGTTAGGATTTCAAGAATGCTGTGATTTAAAAGAGCCAGGCAAGTGTAATATAGTCAAGGCAGCCAGCCCCCAGCCTAGAGACAATCTTTGATATCCAAGGTTGGCGGTGTCAGGGGGAGGGGGTGGGTGACCTGTGTCCATCAGCTTGTACCGAAGTCCTTCGTATGACATGGTCCATAGCGCAGACCCAAAGCCCTACACCTTCCACCACCTTCGCAGCTGCAGTGGAGGAAACCCTGGGTCCCACGAGCAGGCAGACACCCAGCTCCATGCCAGTCCCTCATTGTTTACCTTTTGCTTTGTTAATTATGTGTCAGACTCCCAGAGGGATCCCAAACTAATAGGAAGCATTTCTGTAACCAGCCTGCCACCCACTGATTCAGAAATGGAAATCGCCTTCTACAACCTATGGCTCCCACCAGCTAGTCCAGGAAATACTTGAAATCAGTGTTCCAATTAGAGCTGGATCTCTCAATTGTGTCATTTACCAATTAAATGAGACATTAATCTGGGAACAGAGCCACGAATCTGCCTTTGAGATGCTGGCTGATCTCAAGGCCATCAGTTATGGGGGATGGGGAATAAAACACACCCAAGCACCCCCACCCCAATTAAGCATATAGCTGGCAAAGCATCACTTCCTCCACTTCTGCCCCCAAACAAGCCCTGCCCTGGCCGCCTGTCCCCAGGAGAGGTGGCCCCTGTGCGTGCCACAGCTTGCTTGTCAATCCCTCCGTGTCTTTTCCAAATGTTTGCCATATCTTTAGAAGTGGTCCTCCATAGGAAGGAGTCCACAGATGAGGCCCCTTCCGGGATCTAGGAGAACAAGAGTTGCAGTTTGGAAAACTGAGTTAGGGTTCATCATCAGAGAGCAATGCAGCATCATTAAAATAAAAACTGTGCCTTTTAAAAAGAAAAAAAATGCAAATGTACAGCAAATCCCTAAACTTGAACAATTTCCTAGTGCCTTGCTAGACAGACATAAAGGGGCAGGGTCGGGGGGAGGGGAAACATTGGTGGTGGTGTGTGCAGTTTCTGTTGGATGAGTGTGTTTCTTCTAATTTCAAGCAGGAGACGTTGGGCCTAGAGCAGGGTCTAGGAGGTGGAGAGGCCCCTCAAGGGCCAGAGGCTGGACTTGCTCCAGTTCATGCAAGGAATTCTCCAAGTTAAGAGGGCACCTGGACAACTCATTTCGCCCGTGGCCTAGAGGGACCTCAGCAACCCCTGGGAGAGGGCCCTGTTTAGAGACCATGCCTGGAGTCCCCCATCCCAGCCCCCAGAGGGCGTGCAGCACACTCGCTAGGTTTCCAAGTCATCCCATTCCAAGTGAGCAACAGTGTCCTCGGCAAGACCGGGACTCGGAAAGCAGGCGCAGCAGCAAGCAGGCCTCAGCTTTCCTCCGTCCCATCCTTGAGGCTCTCCGTTAGAATCTGGTTTTGCACCCTTGACAATGGATGGGCAGGTGCTCTGAGCAGCTCTGGGACTTGGCAAAGTGTGTAAGAGGGGAAGGGAGGGGAGAAGTTCACGGCTCAACTGACCAACTTACTGATTACAAATACTGACCTACTGGTGGTTTTGGCCTCCTTTTTGAAAACCACTTGTCTCAAAGATCCAGGCTCCTGCTCACACTGCCAGCTAATGCCCAGTAAAGCAGCCAGGAGCCTGTGAGATGCTCTTATCTGAGTCATGGGTGAGGATGTGGGCACCTTTTCCTCCCTTTGTTCTGAGCACGAGGTCGCAAAACAGGGTGCTGCCAGAAAGTATCATGACCGTGTGGCCCACCAACAGCCTTTCCAAAGGGGGACTCCAGAGACATTTTGGTATGCAGAGAGCATCTTTGCTATAAATACAAGGCCTTTGGAGGTGGCTAAATGGTCAGGCACATGTGTGAAAAGCTATTTCACTGTGTGCCTGCAACTGGAGCTTTCAACTTCTAAAATAGTCCAGGGACTGTCCATTCTCCCCCGTGTGGAAGAACTAGTTCACAGGCAGAAGGGGCCACTTCCACAGGGGGTGTGGCATTAGGCCTAGGGGAGAAGGAGCAGTTCCTGTTGAAGATGCAGCATATAGATTCCCAAAGTCCACACTGTATTCACTTTCCAGACCTGTTGAATTTCTCTCTTTCCTTAAGAAAGAGATGATACCCTTGAAAATGTCTCCATATTTCCTTCTGTGTATCTTCATTTTTCTAGTCTCTGGAATCTCAAAAGAGCAGCAAAGCACTTTACAGTAGTAACTGAGAATTATAACTGAGGATTCCTTGCTTCAGCGATCTCTAGTTTGTACAGATTGGGTGACCTTTTATAATTCCTGGGAGGCAATGCATTTTTAATGTTTTCTGAAGATTTTTAAGTGCGGGAGAGGGGCAAGGAGTGTGGTCTAATTCGGGAATTCTTTTCTACTTTCAACTGATGCTCTGTGTGAAAATCCAAGTAATATTTCAGTTCAGATTTGATCTTGAGCCAAGACCAAGGCCCACTGCCACCTCTGGGGTGGGAGTTGGACCTACATCCCAAGTAACAAAGTCCTCTTAGCATCCGCTCCCCAGATGGCTTTGATTCAGCCACTCCAGACAACAGGGTTGGGCTCCTGCTCTGTTTTTGGCTTGAAGCCTGGGATCCCAAAGGGACTATAGGCAGGGAATATTGAGATGGCAGACTGGGATTCTAAAGAGAGCTCAAGACCACCAGCCTCTCCTCTCCTGCCTGGAACAGTGAGCCTTTGTGACAAACTGACTTACTGTGTACAATTGTGATTGTGATCGTTGTTGAGTAAACCTCCAGACTTTCTCTAACGTCTCTGGCTTGTTCTTGTCATGCACCATTTTTCAGCCCACGATTCCCCACGTTTTCAGGGTGTGTCTGCTCAGCACCCAGGACCTCTGCCAGCTACCAAACAGCTATCCTTCTAGAGAGAAAGGCAGACCTCAAACAACTAACCAAGATGACTCTAGATGTGAGCAGGGCTATGAAAAATATAAACCAAGATGTCTGAGAGACTACTGGATTGGGGGTCAACAGTAGGTAGGCCGGTCAGAGCGTGCCCCCCTGGGAGAGCTGGAAGATATGAGGGAGTCTGAGCCAAGAGGCACTTTGGGGGAGAGAGTTTCAGGCAAAGGGAATCACTGGTGCAAGAGCCCTGAGCAGGAAGGAGTTCCCGTGTTGAAGGCACAGGAGGTGAGCTCACCGGGTTAGGTGGGGTAGCCCACACAGACTACAGTCAGGAATGGAAGACTTCAGGAGGCCAGGACAAGATGACACAGCTCATTTCTGATGCTCACCCATCAGGCACAAGCTTCTACCTACCAAAACATTGTGATGCTTTTGAATATTAGATTTTGTATAATTTGTGTAATACCACATTGTAGAAACAGCACTGGCTGGCCTGGTTCTACAACAGACTGGGAGGTCTTGGACGTATCCTGCCCCCTATCTAGATCTCAGTTTTCTGCCACAAAATGGCAAGTTTTTGGATGATAATTCCAGCTCCACCTCTGGTTCTGTGATTGAAATTTAGCGTGGTACTACTGGTGACCACGAGTCCAAGCTGCCTGCTAGTGCCGTCACTCAATGCCCACCAGAGGGCGCTGTGGACCACAGCTTGGAGAAGGCAGCTTAAGGGGGTAGAAATCTGTTCACTGGCCACAGAGCCAGTGTTCACTGGCCTTCTGAGCCCTGGAACCAGAAGATAGATATTAAGTTAATTTTCCTCTAAAATTTAAATGGTTTATTTAAAAAGATTGAATTCTTTTTACTAGGGACAAAGGAAGAGGGAAGAACATTCCCGGTTTAGGGGCAGCATGTGCAAAGACCCTGCGAAGGGACATGACAAGTATGAAGGTCAGCGAGGTGGGAGCAGAGTGAGCGAGAAAGAAGAGACAAGAACGAAAGGGTGGGCAGAAGCCAGACTCTGCAGGGTCTTGTGGGCCATGTTAAAGCATCTCTGAGCTTTTGTTTTTAAAGCAATAGGAACCATTAGAGGGTTTTTCAGTGGGCAGGGTGAGAGCATCAGATGTGCCCTCAGCTGATGTTTATAGCCAGGAATGACTTGCTCGATGTGCTGGGCACATAGTTGGCACCTGGGGCCTGCAGAGTGAAAAATCCAGGGCAGCTGGCCCTCAGATGCCTTCACAAAGCTACTGATCCCTAGGAGGAAAGGTCCTTCCCTGCTGGAGCAGGTGGGGGGACAGGGGGAAATTACATTTCTCATCCATTGTAGCTTCTCAGCTCCCAAGTCTGCCAGCAAGGGTAGAATCCAAGGTATCTAAAGCACTTAGCTGGACACACAGTGGGAGTTCTGTTAGTGGTCGTGACATACTTGTTCAGAAGCAGATTCCGAGAACTTGGCAACTTGCCAACAATTTTGGATTCTCTTTCTCTGTACTTAGTTGAAATTGGGGCTTTGGGGCTCCTGGCACTGAGTAAGGGCTCAGTGAGTGTTTGAAGAATGAATAAACGGGTGAATGACAAACACAGTTTCAGATTACACTTTAGGCTTTTATTTCCTCCACTCACAGCCCCCAGACCTGAGAGTGCTCCTATATCTGTTACATGCTATGTGTTCTTGAGAAAGTCCCTTCCCCTCCCGAGGCCTCAGATTTTCCATGGCAGTGGGAGAAGGGGAGCAAAGTGGATAACGGTCAGCCCATACTCTTATAGTTGTAGAAATCGTGCATCTAGTATTTTACAGTAGCCCTGATGCTGTTAAGGATTTATTTCCCAAGCTCAGCTAGGGGATGGGAGTGGGGTCCCCTTTCAGTTCTGTTGTTGGTGTCTCCCACACTACAGCTTCTGGGCTATTGCTGAAGTGGGTTCAGGATTCAGTATCCAAAGCTTCCTTCTTGCAGCTGCTCAGAGCTCTGCCAACCTCTGGCGGCAGGCAGCTGTTTCCTCTTTGTTCACCCTCAGTGCCTGGGCTGCCTGGCTTGGCGATACCTCGGGTCCACGAAGATGCCCCAGGGAAGTCTGCAGTTCTTACCTTCCAATCTGACTTGCTTCAGAGCTGGCAGGCCAATGACCCTTGGTGTGCGTGCACACATGCCTGCGCATGCATGCGCGCGCACACACACACACACACACACACAGCCATAGAAACAAAGGAAAACCTGGTGAACCCTCAGAGAAGCAGGTTTCTTAGCAACTTCACAGCTTTTGTTCCTGAGCCACTTGGAATTGAAGTAGCATCTGATCTCCTGCCAGCTCCTGCCTGGGGATGGGAAGAAGGGGGTGGCGGGTCTGCCTTTGCTGGAGCTGAGAGCTAAACCCCCACCATTGGCCTCCCAGCCTGGGACGCCGAGGCTGGAATCCTGGGGTTGTCCACATTCTGGGAAAAGTTCCTGCTATGGTTTCTTTACAGCTGCAGAATCCCAGGGCTTGGCCATGGAGACAACAAATGCATACCGAAATATGTACTGTGGGCCCGTGGTGGTCCACGCTGGGTGCCCATAGTAGTTGGCCCCACCTTTGTCCTCAGCCCTCGAAATACGGAAATGAAAAAGGAATAATCTGCGACCTCTTTAGTCCAGTGATGAGGACAAACAAGGACCCAGAGACATCTGATTACCGCTGCACTGCTTGCGACTTTACCCCAGGCCTCGAGTATAAAACCAAAACTTCTTAGCCAGGTCTTAACGGTCCTTCCCGGCTGGCCCCTGCCTGCTTCTCCATCACCTCCCCAGCAGGGCTTAGGCCCTCAGAAGCCAAGTCTTTCCCACATCCAGAACCAAGTGGTCCCTCCACTTGGAATGTTCTTCCTCTGCTTGGCAGCTTTTTGTCAGAGTTTAGGTCCCAGCTTAGCTCACCTCTGCCCCCAAGAAACTTCTGGCCCACCCTGTCAAGAACAGGCCCCTACACGCATCATTCTCTGTTATGCTGAGCACCTTTGTAGCCTCCTTCATGGCACTTATCCTGATATACAGTGCATTCCCCTTGTTAGTAGTTATGTTCTATCGAGTCACTGTGAACACGGAATTAGCAAACACTGAACCACGCCCCTAGCGGACGTGCAAGGTAGGCTCCTGTGAGCCTCTGCTTGAAACGTTTTCATCAAGCTATCAATACATAACCTTGTTTTATGTGCATTTCTGTTTAAAGACACCTTATTTAATTTAGGTCATTAATTTGTCAACATCCAACTTAGGGCTAACCCTGTAATGCCTCAATGAAATTTACTTAACACACATGTTCTTCTTAGGCACATCTTAGTGCTTAGGAACACTATACAGCACCTCAGTGCTATGCTTGGGAGGCATTTTAAACCAAAATCATCAACAAAAAGCACAAAAAAATGTAAAACGTGACACCACATGCCCACGAAAAGGATACTTGTTTAGAGCATGCACTCTAGACCTCAGCTGGGAACATGCACGTTGTCGGACTCCAGTTTTTGCCGTTCTGCACGTTCACATGTCGGCAAATGACCTCCGAGATGCTGTGAGTATCGGTTCTGAGGTTACAAATCCAGTTTGGGGAGTAGGCACATTTGCAAATACAACATCAGTGTAATAATGAGGAGTACTTTAATTATTTTATTCATTTGTTTGCTTGTTTAGTGTCTTTCTCCTCCACTTAACTTCGGGACGACAAGGCGCTCTCTCTCTCTAGCCCAGCGTTTTATCTCCAGCTCTCAGCAGAACTGGTTTGGACCTTGGTAATTGTTGAGCTGCTGATGAACATACCACCTACCTCTGAAATTTTAGTTTTGTGAAGTTGACTAATAACCTTTATTATTTTGTCACCACTAGCTGCATATTTAGTTAAGGCCAAAACGAAACTGCTTTCCAGGGCTGACTTTTCCTAACGAAACTCATGAAAGATGGATATATGAATCAAAAGTTGTTCATTTTTTTACGGACATTAGACCCAGTGACCCAAATATCCAGTAGCCCAAATAATTGTGCAACTTCCTGATATCAGCTGAATTATTTCTTAGGAGAAGTTTGCTTGGTGATCTAGTTTTAAAGAAAGGAGAAGCAGAAAGGGCTAAGGGCTCTTTTGTTTCCCATAAAAGAGTACACATGCACCCCACTCCGAAACATAATTGGTTTCCGAAAATGTGACTAACGTCCAAAGTAAAAAGTCAGACAAAAAACGTATCCCATCGACAGGGCACATTTGCTCTGAATAAAAAAGGGTAGATCAGTTTCAATTACACCTGGATTTTTGGACACGATCTTTGATGATATATTTACTGCCTTTCCTACTATATCTTCAACTTAATTATTTTTCTTTACTAATCAAAAAACATGCATAAGGAGGTGCCTGGCTTGCTCAGCTGGTGGAACATGCAACTGTTTATCTCAGGGTCATGAATTCAAACCCCACAATGAGCCTAGAGCTTACTAAAAAAAAAAAAAAAGTGCTTAAGAACATCAAGTGGAGACTGAAGATTCATTCCTTTCAACAAATCTAATGATTTCCACCTTTATATCAATTATAAAGAGTTAATGATACACATACTTCCTTTATTGAAATCTAATTCACCCACTTACAGTGTATAATTCAATATTCTTAGTATATTTACAAGGTTGTGCAACTATCAACACTTCCTAATTCCAGAATAGTTTTGTCCCCTCAAAAAGAAACTCTGGACCCATTAGCAGTCACTCCCCACCCAACTCCCCAGTCCCTTAGCCGCTGGTAACTACTGATCTGCATGGATTTGCCCTTTCTGAACATTTTGTCTAAATGGAGTCATGGAATATGTGGCCATTTGTGTCTGGCTTTCACTTAGCATAATGTTTTCAGGGTTCATCCATTTGTGTCAGTCCTCCATTCCTTTTTATTGAAGAATAATGTGTCTGGAAATTTTATTTTTGTTTAGGTTGTTTCTACCTTTCAGCTATAATGAACAATGCTGTCTGAGCATTCAAGTTTTCGTGTGAACATATGTTTTCATCTCTCTGGGCAAATATCTAAGAGTAGAATGGCTGGGTCATATGGTAAGTCTACATTTAACTTCTTAGGAACTGCTAAACTTTTTCCAAGATGGATGGACCATTTTTGCGTTCCTACTAGCAGTATGTGGGTTTCAACTTCTCCACATCCTCACCAATACTTGCTATTATCTGTCTTCTGTACTATAGCTATCCTAGTGGATATAAAGTAATATCTCATTGTGGTTTTGATTTACATTTCCCTAATGATTCATGATGTTGAGCATCTTTTCATGTGCTTTTGGCCATCTGTATATCTTCTCTGGAGAAATATCTAGTCAAAACCTTTCCCTCTTCCACCATCTTTTCGAGCTGCCATTATGGCGTGCATGAACATCCTGGCAGATGCTCTCAAGAGCATTAACAATGCCAAAAAGAGAGGCAAACACCAAGCTTTCATTAGGCCATGCTCCAAAGTCATCTTCGTTTCTAACTGTGATGCTGAAGCATGGTTACATTGGTGAATTTGAAATCATGGATGATCACAGAGCTTGGAAAATTGTTGTGAACTACGTGGGCAGGTTAAACATGTGTGATCAGCCCCAGATTTGATGTACAACTAGAACAATGGTAGAATAATCTGCTCCTGTCCCACCAGTTTGGTTTCATTTCACTGTCAACCTCAGCTGGCATCATGGGCCATGAAGAAACAAGATGAAGACACACTGGAGAGAAAATCCTGGGGTTCTTTTTTCTAGGGATATAATACATGTGTGCAAATAAAATGCGTCAGTAGACTCTGGTGCTTAAAAAAAAAACAAAAAAAAATTTTAATAAAAAAAAACTTTACCCCTTTTTAATTGGTTTATTTGTCTTTTTACTGTTGAATTAAAAGAGTGCATTATGTATTCTAAATACAAGTCCCTTATCATATGTATGATTTACAAACACTTTCTCCCATTCTGTAGGTTGTCTTTTCACTTTCTTGATAAACACGCACTTCTTATCACTACTCCTGATACTTTTATTTTTCCATCCACATAATTTTTTAAGATTAGGTTAGGATGCAATAAAATAATGAAGCACTTTCCCAATCATTGCAGTGCAGATGGATATGGAGACGGCCTGTGTGGAAACAATGATTCACAGATCAGCAGCACCACCTTGCCATCCTGCAATTTGATGTCTCCTTCTCTAACATGCAGAAATCTGAACTTGGGTACAAGAGGTATCAGCATATAATGGATGAAATAACAACAACCACTTACTGAACACTTACTATGTATAAGACACTATGCTAAGTGCTTTACAATATCACATATGATCCTCACCATAGCCCTATAAGAGAAATACTATTATCATCCCATCTTACAGAGGAAGAAAACTGAGGCCTATATAGTTCACATAAGTTGCCAAAGTTCCTATGGCCAGTAAAGTGGCAGAGCTGGAATTAAAACCAGAGCCTTTGTTCTTATTCACAGTGCCAATAGCTACTGTTGGCCAATAGCCAGCACCTGTCAAGTGCCAGGCTGCAGACCAGAGCCAGAGTCAGGGGAAGCTTTTATGGGTCCTCAGCGAAATGAGAAAAATAGGCCAATGTTGTGGATTTTTCATAATGCTAAATTTATTACATTTAAATGACTATCCTTTATTCCAAGATTCTTCCAACATTTTTGGTATTCCATGCTTCCTGTTAAATAACAAACCAACAGATGGTGTTTTTCTTACTATTATTAAAAAAGAAATATAGGCACATTATAAAACATCCAATAGGAAAAGAAGTTATGAAATTCAAATTCTGGGGTGCCTGGGTGGCTCATTTGGTTGAGCATCTGACTCTTGGTGTCGGTTCAGGTAATGGTCCCAGGGTCATGGAATCGAGCCCCGCATTGGGGTCTGTGCTGAGCATGGAGTCTGCTTAAGATTCACCCTCTCTCCCTCTGCCACTCTCCCCCACTCATGCTTGCCCACTCCCTCTCTCTCAAGTAAAAAACAAAAATTTTTTTTAGTTTTCAGATTCTCCCTTTCTCCTCCTGACCTGCAGTCCCCACCATGGAGGCAACCACAATTACTAGTTTCTTGTGTTTCCGTAACATGTGTATTTGTGTATAAAAATTTTAAGAAAAACAAATGGAATGTATAGTTCATGTACTGCCCTGTATCTTTTTTATTACTTAACAAATGTCTTGGTAGAGTTGGATATATTTAGTTTATCGAAAAAATGTTTGTGGAGTCCCTACCCTCGTTAGCTACCAGAGTTGGAGAATTAGTGTTGTATGCACTGGAGCTGCAACAACGAACAAGGCAGACATGGTCCTTGCCTTAGTGGAGCTTATATTGCAATGGGAGAAACAGCCCCACCACAAAAATAGTAATAGAATAATTACATATTGTGATGAATGCTAATAAGACACTGAATAGAGAATAGCGATGGGCAGGGGCTGGGAAGAAAAACTCCTTTGACTCAGGGAAGACTCTCTGCAGAGGCGACATTTGAATTAAGACTTGAAGGATGGAGCCAGCTGTGGGAGGAGCAGGTGGAACAGCTTTCCAGGTAGAGGCAACTGCAGATGCAAAGACCTCGAGGTAGGGAGGAGTCTGGCTTATCTGAGGAACTTAAGAATAACAGAGCTGAGGCATGGGACAGGGCAAAGAGATGGCAGGCGGCACTGTCAAAATGTACCGGGAAGCTGGTGGGGCCTTAAAGGGAAGTGGGGCAAGGTCTGGTTTATACAGATGCTCCATCAGGAAAGAGTGGTTTGGGGACCAGCTCAGAAGCCAGTGAAGCACTTTAGACACAGGATGATGGTAGCCTGGGCTGAACTGCTCACTGGCCATAGGAAATGAAGCAAAAGGGTCAGATTCTAAATATCTACTGGAAGGAGAATAAAGTGCCTTGATGATGGGTGGGCTTGGAGTTGGGTAAAAGAAGAGAAAATCAAAAGTGGTACAGGTTGCATAGTTTATGGATTCGGTTATTGGAAGCTTTTAACTTGAACATGGTGGTCTGCAATGCCTCTGGAGCATCTAAGCAAAGAACTGGATGTTGTTTTCTGGAGCTCAGAGGAGAGGCCTCAGCTAGAACTATGGAGTTGGGGGTTATCAGCCTATAATTTTAATTATCTGGAGGTAGACGCGGAGATGGAAAAGAATATTACAGTTACTGAGTCAAGTTGCCCATTTGAAAACCTAGCTTTTGTTAAAGGCTTTGTGTTCAATTTACAAATTTTGCTATTCCTTTATAAATCTAGTGATTTTTCGTATAAAGATAAGAACAATCACTTTCATTTGTTCTTTGATTACTGTTGAATTAATTCTTAAGTTTAGCAGATTCAATCCTCCTTAAACATTTAACAGACTTACAGATTTAATTAATCAAATTTCCTTAGACATTAAAGGCTACAATTACGAATTTAATATGCCTGATTTTCTCAAACACTTTAAATGCCCAACAGGGCAGACTTACAAATCTAAAAAGCAAGATCTTTTAAGCACTTAAGTAACTGTTATAAATTAATTACCTAAAGTTATAAATGTAGCAAAGCAGACTCTCTTGGCCATTTCAAGAATCTCAAATCCTACACAAAGCAAAACAAGGATCACAGAACCTTCTCTCTATATTCATTTCTTTATTTGACTATTTCATTATATTTCCTTTCTGGAGTTACAGATTTACTCCCCCAGCAAAAGAATCAGAATTTCTTCCAAAAAAAAAAATGCTATTTGGGACCAAACTACATAATAACATGGAGGAGAGCTTAAGATAAAATATTCCTTGAAGAAAGACTATAGGATTGTATATAAAGGGTAGTTAAAATTAAAAGTATGTGTGCCACCCCCCCACACACACACAAAAAAGGGTATCAGTGTGGGTCCAATTCAGAGAGAAACCACACAGTAATTTGAACAGAGGAAAGCTAATATAAAGATTTGTTAATTATAACAGGGTACAGTAGTGAAAGAGAGTAAAGAGAACTCTGAAGAATACAGGAATAGCAGATAAGGCAGCCACTACCTAAAAGCCGTCTAGGAAACGGCAAAGGTACGATTGTCCCCTGCTCTAGGGGCAATGCCAGGGGACGCTGGTGCTGAAGAAGCTCTGTGTACTGTAGCAGGCTGGCACTGGATGCAAGTGCCATTTTGAAAAATATCTAAGGGCAAAATATATGTGGGAAAAGTACAGCTCTCATCCATACCAGTCAGCTTTGGAGCCAACATCACACACTGCCCTGTACAGATACCCAGCTGTTTTCTGAGTATGTGTCTGAGCTACCCTGCTAGAAGATATTCTCTCTTAGGGCAAAGATTATGTTTTATCCTTCTCTTGTGGCCAACCCTGAAATGAGTGTATGTAATATGCTCAATAATTTACTTCTGAATGTATGAACTCTGAATGAGGCATTCAATTAAACTGTGCCTTTTTTCCAATTAATTTTCATCCTATATTTTCTGACTATAAAAGCAATAAGGGGTGCCTGGGTGGCTCAGTCGGTTAAAAGTCTGACCTCGGCCCAGGTCAGGATCTCACAGTTCGTGAGGTTCGTGAGTTTGAGCCCTGCATCAGGCTCTGTGCTGACAGCTCCGAGCCTGGAGCCTGTTTCAGATTCTATGTCTCCCTCTCTTTCTCTGCCCCTCCCCTGTCTCTCTCTGTCTCAAAAATAAATAAACATTAAAAAAATTTTTTTAAAAAGCAATAAATGCTTATTGGGGAAATGAAAAGGCAGACCTTTTGAAAAATATCAACCATATTTCCACTACCCAGAAATAATTACTATTAGAACATTCATACTTTGGTATATTTCATATGCACAAATAGTTGCTTTTCTTTTTTCTTTATTTTTTAACTTATATGTAGACACATATTCCATATGCAATTTTAAATCTGGCATTTTTAAGTTAACATGAATAGAGCACTTCTCCAACCCATCATCAATTCTCTGTTGAAGAGTCAACAATGAATTGTTCTGTAGAGAAAACATTTACATTGATGTTGAAACTACCTTAAATGCTGAAAAGATCAGAAATAACTGCAAAATATCTCATTCTGAAGATGTTAGGTAGTTTACCTAACCACTTCTCTCATGGAACTTGAGGTTCTTTTTCTATTTTCCTTTTATAAATAACCCTACAATGAACATCGTTGTTTAAATTTTTCTCTGGTAGGCCAATTTCCTGAAATGGCTGTTCTGCATGTGAAATTACTAGGCTAGAGAGTACAAATACGTTCAAGGTCGCTGAAGAAAATTTAAGATCACAGGGCATCTGCTCCTAAACATGGAAACTGGTAGCTTTCCGTTTTTCATCAGGGCACCAGAAGCCTCTTCAATGCCAAGCCACCTAGTACTACCAAAATGGGTACACGTGCTCGCCTAACACACCAGTCCCCTGAACACGCTCCTCCCCCCCCCCCACCCCACCCCCGCCCCGGTCAATGCTACTCATCCCTAAATGATTGCATGACCCATGACCCTATGACCCTGGGTTAGTCCCTTCGCGCCTTTGGCCATCCTTTGTCCCCAAGCTGCCCAGCGGAGAGGTGGCCTGACTAGGTGTGCTAGACCAGATTTTCCTAAGGCCCTTCTGGGTGTGTGATGCACTAGGCACCTAACCCCAAGCTCAGGGGCTTGGTAACTACCGCGGATAGATCGGGAGGCTTAAAGCAATAGGCGCTACAGCTTACAGAGCTTCAGGGAAGGCTCAAGATACAGCAAGCCCTTCCCCATGCCGAGATTGGCCCTAGATACTCCACCCCAACCTTTTCTTACGGTCTGCCGCAGCCCCTCCGCTTCCCCGCGGTTCACCCAGTCCACCCTCCAGACCTTATACTGACTTCCGATTCTTCCCAGCCGAGGGGTCACCAAAGCCCTCTAGGGGTCTTCTTCCTCCCTCTCCTCTTTCAGCGCCGACCGAGCCAATCAGTCCCAGTCTCCACAGTCTGAGGTGTCCGCCACCCTCCAGCATCCGACTACCTTGCAATACCCGCCATCAGACCCCCATCATCTCCTCTGCACGTCTTTCCACGTATCTGTACCGGCTTGTCCCTCAGTCTTTCCCGCCATGCCTGGCTTTCTGTGCTGTTTCTTCCACCCTATCTCCCATCGGTCTGCCGGTCCTCTGGCCCTGGTCCTTCGGTTTTACCTAGTATGTCCTTCTCATGACAGAACCTCTATCCTCGTCAGGTCCCCCCTCAATGCCCCTCCCTATATTTGTCCCTTGGCGCCCCCGTCCACGTCTATACTTCTGTACGCCCCCGATTGTCCTCCTCCGTTCCTGGAATCTGGCCTTCCGTCCAGCCAGGCCCCTGCTCACCATCCCTCCCCGAGCCTGAAGAGTCTGCGGCCCGGTTCCCCTCCCGCACCCGGGTAACTCTTCCCTCTTCCACTTTCTCTACTTTGAACCCATCCCAGCAGAGTCCAGGAAGTAGCCAGGCGCCGGGGACTGGCGGCGGAGGCGCCCAATGGAGCGCGCCAGCGGCGGCAGAGGCCCCGCCCATAGAGCAAACGAGGCCAATGGTCGTGCGGAGGCGGGACTTCCGCTGTCCCGCGGAGGGCGGGGGAGCGAACTGTTGTGGTGCGGAGCGTTGGGCGGGCGGCGGCCGGGCGGCCCAGGGGCTGCCGCGGGACTCGGGGCGCAGCCGAGCGGCTGCAGGGGTGGGGCAAGCCGGACGCGCCCCGGGGCCCGGGCGCCGCGGGTTCGAGGCCGGGCCCCGCGCGAAGAGGCCGTGCCACCCCGGCGGAGCTGCCCGGCGGCGAGTTTGCCCCGCAGCCGAAAGAAGGCGGGAGCCGGCGGGGGCCCTCGAAACCCCCTGGCAAGCCGGGCCCGGAGTCCCCGGGGAGCGGCTGCTTCCTGGGACGCCCTCCCGGACGACCCTGCCGGAGGGTAACGGTTCTGGGCACCCGGCAGAAGGCGCCTCCGGGTGACCCCCGGCGGGGCCCTGCGAGCCGCGGGAACCGACCCCGGGGCCTCGAGCGGGGAGTAAGGGGCTTTCCGGAGGCGCGGGGCCGGGAGCCGAAGGAGCCAGAGCGCTGCGGAGTGGAGCCGGGCCTCCCGGGCGCGGGGCAGGGCAGCGCCTGATCTGGAGACGGACTCCGGGACCCTCGGGTGCGGGGGCCTCGGCGACCTGCCCCGCGGGGCGCGCGGCCGCGGAGTGGCCTACTGGGGATCCTCCCGCAGAGGGGCCGGCCCGGGGCGGGGAGATGAACGGCTTTAGCACCGAGGAGGACAGCCGCGAAGGGCCCCCCGCCGCCCCCGCCGCCGCCCCGGGCTACGGCCAGAGCTGCTGCCTCATCGAGGACGGCGAGCGCTGCGTCCGGCCCGCGGGCAACGCCTCCTTCAGCAAGAGGGTCCAGAAGAGCATCTCGCAGAAGAAACTCAAACTGGACATCGACAAGAGCGTGAGTCCGCCCCTGCCCCTGTCCCCGGCTGGGTCCCCGCGCCCTGTCGTCCTCCGGCCGCTGTCTCCGGCTGAGGGCCGGACCCCGGGGCCCTCCCCACCCTGGGCCTCGCCGCCCTTTATCTGCAAACTGGGTGGGGAGTTGCACTAGGGATTTGAAAGGCCGCTTCGGCGCAGACAGGCTCGGACTGGGATTCTGCCCAAATCCGGGAGATTGGGGGCGGGAAGGAGGGGAGGGCTCCGAGGACCTCTCCTGCCTGGGAAGATTTGACAACAGTTTAGGGCTTGTTGTATTGATTTAGAGCAGGGAGACATGGGTTAATATTGTTGGCCCACGAAGGAGCAAGTGTTGGGGAGGGGGCGATGAAGGGGCCGGGCTCTTCTTCAACTTCTCTTCTCAGAACCCTGTTATTCCTTCAGAGAAGGAAAGGTGGCAGTTACTTCCTCCCTGCCTCGGCTTCTGCGGAGGGTCACCGAGCTCGCTGCTTTGCATGCAGCTGTGGGGAAATGGGATTTTCAAGGGGAAATGGGATTTTCAAGGATGTGGCAGAAATCAGGCCAAGAGGAGGTCTTGGGAGATGGTTCCTGCAGTCCAAGTGACCGGGAGGAAGAAAATCAATTTTCTTAGGGGAGGGGGCTTCAAGTTTGAATAGAATTGCCCTGTGTTTTGTGCCTAATATAGGGAAACTTTTCCTGTGTGGTTTCACCACTTCTAGTTAACAATTCTAACGATGTGCCTATTGTCAACCAATTAAGAACTTTTTAGTTTGACATCTGTTGCTGCAAGCCTTAAGTGGCTGCCTTGTGATTAGGAATTGGAAATGAGTTAAGGGGGTTTTTAATATTCTGGTAGACCAGCTAAGAGCTCAGGTGGTTAACATCCCTTCTCTTGTAGGACCAAAATTCCACTGTTGGGGAAAATCAGAGATTGCTTGTTAAACTGAAAGGGCACCCACTTTTTTACCTTGGATTTTACAGCTGAAACTGTAAGGAAAGGACAGTGTCAAAGTGTCACAGTGACTGAGAGGCTGGTTAATTTCTTAAACCCATTATCTGATTTACTTCCAAGCACCTTGCATAAGCCTTGACTGAGTGTTAATAAATAAAAAATCTTCCCTGCTCTTTCCTCCAGGCTCTTCCCTCCCACTCCCATTATTTCTAAGTTAACAATTACAATACATATTTGCAACTCTTGAATGGAAAGATGCTATTTTTTTAAATGGCTGGGAGTGAGTTAATGGCTTTCTTATTACAAATATCTATTAATGAAGAATGAATGAATGAATGAATGGAATTCATCTGAGAGCAAACAACTGGCTAAACACTACAGAGATCCAGATTAGGACACACGTTGAAGTGAAATGCCTCATTCTAAGACAGCAGTGAATTCATCCTCTTGGAAACACTGCCTACCTTTTGTGTAGGTGGTTGGGAGCCTTTACTTGAGCAGCTTATAATAATAATATTTTCCAGTCCTTAAAAAAAGAGAAATTTCCAGTTCTTTGAAACCCTTGGATGCCCTGACATCTGAACAATTGTGATGCGGCCGCTGGGACTCCATTTACCCAGTGACCCCACTGGAAAAGCTGTGTTGAGCTATGTTGGTGGTTTCACACACACTGTCTAGGAGAGAGGCATCCCGAGCCTGGGAGCCGGGTTCCCCCAAAGTGACCCTTCTGGAGGAGTAGTGTTTCCAGACGGAATCACTCACAATTTGTTTCAAGGTGGTGGTGGCCAATCATTATTTCTGAAGGGGATTCTATTTCATTTTCACAGGCTTGGGCAGGAATTCAGTTCTAAGTAACTGCCGTGTTACAAGAATTTTTAGCTGTTGCAGAAAGTGAAACGGAAAAGGAAAACACTAGAGCCTTTGCTACCACCCTCCTTCCTCCACCCCTAGCTCCCAAAGGCTACTGAGCTCTGAAATTTCTGAAAACCAGTACGTACTTAAAAATGGTTAAGGAGAAATAATGACTATTTACTTTGTAAAAGGGTCTAGCAGAGAACCTTTTAAAATAATAGCACCAAAAGTCCAACTCAGGCAGTTTAAACTCCTTTCACGTAGACATTGGCAGTGTTCTATGAGTTATTAATATATAACATGCTTTCAAACATTCCTCCAATTGACATATTTCTGCTTTATTCTGGAGAAAAGTGAAGTTGAGAATAGTATAAAGAAAATGTTGCGGTAGGAAAGGACCTGTGTGAGGGATCAGAAGGTCTGAGTGACCTCGGCCAAATCATAACTCCATCTGTGCGGCTTCTGTTTATCTCGGTAGAAAATGAGATCGGGGCCAGTGGGGTTACACGGGTGATTGCTAAGTTCTCTTCCATCCAGGATTCCATTACTCTGTGTCCTGACCTGAAATCTCCCAGCCACAGCTCAGGAAATCACCTCTGCCGCCTCTTCTCCTCCCAAGCCTGGCTCTCCGCGAATTTGAGGAGCTGCTTAATCTCAGAGTTTACACATGGAACTAGCTAACATGAGGGCCAGCTTCTTATCAGGGTTGGGCAGTAGGGTGTGAGTGTGCTTTCTTCCCTGATAAAACCTTGCCCGTGGTCCATACATCAACCAGGACGGATTCTTTGGGACAGTGACATGCTGTATCTGAAAGCCCTTTGACAGAGTTGACTCTGGCAAAGCTACTCCGATTTGTAACTATTTGTAACTGGTGGCTTTTGCTGGCCTAAAGCCAGCCCTTTAGATGCAAGGGACGGCCTGCGTCAGTGCCACTGCACTTACTGAATACCTGCTGTCTGCAAGACATGGTCACAATATATACTGAAAAGTACTCAAGACTCCCCAACCCAACCACATGAAAGTGATCATTCATCTGACTAAAAAGCAATTTTCATTTTTTTTCTCCGTGAAAAGGCCTGAATTATTTGATGTTGGTTTCCTATCAGCTTACTTTTATCTGTAAGAATTTAAGGAATAGGGTGCCTGGGTGCCTCAGTCTGTCGCGCATCTGACTTTTGATTTTGGCTCAGGTCATGATCTCATGATTCATGAGTTTGAGCCCTGCATCCGGACTGTTGGAGATTCTCTCTCTCCCTCTCTCTCTGCCCTTCCCCTACCCCATGCTCATGTTCTCTCTCTTTCTCTGTCTCTCCCAAAATAAATAAGTAAGCTTAAAAATTAAAACAAACAAACAAAAAGAATTAGGGGTGCCTGGGTGGCTCAGTCAGTTAAGCATCTGACTCTTGATTTCGGCTCAGGTCATGATCTCATAGTTCATGAGTTCGAGCCCTGCATTGGGCTCTGTGCTGACAGCATGGAGCCTGCTCGGGATTCTCTCTCTCTCTGTCCCTCCACCTCCCCCTCAAAAGTAAAGTAAACATTTAAAAAGCAAAAAATTAAAAAAAGAATTTAAGGAATAGAGGTGCCTGGCTGGCTCAGTTGATAGAACGTGCAACTCTCAATCTCAGGGTCGTGAGTTCAAGCCCCATACTGGGCACGGAGCCTACTTTAAAAAAAAAAAAAAAAGTTAAGGAATAAACTCAAATTCAGAAGTCCCTCAAGAACATTTGTGTGACATCTGCTTTAGTATCAATAACCCCAAGTCATTTACACAGGCATTTAATTTCTGTCAAGTTTTTGAGTGTCGCCTCCAGCCAACCCTGGTACTTACATTCTTCAGTAAAACATGTTACTTCTTAGCTGCTGTTGCAGCCTTCACTTACTGCTGTGCCCCCAGCCTGCATTAGAAAATCAGCAGTAGCATCCACCTTCTTTCATGGGGCTTCTGGGAGAATGAGAATTTCTGCATCTCTTCCCACTTCTCTTTGTGGACCAGATGTGTGCTGATGCAAGAATTATAATTCTGATACACAGAAATAGTTTTTCAGAGAGACGTCATCCTACAATAGTAGCTGTTGTCCATGTGAAAATAGGACATCCTGTCCACCGTTACCCCAGCCCCATCTTTCCTCCCCTCCTCCTTCCTGAGACAGTGCCTTCTGGCCCATTGTAAATTCAGGGTTCCTTCTGCAACTTTGTTTCCCATCAGGTAAGGCACCTGTATATCTGCGACTTCCACAAAAATTTCATCCAGAGTGTACGAAATAAAAGGAAGAGGAAGACAAGTGACGACGGCGGAGATTCTCCTGAGCATGACACTGACATTCCTGAGGTAAAGGTCAAAAAGGATCAGCTTGAGAAAGCTGGGAGAATGGATTCTAATGTGATCCTTATCTCTGGCCTGGTCCAGTGTTTGTATTCAGAAATAAGTTTAGTCCCCTTTGTCTTGCTGTGGTTTATTTGAACAGTGAATCAGAGATAGAATCATGGTAATATCAAATTTGAGAGCTGAAAACTTAGAAATCAACGGGTCTCACTGCCCCATCATTTTACAGACAGGCACAGAGACCCAAGGTCACACATATAGTTAGGGGACTCCAGTCCAGTATCCTTTCCAGTAGGCCATACTGCCTTTCTTCAAGAAACCCCTGATAAATTCTTAAATACAGCCACAATGTCAAGTTTTTTTTAACTTTTTTTTTTTTTTTTTTTTGCCTTCAGAGTTGGAGACTAAGCTTGTATGGATTGAGGGAAGTCACTTGCCCTCTGTTTCTGGTCTGCAAAATGAAGGTGTACATTGTCAATTCATACCAGCTCTGATTTCTGTCACTCTGATCCCTGGTCCAGGCTTGTTCCCAAGGAGCCATTCCAAAGTCGGCTATAAGTTTCTCAACTCAGCACTGCTGACACTGGGGGCCAGATCAGTCTTTGTTGTCAGGGCTGTCCTGTGCCTCATTGGATGTTTAGCCACATCCCCGGTTTCTACCCGTTAGATGCCAGTCACCACAGTAGTGACACTCAAAAAATGTCTTCAGACATTAGCTGATGTCCTCTGCGGGGCAAAACCAGCCCTTGTGGAGAACCACTGCACTAGACGATGAGACCGAGGCTTCTCAAACCTTCAAGGTGCCAGTGTCCACTGAGCAAGCCCGCAGGAGGGAGTATGGGCTTTTCTTTCTATCTAAGTTGTTTTCACTTAAGACTCAGCAGAAGAAGAACCATTGGTAATGTACATTGAATATTTGACACATGAATATTTCATAAGGCAACTGCCTGTTAGCACTCAGAGTGTAAATGACTGCGTAGGAATAGAAAGAGTAGGCGGGCCTTTGTCTGCAGATGTGGAGAAACCCTTTGAAAATACGGTCCTTTCCCCTGCCCCTCCTGTGTCCCTTTTTCTAGCATTGGTTTACAGTATTTTTCTGTCGCCTTTAGCATTAGTATTATTATTTCATAAAGAAATGGATGTATTCAATTTCAATGCTTTTTACAAAAAAAAAAAAAGGTTTGAGGAATGTTTTGAAAAGAATGAAGGACTTTGGTCCCTCATATTGATCATTCATTTTGTTTTTAAGTGCTCTCCACCTGCCCGAAGCAAGAACATCTCTTTTAGAGGCAGGTAAAAGCAGCCCAACTTTCTGGGCCTTCAATATTTCATGACTGTGAAGCTTTCCTCTCTTCCTGTGTTAGAAAAAAAAAGGGGGGGTCCTTTCCCTCTGTTATCCAGTCGTCTGCAGAGACCCTGACCTAACCTGCTGATTTGTACATTTGCTACAGTAGCTTTTCAGTTTTCTCTGGAGAGCTGTTGGGGGTTCTGATACTTGAAGGCTCAGCGTAGGGGAGAACTCTTTGAGAACTACTTCCCACTGTCCTTCTTTATGCCCCTCCGTCCGGTCTGCTGCCAAGCTGTAGCCTGTCTTCCTCCAGGATTCCTGTCTGGGTTTACCTTTCTGTCCATGCTTGGTGTCCCCCTGTAGTACCACCAGCCTCCAAAGTTCAATTTGAGTATCTCATTTCTGATTACTGCTACAGCATTGCCTCCCCGCACGCCCCCCAGTCTTTCCTACAAGCCCCCACTCGATCCATCTTCCTGGAACTTCACCCTCTACTACGTGTGGTAGCTCCTTCTGCTTTTCAAGACATGCTACCCTTGAGTCCCACCTTTTAAACCCATCACTAATGCCTGTGACCCCCGAGTCCATCTCATCCTCTCATGACTCTCTGTGCTTGTGGTCTCTCTCATTCCCTACTCTGTCCCTGTCCTCAGCATCTTTCTAAACCCTGCTCTCCTTTGCTTCAGTTTCACTGCCTCCATGAGCCCCGAGACCACCGTTCCTCAGCCAGAACTATGTTTCCACTGTTTTTTGTTTTTTGTTTTTATCCTCCCAGCCAGTTATTAGTCTTCAGTGGATCATTTCTAAGACGGCTCTGTAGTCCTTTTCACCCCTGCCCCTCCTAGTATAGTGCTGGCACATAGTGTACTCTTGGTGAGTCGTGCCTAATCAGGTGATGGATAATGTGTTTCTCCTCTTCTCTCCAGGTTGACCTGTTCCAGCTGCAAGTGAACACTCTACGGCGTTATAAACGACACTACAAATTGCAGACCAGACCAGGCTTCAATAAGGCCCAGTTAGCAGAAGTAGGTGGACAAATTGCACTGTAAATAGAGCCAGCAGTGTGCTTCTGTCAGTGACCTTGGTTCTCCCTACTGCTATGTGTGTGTGTGTTGATCATAATTTCCTCCACAGCTCTGGAAGCAACTTCCTAGTCTCTCTTTTGTACAATCTAGAATCCCACAGCTTTAGACCTGGAAAGACCTAATTTCTAGCAAAGAAACCATGGCAAAGAGAGAGGAAAGGACTTACTTAAAATCACACAGCAAGTTCATAGCAGAATTGAGCCTGGAATCTCAGGACTCCTGATCCTAAGTCCTGAGTGTGCTTTTGTTCGTTCATTTGTTCGAATCTTGTTCTGTAAGATTCTTTATAGATATGGTCCTTTGTGCACAGCAGGTGTGTCAGATTAACCATCCCAAAACCTTTGCTCATGTCCTATAGGAGCTATTTTTTTTCTTTAGTTTTTTTTTCTTTGATTTTTTTCTACTCTGATGCTGGTAATGGAGGTATTAATCATAATGAATGGAACCCAAGAAATTGTTCTCCTACCCTGAGCTCTGAATACAATTTGGAGGGGGGGAAATGGTCTCTGAGCCATTGTTTTAAAATAGTGACAGCCTGACTTGATACTTCTGCCCTATTAGCATTTGTGTGAGAACCTCTCAGTGCTCTTTTCTTAATGTGCTTTTCTGCCCATTATAGAAAATTGGGAAAATGAAAAAAAGAAAAATATAATCCTACCATCCAGAGATGACCACTCTAGTGCTAGTTCTCTGACGTTTTTTTAATCTGTCCTAGTCCCCTCAATCCATTCAGAAATTTCCTTAAAAGGTTCACAGTCCCATGGGGTTTTGGTCTTTTCCTTTAGGGGTTTCTTGCTGCTCTGTCATTTTTACTTTAAACTTCTTCACCAGCATCTAGGTAGAACATAGAGTACACAAGCCTTTCCCACTTTAAGGTAATGTTACTCATTTTCCAGCATTCACCCTGGTGAAAGGGATGGGATGAGGTGGGGCAAGAGGAGACCTGCATTCTCAGGACTTGTAAAATGAAGCCACATGTCAGGAGGGTCTAGTGAATGCCAAATTATTCTTCAAATGTGATGTATCTTTCAAGAGGCAGTTATGTTCTATTTAGATGACTTCTTGGGTCAAACACTTGTATCTGAACAATTGGCTATTCATTTGATACAATTTTATTTTATTTTATTCTTAATGTTTGTTTATTTTGAGAGAGAGAGAGCCTGCATGTGCAGGAGCGGGGGAGGGGCAAAGAGAGAAGGAGAGAAAATCCCAAGCAGGCTTCACACTGTCCTCAGGGAGCCCGATGTAGACCTTGAGCTCAAGAATTGTGAGGTCATGACCTGAGCTGAGATCAAGAGTTGGACGCTCAACTGACTGAGCCACCCAGGTGCCCCTCATGGACACAATTTTTGAAACACTTTTCTGCCCAGTCCCAGGGCCTGGGAGCTGGAGATGGTAGCAGCTGGCCAAGCAGAGCAATCCCAACCTGTTCCTCCCTGGGGATGACCTTGAGTCGTGGCCGTGATGGACAGTTGGCTGCCACTGAAATAGAACCACACTTTGGGAATGTTGTGGGTTAAAGGGCTGCTTTTGGAGGCCTGGAAGCCAAGCCCCCCAAACCCCCGGAGAATAAGGGCACTCTGAGTCCTACAGCACTACAGGGAGTTCTGCAGTGTTCATAATGCCTCTCAGCTCTGGAAGCAAACCCCTGCTCCCTCTTTTGCACAGTTCAGAATTTGTGGTGCTGATTTATGCATGCTTTAACGGACTCTGGTTTTCTCCCCCCATGTAGACTGTCAGCCGACACTTCAGGAACATACCTGTGAATGAAAAAGAGACCCTCGCCTACTTCATCTACATGGTGAAGAGTAACAAGAGTAGACTGGACCAGAAATCGGAGGGTGGCAAGCAGCTTGAATGAGGATGATGCGCATCAAGGAATGAAGTATGATGCTTAATGCACAGGTGATATCTGCCACGTTTAGGCCCATAAAGACTGTTAAATTTTATTGTAAATAAAAAAGTTTGAATGATGAACACTGTAAATCTTTTTGGTCAGGAGAATTATATTCTCGTGATTCAGCATGTCATACAAAGACTTTCTTTTAAGGCAACTGTTGGACTGAAAAACCAAGACCATAAAGAGACTGACAAATTATGTATTGTAGCATTCAGCAAAACATTAAGTCAATTCTGCTGGAAATGTGGGATAAAGAATATTTCGGTACTCACCTTGTAATACCACTCTGCCTTGTGTGAGACGTGGTGCTGGGGTAGCAGTGAGGCACAGCTGACTGGACCAGCGGTGGACCCAGGTCTGCCGGGGACAGACATGCCCCCTCTTCGTTGCAAGCTTGGTCGTTTGTCAGCGGTCCCCCTCACTGGCCCTGTGCCTTGCACACAGTAGGCACTCAAGCAGTATTTGTTGGCTAATTGCACTGTCACTGACATTGCCGGCCTCGTGACGTCTGCGTCACACCTCTAGTTAATGAGACCCCTGCCATCTCTCTTGCTCACCACCTACCTTCTAGAGAACGGAGGAAGTCCTGATGCACTAACAGAAGGTTTCTCATCAAGAGAGGATTTGAGGGCAGTTGCATGTGTCAAGCTACATTCATGGAGGTTCCGGAAACACTGAGGCAGAGACCCTCACAGGAGATGCAGCCCTTGGCACCCCATCTGTGCTTTCCTTTTTGGGGTGAAGTTACAAATGATAACTGCAGTCACTCTAGGCCATACATGCTTTGACAGGTGGAGATATTTAGTGATCTGGGGCTTGTGTTTTCAGAAGTACTAATCCTTAGTTCACAAGCACCAAGGAAGCTGCCAAGGGTCACATAATTCTTGCTCAGAAGTACAGTTCTGGGATAAAAAGTTGGACTGGCCTTGAGTCCCTGGGCTCGGGGTCACCAGCAAATCATGAGTTTGAGCTGTTAACAGAGGTCAGTGCCACTGTTCATTTTTCTGAGCAATTTGCCTCCCTTTTAGGGGGAAGGATTGCTAAAATGATTTTTTTTTAAGTATGAATAATTACCTGATTTTTTTTAATGTTCAGAAACTCAGATTCCTCTGTCTTCTTATATCAGAGCCAAAGTCTCCTTTGAAAGCAAAGCTTTATATCCAAAAATATGCTTTTGCAAAAGTTTCTAATCAGTGTATTAGGGGACAAAGGATATGAATAGGGGCTGGGCGAAAAAGAGAAGAAAAGGACTTGGATTCTAATTTCTGACCATCTTGACACATACTGGGGTCAAAAGTATTCTCTTACTCAGTTTTAATTGTGAATTCTTTCTTAAGCCTTAAATTATAAAAGGAGCTGTAGATGGCCTGGCCCGGCAGAGAGTTTTAATGTCCCATAGATGGCTTACTCTGGGCATCAGCACAGAGAAGTCAGAACAAAACCCCACTAAGGAGGACAGTGGACTGTCTGAAGGTCTCATTGTGTGGGGCAGAGGGTCATGCTCTCTGCAGACTGGGGACAGACCACCCTCTCCCTAAAATGCAGTGTGTTCATTGCAGCAAACTTTCACCAGTGTTGAGAATGCATGTCTAGCAGATTGCAGCCTTTTTAAATATGTGTAAATGAATGTACATAGAACATACTCTAGACTATGAGGGGATCTTATTTTAATACACCCGGCTGTGGATGGCACATCAAGGTGCTCTCTGAGTGTTTTTAGTCATTCAGATTCAGAATGTGGAGATTGTCGCACTGTGTGTAGCTGAAGGATGTTGGCGTGTGGACATCAAGAAGGCTCAAAGATTCTGTGGCTTATATAGGTTTTTTCCCAGAGAGGCTGAGTTAGAAAAGCTTTGGAGGCATCAAACACCCAGCCCCCCTTTGTCAAGGGGAGTGTCTTCTCATCAGGCTGCAGTTTGGCAGGCTGGCTGGCAACTACAGTTTAAGGCATTGGTAACCGGCTGTCTGGAAAGGTCCATCTCTTATTGAGAAAGTGTACCTTTCTGATGTTGAAGCAAAAATTGAGGATGTGTCAGCCACGTCACTCTTTCTTGAACAGTAGATCCGTTTGCCAGTGGGGGGAGAGAGCAGGACGTTTCTGTACAGGAAGCTGTGGCGTTAGGATCGGTCTGTTCCCATGTGTCTGTCAGAGTGCTCTTGTTCCAGCGGGAAGCCCGGGGAGACTTGCACCTTCCACCAGACGCCGTGCCACCTCTCCTCGAAAGAGGGGCTTCTGGAAAATGGAGGTTGTGGGTATCTTTCCACCCTTTGAAAACATGTCAGGTGAGAGAAAAGACAAAGCTCTCTGAACTTGGGTTTCTCATGTGTGCAGAAATCTGTTCTTTCATCCCACCACGACGCCACTTGCCTTAGCCTCTTCTGCAGTTTCCCATGGCTTGCTGTGTACACAGGAGGCTTCTGCCTGTGAGAAATGGCTGGGCCTCTGAAACACTGGAGTTTGGGGAAAGCAGTGTTCATCTTGGCTGCCTCTGTTTTATGCACCTGCCAAGGACTCTTGTGCTTCTCTCCACCTGTAATGTTGCAACATTGCCTTCTCTCCTCTTGGTGCTCCTGGGCAAAACTGGAATGGGAAATCCAGAGCTGATGCTGTCGTCTTAAAGAGTACGGTGCCTGCCTCGGTCCAGCCCGCTGTGGGTCTTTCAGATGCGCTGAAGGTTGTCACGGGGAAATGTCAGTATCCTGCCACTCGTGTCGCTCTGACTTAGGGTTTTAAAAAAACAAACGGACAGACTTCTTATTTCAACAAACACACTCTTAGGTTGGCAACAGCATGTGAAAAAGATCGTAGCTGAATCCCATGAAAGATTGAAACCAAAGGCTTCAAGATTGGCATCGTAAAATGACCAGGAATTTCACTTATGTGTTAGTGCCGCCAAATTGCTAGATGTTCCTGTCATAGCTAACTCTTCACTGCTAGCCTTCCAGGGAACAGATATTAATAATTGTCTGCAACTGGAATGTCGCATCTAACCTCGGCATTTCAGCTGTTTATTTTGTGGGAACTTTTTGGTTAATATCCTGCAGGACAACTGCTTGGTAGACAAGGGAGAAAATAGGAGAGGGGACTTACTCGGGGGGGCCTTGTCTGTTGAAATAGGCTGTCCAGACCGCGGATCCCAGCGAAGTTGCTTCACGGAAGTCCCCTAAAAGCTCTCAGTCATTATCATGGTGAGATCCAAAAGTTGGGAAAGGGTCTTTAAGTCATCAGTCCAGTCTCCCCGCAGGTGCTGACATTCTGCCTACATCTGTCCCACCAAGGTTTTGAGCAGTCTGGGCTTAAACACCTCTGAGGACAGGGAACTCACTACCTCCTGGGGAAGCCTGCTCTATCTTTGTAAACCTCTGGCTTTTCTATGTTCTCTGTAATTTCCATCTTAGTCGCTTCCCAGTGGGGGCCATGTGGAACAAGTTGTTCATCGTGGCCAAGGACCCAGTCGCTGGCACTGTCCCACGGCATAGCAGTCGCCTTTGGGAAGGAGCCGCTGCCAGATGGACACTTCGGTGTGCTGACTGTCCTTCCCCCTCAGTATTGGTCCATTTAGATCCTTGTTGAAGGATGTTGCGGAAACCCGTCAGCCTGGTTATGCTCACTTGTTCGCGCTGAAGCTGATAGAGGGGTCAAGGGAGGGAGGGGATGCTCTCAGCCTGATAGAAAACAACCTAAGAAGGGATGGGGCCTTGATTCCATGCATGCCCCACAAAAACGGATGCGCACATCACTTAGGAAGCATTTAGCTAGAAGACTGTAAAATATCACCCCCTGCGGAGTGTAAAGGTTCCGTGGCTGCTCAGAGCTTGTACCTTAAAGTGTCTGCAAGCACTTCACACGTTTTTATTGAGCAAACAAAGCTTAGGATACCTTGAGGGAGGGGTACACCACATGTCTCTGTGTCCCAGAAGTGCCGTATTTTCAAGCTGGAAAGTCCTTTAAGGTTGCTGTCGCGCCATCATCCATTTTAAAAACAGGAGACAAAAATTCGGGACGACTTGCCTGAGTCCCATGGCATTGTCTGGACTAACGTCTCGTCCTCCTGACCTGTCCAGAGCTCTGCTCACTTTCTGACTTGTACGGGACTCAAATCCTGTCTCAAGTAACTGTCTTCAGATTCTTGAGACCTTGCCATGGAGCACAGGGGCTCCCAAGGCCAGCTCTCAGGGGCTGTGAACCAGCCTGCTGCGCTCAAGGTTGTGTGAAGTGATTAGGAAGCCGTCCATTGAGTTTTGCGGAATGAATATGAGCAGAGAACAGGTCTAGCTTGTGATGTAAGACTGATTCAGAAGCCCTGGCGGGAGGTGTAGTGTTGCCCTAGAATCTAAGTTCTCACAAAATGGGCTTGGTCTGTGATCTGTTGCTCAGACTTCTGCCTTTCATGTGGTCCTCTGGGGTTGTGTCACTCAGTTGGCCCTGACTTGGACAGACACAGCTCTGAGGCCAATTCCCAGCCTCCCAGCCCTGTTACTGGGCTGGGCAGTTGAACTGAAGGACAAGTAAACTCAAGGTCATGGCCTGGAAAGCATGGTGTTTGGAGGTGCCTTTTTAGTTCCTTCATTTTATTACAGACTGTTCCCAAGTTCAAGGTTAGGAAGAGTAAAGTTGATCCGATGTTTCGAGATGGAGTCTAGTCTAGGGCAAGGTGAGACCTCTTCTTAAGGTAGAAATGTCTACAATCAGTTACTTCATCTGGCTTGCGTCTTAAACCACAAACCCTCCAGTTGTCCTCGCTCCATGAATGCATCTTCGCCAATGACTGAGGGCCGTACAGGACCCATTTTACGTCTGCTGTCCGTTATGCCCATCAGAATGTTTTCAGGGTGTGGGTTTGTTTTCCATTTTGTAACTGCCTTATCAAAAAGCAAGTGCCCTTCCATTCCAGGCCTCCTCATATTGTACTTGTTTCCTGCCAAATTTGGGGGATCACCTGTATTTTAATTTTGTAATCTATGGCTCTGTACTGTTGAAAGGCTCCCCATTCTGTGGGGTCTCCTCAGTATGTATGTGACTTTTCATGTTGCAGTATCACACGGATGGGATGGCCCGACTTTCACTCTTAATAAACGATCTGAATGAGTAACAAGAGACACATTCTGTTGTTCTCTTTGACCGTCCACATGGAATTCAGATGCTTTCTCTTCCGTGCTGGGCCCCTGGCTGTGTAGGACAGTGAGTGCCGCCAGCGGTCTTTCCTCCAGGCTCTAGCTACTAGCTCCTCCATTGCCCCTTCCAATCTCAGGGCACATCCCGTAAGTTTAGGTCACAGAGGATTACTCCTGCTCTCCCACCCACTCATGTGGAAAGAGAATGACGGGTCTGGAGGCCCGAGTGTGGAGCCTGAATGCCGCACAGCGAACCCGACACGCTGGGCAAAGAGCTTCAGTCTGGGTCTGCGGTTGTCCATGTATAAAGTGAGCACCCTGTGTCGCCGGGCTGGGGGGCCACAGGCTGAAATGCCCACAGGGGCAGCCAGGGAACTCCCGTCCCTCCTGAGGGCAGCTGCTACTCGGCTCCAGCCTCTTGTTGCCATTTAGGGATGCCAGCCCTGTGTGCCCAGTTCTCGAAAGTTCACAAGAGGAGCCGGTGATCTAGACCTTCATACAAAGATCTCTATGTTCAAATGTCTCAAACACTTCTTTTTCACAGGGTATGGACTGGCGTTTCTTTACCTACAGGAGAAGCTTGCTATTTAGAGTCAGTCCATCATCTGAATGCGTGCTTTAGCACGCCTCTGTCCTCAGCAGAATGAAAGGGAAAAAATGCAATAAATGTCTTTCTTTTCTTTTTTTTTTTTTTTTTTTTTTTTTTGTGAGAGTGCATGCGTGCAGGAAAGGGGCAGAGAGAATCCCAAGCAGGCTCTGCACCATCAGTGCGAGCCCCATGTGGGGCTCAATCTCATGAACCATGAGATCATGACCTGAGCAGAAATCAGGAGTCCGACACTTAACCCTCTGTGCCACCCAGGCACCTGCAATGAATGTTTTTCTTCATCTTATTAGTTAACCAGAAGTAATAAATGCTAGCCCTGAAATTTTAAATGGCATCGAAATGGACGGTGCAGTTGCCCTCCTCTCCACTGCACTCCCATTCCACTGCGTCCTGTGGAGGGTGACTTTTCAGGAGGCACTTTGGGGGCATGGAGGGTGGGGAGTCTTGCCTGTCCCTGGGAGCCCACAGGAAGAACACTATCATTTAGGTGATTCCTGAGCGGACTTCCTTCAGAGAGCAAAGGAAGCTCTAATTTTCATACCATGTTGTCTTCTCTGTGTGAGCGGAACATAAACAGTCCCCTCCAGTCCTTTGCCTACTGCTCTCCCGTTCTTTCATAGAGAAGCATCAGGCTGCCTGACGTCCTCTAACCCCGCACACACTGAACCTCAAAGAGGCGCTTTGTCCCCAGGCTTCCCCCCAACTGGCTGACCTCTGCTGGAGTTGACCTCCTTTGAAGATCTGTAGACATGGGTCATGTTGGAAGGATGAACCCATATCTTTTTTAATGTTTGTTTAGTTTTGAGAGAGAAAGAGAAACAGAGCACGAGTTGGGGAGGGCAGAGAGAGGAGACACAGAATGAGAAGCAGGCTCCAGGCTCCAAACGGTCAGCACAGAGACCGATGCAGGGCCCAAACTCACAAGCTGTGAGATCATGACCTGAGCCGAAGTCAGATGCTTAACTGACTGAGCCACCCAGGCACCCCAACCTACATCTTAACGTACAGAAGTTTCACTAGGAACCAGACACCCTTTATTCAAAATAGACTTTTAGAACATGGAACACCAGATCATCTGAAGTCTACCATTTCTGAAAGTGTGACACTTGCCACCTCCCACCCCTAAAAATCCCCTAAAAATGGTATATCCAATGCCAATTCCTGGGCCTCCATCCCAGATTCTCAGAACAAAAAGCTCAGGGGTTGGATTCCAAGAATGTGAATTTTTTAATTTCCTCAAGTAAGACTTAAGCTCAATAAAGAATCTGGTGCAGAGGTTACCCGATCTGGCAGCTTTAGCCTCATTGAGAATACTTGTTAAAAGTTCCCAGTGACACCTTACTAAATGAAAATCCCCTCAGGTGGGGTCCAGGAAACCATCTTTATAAAATCTCCTAGAGCATTTGTATGCACATCCAGGTTTAGGAACCACTGAAATGAACCCCCCCCCCCCCGCAAGGACCAGGACAAGAAAGGAACCGTGTTCCATCTGGAATAGCTCAGAGGTGTCAGAGCCTGAGCAAATAAAGTGACATGCACAGCCACAGGGACACTATTAAGATAAATCACTGGAATGGATAATCCGTCTGGATAAAACCAGAATGAAAATAATCCACAGTTCCTAGCACTCTGCCTGGCTTATTGGACAACATTATAAATGTCTGGAACTGAATCTTCTGTTTCCCTAACAGGTTTTGGTTTATAGGGATCATTAACATCTAGAAACAATAATAGCTATCAAGGGCAGCGTGCTTGCCAGACAACACGCCACTAGTTTTACTTGCATTGATTCATTTCATCTCACTACAATTATATAAAATAGGGACTATTGTTAACTCCAATTTATAGAGGTGTAAATGCAGGCTTGGAGAGGAAGAGCTTTCCCAAGTAAAAATGCTAGAGGCACTCCTCGAATTGGGCCCAAGGGTCATCTGGTCCGAGGGACATGTCAACCTCACCATCCAGGAAATCAGGACTGCCACACTTGGAAGGAATACAGCCGCAGTTACCCTTGTCCAAATCAACTGGATTTACTAAACTTTAATGAGGGATTCCTAGAAGCCACTAAGACTCTAGTTAGGAAATTTAATAGGGTTTAATGGAGGTTAACAAGGTACATCCAACTTTCCAGCCAGGTTTTAACTTCCCAGAGCTGAGCGGAGATTAACAAGCCCGGGAGGTGTAAAGGCACCTGCATGATTTAATGGGGTTAATGAAACTGTCAGAGGTTGGCCGAGAGGGACAGAACCAGAGCATGCCGCTGTGAATGACTCAATCTGGTTGAGGTCGAGAGACATTTACTAAACATTTACTGAAGCCTGCCCTGTCCTGCCCTGGGCACCACAGGGGTAGCAGGTAAAAGAAGGCCACAAGCAACATGCCAGCCTTGGTTAGTCCTGGTTGGTGGGATTTGGAGTTTTACTTTTCCCTTTGTGCCTTTTTGGTGTTGTCTAAATCATTTATATAAATGGGCATGAATCATTTTCACCAAATCTATAAAATTAAAGCCATTTTTTAAGTGCCCTCAAAGTACTTATTCTCCACATGCATTGTTTGTAGGTTACATATTCCTCAAAGCTGTAAAAGATAGAAAAGTAAAAACAACAACAATAATACACTCTTAAATTTGGGCAGCACTTAACTGGTAAAACGGCCATCACCCATCGTCTCTGTGGGGTTTGTCACACACTATGAAATCATGCTCTAGGAGGTCATACTGGTCAGTGGGGAAGCCAAAGTAAATCCTTCCTCCTGCCTCCCAGATTGGTGCAGTGTTTTCACTGAGCACGTACTATGTGACAGGCCCAATGTTAAGCACTTTACATCCCAGCACGTTATCACGTGGGTGCAAAAGACTATTCTCATGATCCTAGATGCCACTTTAGCACACCTAGATGAGAACTTTATTCTATTTTCTAGTTTAGAAAGGTGAAATAGCTTGTCCAAGGCCACCAGAAAGTGGTGGAGATGAGAGTCAAACACAGGTCTACCTATATGCTGTGATGCTTACTCATTGGATAAGCTATTCTCTCATGGAAGCATTGTTCAGAGCAGGGAAGAAGTGGGATCAATATGTCAGATAAAAGGGAACTGGCTTTAAAAGTATAATAAATATGTCAACATTGAAAAATACTATCTAATGACATGAAAGGGCTTTCATATCAGTTTGGAAATACTAGGCATGTGGGGCACCTGGGTGGTTCAATCATCAGTTAAGCGTCTGACTCCTGATCTCAGCTTGAGTCTTGATCTCAGGGTTGTGAGTTCAAGCCCCACATTGGGTTCCATGCTGGGCGCAGAGCCTACTTTAAAAAAAAAAAGAAATACTATGTATGTATACTACAGAGGTATATATGTAGACATATTATATGAATATGAGTATATACTATGTAGATATGCAGATTTACATGTTCTATGAATACATGCTATTTTGTATACACGCAAATATATGTGTCTGTACACACACACACCTGTACCTGTGATGTGGCCATATCTGTAGGCATATCAAAACATCTATTTACCAGCTCCACGTATAGCCATGCTATAACTGTATCTATATGATTCAGAGGGAGGAGAAAATAGTAAGGAAAAGGCTTTGTGAAAATCAAGGGAACGTCCTGGAAGAAGAGGCTTCTAAGCAGGCCCTTGAAGAAAATGGAAGGTTTCACACCAGGCAAGGATGAGGGGAAGTCCAGCTGGGACCCTAACTCAGATACGAGTGAGGAGCATGGACTTTGGAGTCACCCAACCTGCTATTACTAAAAACCAAACCAAGCAGTGAATTATGGCCAAGAAAATGTTTGAGTGTCTGCTGTGTGCCAGGTGTCTGAGGGAATCTGGAAAGGGACTCTGTCCTCCAGGAGCTGGGAATTTCAGAGGAGCTCGTTCTCAGACAGGGATGGAAAGTAATCCTTCCACTGCCAAAATCCTAGGATCTGCAGGGAAGCTTCGGAGCCTGGCACTGGCCCTTCTTCTGATGAAGGAGCCGTGCATACTGGGCTCGTGTCCTCGTAGAGAAGCCAGTGAGGCTTAACAAATGTAATGAGCTTCATTAAGCTAAGATGGCTAATGAGACTTCCTGAGGGCTCACGACAACCGAGAAGATGGGACCGTGCTAAGGGAGCAGCAGGAGGACACCTGTACCCAACCAGACCCCTCTGAGGGTCCTGCTTCGGGGATGGGGGTGTGCAGGGGCGGACCAGGCTTCAGGGGGAGCCGTGCAGTCAGATGGGCAGGATTCGCACTTAGCCATGTCAGCAAGCACCCGCTGAAGGTGAAACTGTAACTAATGAAGCTTAGGGGAGCCCAAAGGATGAGGACTGAGGAAAGCAACTACCGACACAACCCCAGCCTGTCTCCTGGGGTTCATCTCAACTAGAAGAAGTTGAACTTCACTAAAGCCAATTGAAACAGTTCCGGGGCACCTGAGTGGCTCAGCCAGTTAAGCATCGACTTTGGCTGAGGTCATGATCTTGCGGTTCTTGAGTTCTAACCCCCTGTCAGGCTCTATGCTGACAGCTCAGAGCCTGGAGCCTGCTTCAGATTCTGTGTGTGTCTCTCTCTCTGCCCCTTCCCCCGCTTGTGCTCTTTCTCTCACAAATAAATAAACATTAAAAAAAATTTTTAAAGGAAAAAAAAGAAACAGTTCCAAAGCGGCTCCACCGTCTTCAATGGTAAGTGTGGTTATTTCTGGTTGCTAATATCATTTTCAAATGCATACTATTCATGTTTCTAGCAAGGAATATTTTCAAAGCTGAATATGAAAAAGTGGTCAGGACATAAACAATAGCTATTATTTGTTAAACACCTACTCAGTGCTAGACACTGTGCTCGAGTATATGTACTGCTGTAATCCTCACACAAATCTGCAAAGAAGCAATTATCCCTGATTTTCCATTGGAGAAACTGAGGCTCAGAGAAGTCAGAGGGCTTACCTACAGTCTTAGGGTGAGCTGGAATTTGAACCCATGTCAGTCTGACTCCTTTGTGCACCTCACAACCTCTACTACAGAGAGAAGTCAAATATCAGAAATGTGGGGGAAATGGAGGGGCAGTAACAGCTGTTAGAAGAACTTGAGATCCCAGAAGTCTGGGGCGTTTCATGTAGGGAAAAGTCCTCCGCATTCTGTTAGCCCAGTGCAGTAGTTACCAAGAGAAGAGTGTAAGGTTCAGTGGCTCCTATCCAAAGAAACAGAATGTGTGATGCACTTTAGACTTTACACAGTAGGGAAACACAGACCCTTGCCTTAACGTGACTTCAGGGAAGAAGGCCTCCAATGGGGAGTTAGCCTCATGCCCAGGACTCCTAGCTCTGTGAACGGTCTGGGTCCCCTCTCTGCTCTCCTGGGCTGCCAAAGGAAGTTAGAAAAGGTGTTCCTGGGACTCTAGAGTCACTGCCTAGGGGGGTCTGGAGTCCTTACTGGTTTCTTTATGCTGAACACAGAGGAAGGAGTATGGCCACCAGGTGGCGCCCGCCCCCTAGTAGCAGCCCGAGGCCCCAGGGGAAGGCTCAGGGGTACTTTCTGTCCCCTCACCGGTACTGTGTTTGGTGAATCTTTGATTCAACCCATTGTAAAAATCTAAACAACCAAGGCAGAAAGGGACGTAAATCTCTGGTCTGACTCCCTCGTTTTACAGATGGCACCAAGGTCCAGTAGGTGCAAGGAAATGCACAAGGTCACACAGCAGGCTAAAACCCCTTCTTTTGACCACTGGGTCTAGTGCTTTTCTGCCACACTAAGTGTTCCCACACTCCCATGAACACCTCCGGCACCCCACCAATGAACTGCCAGAATACCACCCCGACGCAAGAGCTGTATCTCCGGGGGCTGGGGAAAAGCCAGACTCCCTTCCTATTCTCTCCATTCCCCGTTGCTTCCAAATCAGGCAGCCCGACACCAAGTACAACAGAGGCAGTAACACCAGCTCATGCTTACCACTGCCTACTCCGGGCCAAGCTGAGAGTCTTCCAGTCATCATCCAGTTATGGCTGAATCATCACATCTCTGTGAGCCATCCTGCTTTCCTTTTCACAGAAGAGGGCTCTGGGTCTCAGAGAGGTTAGGAAATCTGTCCCGTGCCACACAGCATATCCAGCCAGCTCATCTGGTAATGAGTTCAGGCCTGAGGGTCGGTCCAGACCTCCCTGTTCACCTTGGCCCTGTCTCCTGTGTGATATTCTCTGTTTCAAAACACTTTCAAAGACCCTTTCCCACTTTAGCCTGACGAGTTCTGTGGATTGAGGAAAAGCATCATGAGCCCATCTTAAAGATTAGAAAACTGGGGCCCAAGAAGATGAGTGGCTCAAGGTTGCCTGACTCATGGTAGGCTTAGATCTGGAAAGTAGGGCTATACCTGCTGTGTGGAATACACCAAAAGACATTCCACACCTCACTGCCTAACTGTAGCTCTGCTGATGTCTCCTGAACTCATGGAGCTCAGCAGCTAAAATTGCAGGTTTGGGAGACAGACGAGTCTGGGTCTGCATGCCAGCCCTGCCACTTAGTTATATGACTGTGCGTGAGTTACCTACCCTCCATGGCTGTTAGGAAGACTAAATGAGCCTGTAGGTGTTGTGTACCGTGGCCTGGAACAGAGGAAGTGCTCAGTAAGTGGTGGCTGTTTATTGATATGATTAACTAAAGCTCTGTGTTTAATATTCCTGCTACATGAGCCAAGACCTACATTGTCCAATATTAGCAGCCATTAGCCAAGTGTGGTTATTGAATACTTGAATTGTGGTCCAAACTGAGATGTGCTTTACATATAAAATACACCCCTGAATTCAAAGGCTTAATATGAAAAAAAGAATTTAAAAGATCTCATTAATAATTTTTAGGTTGACTACATGTTGAAATTATATCTTAGACATATTGAATTAAGTAAATAATGTATAAGTAATATAATAAAATATATTGTATTTTATTATATTAATAATATACCTGTTTCTCTGCAGGGGCAGAGAGAGAGGGAGACACAGAATCTGAAGCAGGCACCAGCCTCTGAGGTGTCATGGGGCTCGAACTCACGAACTGTGAGATCATGACCTGAGCTGAAGTCAGATACTTAACCAACTGAACCATCCAGGTGCCCCTCTCCTATATTTTATTTTTTTGTTAACTTTATATTTGACAGCCAGAGCTTTCACAAGTGGCGGGGGGCAGAGAGAGGGGGGACACAGGATCCAAGGCAGGCTCTGCGCTGATAGCAGCCAGCCTGGTGTGGGGCTCGAATTCATGAACCATGAGATTATAATCCAAGCCGAAGGTAGATGCTCCACTGACTGAGCCACCCAAGCGCCCCTTTTCAATGTGACTCCTAGAAAAATTGTAATTACATACATGGCCCACATTTGTGGCTCGCATTGTATTTCTACTACATTGCTGCCTTAGTTTCAGGAATTCAGCTGTTGCAGCCTGGCTGCCCTGGTTCACCTTAATGATGTGGAGTACAAGGGCTTTGAACCAGGAATCCACTCACTGGCTGGGTGCCCTTGGACAAGTCATTGCAACTTTGTGCCAGTTGGAAATGCAGGTTTCCCAGCTCTCCAAAAGCAGAGCAGTCCTATGACACCTTTTGTTAGCCAAAATGGCACAAAGCAAAGAAGCAATTCCTATTAATCTATATGGGGGGAAATATGAGCATTCCCAGACCCCCAAAATAACTTCCTAAGCTTTTCTGATACCTTAGGACACACCTTGCTAACCAATGCACAAAATAAACGGAGATGGAGCACAGATGCTCACAGACACAGTCCAAAGCTCTGGCAGCTCGATGCTGAGATGCTGAGAGTAGTTCCCAGGGAAGGAGTTTTGTGGGGCCACTTTGGCTGCTGGGGGTGCACGCTGCCTCTATAACGCCTCACTGCAAAACAAACACTGAATGCAATTTTCACTTTTTGCCTTTTTTTCATAAAAGCAGTAATTCTCAGGGCGCCTGTGTGGCTCAGTCCATTAAGCATCGGACTTCGTCTCAGGTCATGATCTCACAGGTTCATGAATTCTAGCTTGCTTGGGGCTCTGTGCTGACAGCTCAGAGCCTGGAGCCTGCTTCTCATTCTGTGTCTCCCTCTCTCTTCCCCTCCCCCGCTTGCACCCTGTTGTGCGCTCTCTCTCAAAAATAAACATTAAAAAAAATTTTTAGAGCAAAAATTCTCTTCTAATCTTTTGGTTTGTAGAAAACAGGTATTAACATAGTTTTTCATAAACCAAGTGGCAGAGCACCAACTTCCGAAAAGAGGGGGATACCTGTCCACCCTACCTTTCCAAAATAAGAAAACAAACCAACGCCTCACAGGCTGTTGTGAGGATGAAATAAAATAATAAAAACAGATCTACCGAGGACAATTTGCTACTTTGCATGTTTTATCTCATTCAGTTCTCACACACCCCAGGAAGTTGGGGCAATGATCTCTCCCACTTTGTAGGTGAGGAAGCTGGGAAATATTCAGTCACTTTTACAGAGTCTCTTGGTCACTGTATTGTTCTATATCCTGTGCTAGAAGTCAAAAGTAAACAAAAGGCAAAATACAACTCACGTCCATGACCTTGGGCAAGTCCCTCTGTTCTGTGGGCCTCAGTTTCCCCTTCCTGTTAAATGAGGGAAATGTTTGGATGGTGGATGAGGATCTTTGAGGTCCCAGTGTTATGGGGCACTTTGAACATTTCAGTGAAAACAGGACTTCTGAAACTCTTCGAAAGTCCGATGACTTCCATTGTCCATTCTGTGGGGATAAATGTGCATTTCTGTTTGTTTTAATAACATTTGTAGGAGCTTTATATAGTGTCTATGTCTGCTTACATTAGACGCTGTGTATTATAGTTAAGAGTCTTTCACTATTTCCCATATAAACCTTGTTTTTTATGGGTTTGGGAGAGCTCAGCTGTAAAAACTCTCTCGGCTGAAAAAAAATTTTTTTTCAAACAAATTAGGTTTAAATCAGGAGACTTGTTTCAGACACTTTAGACCCTGCATATTTTTTCTTCCCAGTCACTTTTCATTTAAAAATGAGACTGGCTGATTCCTTAGTTTCGTTTCTTTTATGGGGATTTTGCAAGACCATAAGCTTAACTGTTGGTTGCATGAAAAGAATGGATCCGGAGCCTTTTCCAAGGGAGTCCCAGGCCTGAAGTCTGCAGATAGCCTTCTAATCCTAGCTCAACTTTCAACTGGATGTGTGACCCTGAGCTGGTCGTTTCACCTCTCTGGGCTTTCCTTTCTCCTGGCAGTGAGGAGCACTGTCCCTGCACCGATCCCCTTCTAGTTTATGGGGAGAAGAATATGCTTACAGAAGTGGAAGTTCCAAGGAAAGATGAATGTGCTATACAAATATCAGAGGCTGGTGCAAAGAATAACACACTGAGTTTTTCAGCAGCAGAAACAGATTCCTGGAATCAGAGTGTTACAGTCAGGACAGGACCTAGTGGTCCAGGAGCCTGCCGCCTTCCTCATGTTATAGATGGGATCCGCTCTGAGCTGGGGCAAAGAAAGGAAAAGAGCTACTGGTGAAGGCTGGGGTTAGAACCCCAATTCCTTCCCAACCCTCCTTCTTTCTTTCTCCACCTTACTTTGGGGACCAAGGAGGATCCGACTAAGGAGGCTGTATTTGTATGACCACACACACACATACACACACACACACACACACACACACACACACACACACATCCTGGAGGTACTCTAAGACGTGGGGAGAAGCCCCTTCTCCGGAGGCAGCCAGAGATGCCCTTTGATCCAAGCCTACCCACCTTTTACCATCTGTGTGACTTTGAACAAAGCCCTTCACTTCTCAGTGTTCTGCTGCCTCAGTATTAACCTCATACAATCTTTGTGAGACTTAGGAAATAATACATACTAAGGGCTTAAATAATTTCCCCCACAAATTTTAGTTGTTGTTGTTATGATTATTTCATGCATTAATAGGTTTTAAATGTAAGAAAAATAAATACATAAATGTAAGAAAAGATTATATTTATTGTGTGGAAGGAATAATAAAACTTCACAACAAATATTTACGATGTATGTTAATTGGTGGTGATTATTCGGATTCTTTCTCATTCATTATATTTATATTCACAGTGTCTAACGCAAGGTGGGCGCTCAGTTAATGTATATGTTGCATATACATTATGCATTTATGCTCAGTTGCATAAAGTGTATGAAAATTACAACGGTCACAGGAGAAATTAGAAGGAAATCACAGCTTAATTTCTTTGTCGTAAAATACTTATTCATTGTTTAAAAATGTAGAAAAATATAGCTGGGCAGAGGGAAAAGTCAAAATTATCCTTATTCCCAAAACTCAGAGGTAGAGGTGTAAATGTTTTGATGTATATTCTCCCACTTTTTCTCCACGAGTGATATTTAGTTAGCTAGTTTTACATAGAGCAGGTCTCGATAAACAGCCTTTAGCAACCTGGGAGGGTTTTTTCCCCTCCACTTAATATATCATGAACAATCTCGATGTCAATTGCTACAGTTTTTCTAGTGACTGTGTTGTAACCCATTGTACTGATGGATTTAATTAACCAGTTCTCTAATTATAACACATCAGGGGCCTTTTGTATTTTTCACTCTTTAGTAGAATAGTCCTGTGGTAAAGCTTTGTAACATCAGTGAGTAGTCCCTTACAGTAAATTCCTGGAATTTACTTTTAAATTAGTGACCATTCCATGTTCCCCCTAGATTAAAAAGGGGGTGGGGTGATGTTGTTAATTCAAAAATACTAATGACACCGCTTCTGCCTCAGCTGAATTGAGGTCGGGTTCTGACAAACCGCGTGGAACCCTGGGAGAGAATGAGAAAGCGAACGCCAGGCTCTAAAGCCATTCCATGGAAGGAGTGCTAAAGAAAGGTGAGAGGCTAGAGAGTCGGCCAGTGGGAGAGAGGACGCGGAGCCCGAATCTGGAGAACCCGTGGTTTGTGAAACCCGGAGCGACCCCGCTCCAGTCTGGGGGCTGGGCTTTTCCAGCCCGCGAGGGAGGGCTGCAAATGTGGCACTGGCGTTCTAGGGGACAGTGGGAGGGCATCCCCGTGCCCCTCGCAATGGGCAGCCCCCGTCCCCAGCTCTTAGGTCGTAGACCTGGGATTGGGGCCGCACATGGCTGGGACTGAATCTGAGGCTCCAGCGCTGCCTTCTCAAATACGGCTAGGCCCGGCCCGATGCGGTTTGGTCTGAGGAAGCATGGTTATGCCAAGCTTGGCTCTGGCTGCTGCGGGCGGTACCCCTCGGTACCCTCTCCATTTACTGGCCAGGGCTCCAAGAAAGCAGAACCCGGGTGCGCATTCCTACCGTGCCTAGGATACCTCCCGACGCTAAAAATAGTCGAGGGAGCCAAGCTCTGTGTAAAGCCAAAGGACCGGCAGTAAACGCAACTAGAGTCTTGGGTTCGAATCCAGATAAGGTCCCCTCCGTGGGGAGGCACCTCGATCCGCTTGCTCCCCGAGTCTGTTTCCCCCATGCGTGCCAGGATTTCTAAGGGGCTTCTCAGCTCTTGGAGAGAAAAAGAAAAAAGAAAAAGAAAACGCCTCGATTTTTTCTTTGCTCCTCCCCGAGGGCCTTGGGGCCTCGGGCCGAGTACGGAGGCCAGGGGGGAGGGGTGGGCCGGGCAGCTCATTACTGCGAGGTGTTGCCCTAGTTAAATCGCGGGCCCGTTTGATCTGGCGGCGGGTGGCGAGAGGGAAAAAAGGAAAAAGTAGGGGGGTCAGAGTAGAGAGACGCTCACACCTCCCCCACCGTTTCCTCGCACCCATAAAACACCTTTTATTAACTCCTTCACGTCCGGAAGGGCTGGCGTGGCCCGTTCAGCTCCTGCCACGGTGTTTACAGCCAAATCTAATGGGGCCCCATATTCACCCCGATGCCGGGACGAGGCGCCTAAGACACGTCTGATCCTGAAGCTGCCTGGGGTCTCCTTTCTTGGCGCACGCCCCAACCCTAGGGCCTCCAACTGCAGAGCAAGGAAGTGCCCAGAGACCCGCGCGTGCGTCTGCGCGCCTCCCTCGCAGTGAGCGCAGAGACCCGGGCAGGTACCGCAGACCACGCGTTCCCTCCTGCAAATGTAGGAGCTGTTAGGACACGTAAAAGCGCTTAGTCTAGAGCCTAGCACAGAGTGGCGCGCAAAGGAGAGTACTTGTCTGTACACTATTATTTAGGGACACATAACGCCAGCCTTTGCGTGCCCCACTTTAGCGTTCCACGCATCCGCGCCTTGGCAAATGCACCGCTTTTACCCATCCCCACACCCAGTCATGGGTGCGCACGTGGGGGCACAACACCAGCTGTCGTGCATAAAGTGTCTTAATTAGCATGCACACACACTCCACCGCTTTTCACAAATCCAGATGCTCTCTCACAAGTATTTGTTGAGTGGTTTCTTGCCGGAAAGAAACCTAATTGTCTCAATGTAACCATAAGTAATAGTCTCTATGATTTGTCCAGAGTGCTGGGAGCCGAGCTAGGCTGACTCTGTGGTTGTCTCCCCCACCCCTCGCCCCCCCCCCAGAGCTGCAGGGCTCCGTGTGAGTTCCTGCACTATTACACACACACACCTATATGATCAGAATCTCAGGAAGAACAGGAATATATTCCCCAGTGCATCTCCTCCTTCTGAGTTGCCCTGCCTTCGGATGCTGGTGGTGTGTGTGACAAGCCCCCTTCCCAAAAACCCCAAACCACTGCCTGCAGATACTGGTGTTCATACTCTCCTACACACAAGCCTAGTGCTGACCCACATAAACACTAGCCTGTCCTCTCTGGGTCTAATTCGTTTCCATTGTTCCCTTCTGTGGGTTCATTATATTCTAAGAACTTTCTTTATCCCACGAATAAATCCTTTATCTGCCCCCTCTTTCCTGCCTGGATTTGCAATTTGGTTTACATTTATCAAAAGAGAAATCAGAACAGGAGGTTCTCCACCTAACAGAAATGATGGGGCCAATGGATATACCCACCAAGACATCACGCAGGCTTCCTCCGATTTCAGAAAATCTTTTATTCGTCAAGAGCATAGATACTGCTTTGGCAAAGGGAGGGGGCGGTGAGTGGTCTTATAGATTTGAGGTAGAAAAAGGGTAGGGATAGGGGAATAAACAAAACCTGAGCACAGCAGGCATGGTAGGTAGTTTAAATACATAAAAACTTTTCAACACAGGAAAAGTTTTTATTAACGAAGGAAGGAAAGAAGGAAAGGAAAGGGGAAGGAAGGAAGAGAAGGAAAGGAAAGGTAAGGAAAGAAGGGGAGAAACCGTTTCCCTTGAAACTAAGTAGGAAGTGCAGCAACAATAAAATAAAATAAAATAAAATAAAACCGCACTGTTTGAAGGAGAACAACAACAGAATGCACCCCTCCATCTTCCTGGTTTGGTTCTCTTTCCCTGGAAGAAAACTATTGATTCCTCTTATTGCATTTGAATTAGGAAAGAGAGTGCCTGGGGGGTTTTGCCGCAAAGCTGACTGGAGAATGAGAAGAAGAGCCAGAAGGCGTAGTGGAGAAAGCATGGGGGCTCTAAATTCGCCCCAGGAGGGTAGGAAGGGTGCTTTTTAGCGCGCTTGAGTCCCGCAGTCCCTCTCTCCCACATTGTGCAGCCAAGAGCCGCTCTCTCAGTTTGGGGGTGGGGGATGTAGATATATATATATTTCTCTTTCTCTTAATGTATTAAAATCAATTTCAAATGACATTGCACGTGCGATCCAAGTGTGTTGTTGCAGCCAGCGACCTGCCAGCACGCAGCAGAGGCTCTGCGGGATGCGCCCTTATAAGCCCCCTGCACCCAGAGCCTGGCCCTCGCCGCCGCGGCCTTCCTCTCCTCCCGGGGCTCCGGGTGTCGGGCAGCCGTGGAGGGGTCGTCGGCGCGGCCTCAGCTCACTGGTTTAACTCCAGCGCCCAGACTTGCTGCGGCCAGCCTGTGCGCCCTTTAATCCTCTTCTCGCCTGGGCCCAGGGCAGGAGGAAAGCCTTCGTGTTGCTGCTGCCAGAGGACACACACAAGAAAAGAGGCGAGAGACAGGTTTAAATTTTTCTGCTCCGATCGCCCAGGCATAGAGTTGGGGTGGGGAAAAGGTTTTGGGAGCAGTAACTGGGCGCCTTTAAATTGGTGACGGATTTCTGTTTGCGAAATAGGCAAACAGGCTCATAAATTTGCCTTTATGCGCCAGAGTTCCTGGGGGCCCGGATGGGCTGGGCAGCTTCGAGAGGTTTGGTAAGGAGAATTTTCTGTGCCTGGTGAAATTGATGCGCTTAGTTTTGGCTTCATGGCGCCAAAGGACAACCGCAGAGGCACTGGAATGGGAAGAGTGGGAATCGACAATTTTCCCGCTCACAGACCTGCTCCCATCACAAGTCCCACTCGCTTTCCAACCTAGTTTAGGGTCTGGGCTGGTTACTGGGTTGAGTCTCTCTGCTGGCGGGCTGAGAGCCTCAGATGGCTGGGCAAAGGAGGAACCAGTCAGCCTGGCCCACCGTCCTCCTTCCCCGCTCTTCGCAAGAACCAAGCGGTGCTACTTGAAAGAGGCGGCCACCGGCCAGGGTGGGGATACGCCCAAAAACTCCCTGCAGGCAGGCTTCGCACCCGCCTGCCTCTCCTCCATCCGAATGGCAGTTTGGAGACTCGATGCCAATCGATCTTTCCCAGTCTCCCCAGATGAGCTTTTCCTAGTTTACCGCAGCCCCTGGGGGTCAAAGAAAACCCAGCGGGGCTCTACAGCCGGCTCCAAACGTGCGGCGGGCCAGAGCGCACCAATTTAGAGAAACTAGTTCACCAGCCTGGAAATCGCCTCCTTCAGAGTTCCCAGAGCCCTAGCCCAGTGGAACCGCGCTCCAGTAACTGTCACCCTCACTGGAGAGGATCCAGAAAAGTCGAGTAGGGATTGCGATCTCCAAAGCCAAAAGCAGTAGGTGACACCCGTGCCTCTTGCTTGTCAGCCTTTACACACAAAACAATCAAGGTTGCCCCCAGAACTACCTGGTGGGCAGTGGAGCAGTGGGAAAGCGCTCTGGACTGGAGTAGAAGACCTGATTTGTTTTACCCCAGCTCCACCTCTGACTCCTCGGGTAGATGGCCTTTACCTCCCAGTCCCACTCTGGGCCTCAGTTTCCCTATCTATACAGCAATGGAAGTAAGTAGTCTAGCCTCTCCAGCAAAAACCCTTGAAAAACAGCAACTGAGTCCACGTGCATAAATCCACACTCAGGCACATTTCAGTAACAAATTCCTACAGCATTCTTAACATGGATTCCCAGAAAGCCCAGGGATAAATCAAGACCCTTTGAAATTGGAAGCGGAAATATAAGATGGGTGCATTTTCTCGGGTCTGAATCTTCCTTACCAGTTAATTCAAATATGAATCTGCCTCCCACCACGCACACGATCCCACACTACAGCCTCAGAGTTCCCCGCAGCCTCTCAAAATCGCACACACAGCAAGGCAAACTCCCTCCACTGCGTACTGGGCCTGGGGGTGCTCATCCAGCCCGCACCCATGGCGGGAGCCTGCAGGCCCCCTGACTTACCAGCTCCCTTTTCCGCTTGCTCTCGCGGCCGCCATCCGCCTTCTTGAGTTCGGCCTTGAAGGCCTCGGGGTCGCCGGCCTGAGCGTCCTTGGCCAGCACGTCCATCAGATATGCGATGTAGCTGGTGGCCAGGCGCAGTGTCTTGATCTTGGAGAGCTTGGTGTCGGCAGGCACGTTGGGGATGCACTCGCGCAGCTCTGCGAATGCGCTGTTAATGCTCTCTGTGCGCCTCCGCTCCTTCTTGGGTCCCGAGCCTTTCCGCCGGCCCAGGCGGCCACCAAGCGCCTCCAGCCGCCCGGGGCTCTGGCCCGGCCTGGCGTCGGGACCGTAGGCAGCGGTGGCCGCCGCGGCTGTGGGCGGTGGCCCGCCGGTGGGGAAGTCTGGGGCAGCGTCAGCGGGGCTCAGCAGCCAGCTCTGGAAGTAGGGCCGCTCCTGGTGACAGCGCGAGGCCGGGCCGAAGAGGAAGGGTTCGTGGAGCATGGGGTGCGTTGGGTGTGGGTGGTGATGGTGGTGATGGTGTGCGTAGCTGCCCACGAGGTTCATGTTGGAGCGGCCCCTGGCCTGCGCCGCCAGCCCGATTAGCGCCGCCCCATGCGCCCAAGAGACTGCCGGGGCCACCCGTGGGCTCTGGGGCGGCGCTCTGCTGGACGCCCGCTTTCGGAGAGTCTGGGGCAAGGCTGGAGAGAGACGCGCAGCCCACAGGCCTCTCTCGAGCTAGGACGCTGAATCCAGGAGACCTATTTAACCCTTCTTCTGCCTCCACTTCAGGGTCTGGCTTATATAAGGCCACGGCTTTGATGTCAACCTCTCCCCGGAGCCAATGGCAGGGGGGCAGGGAGGAGGAAAAGGGGTGGCCGTCCCTGGGTTTAAGCTCAGCTAGCACCACTGGACTCTAGACCGCCTGCGGGGACAGGGAGGCGGCCCCGCCTCTGCCTCCCCACCCCCAGTTCCCGGCTCGGCGGAGGCGGGGGCTGTACTTGAGGCACAGGCCTGTCAACACCCTAGACGGTGGCTGCCACCTCCTTCCTGTGGACCCAAGGAAAGGAATCCAGAATCATCCAGTGAAAAGAAGGCCTTCACCTCGTGCTCACTCCTTGATTTTACAGATAGGGAAACTGAGACCCAGAGAGAGAAAGTTTCTTGTTTTTAGACTGTACAGAATTCAGAATAGAAATTCTAGCCATTCTCAGTTCTGAGCTCCCTCTACTCCCATCAGCCTCAGAGTCAGAAGATGGGAGGGCCTTGCTGGAGGCAACACTGGCCCTTAATGGTCTCCCCTAAGCACCCCTAGCCCTTAGTCTCAGCCCCACCTGGCAGGGACTGTGACCGGTACCGTGCAGCCCAGTAGTGCATGCTCCTTTGCCCAAGGCGTCTACCCCATCCCTAAGACTTTGGTGTGTGAGAGACGGGGAAGAGGAGGAAGGCAGGCTCCGAGCACAGAGGCATTTAGTGATTTGTTCCGGGCTCCAGGGCCTGAGAGCCACTTTTCTCCCCTCCAGGGCACTAGATCCAGTCCAAAGGCTGGATGGAAGGCCCGAAGCACAGCCACATTGGGCCATTCCACCCAGATCATCACTGCTTCAGAATGTTCGCTAGTCTAAAGCCACCAGCGCCAGGGCTCACACCAAGAGAAATCTGTGTTTGGCAGTAAACACATTCCGAGGGGACCACGACCTCCACACTGTTCACTAGGCTGGCACAGCCAGAACCCGCCATGCCAATATCTCACACCCACCAGAGCAGAGAGACGTCCTGGCTGTGCAGACCTCTACTATTTCCCCTCCCAGCAAGGGCCTCTCCGGATCTCCAGTTCTCTCTCTCCACAAGAGCCTCTCCCAGGGCTGTCGTTGGGACCTTGAAATCCCTGGGTGGCGGTGTGTCCCCTAGAATTCTCTTTTACCTCCCACTGAGGTAGCTTCCCAGCTGATGCCCCCATACCTGAGCCCCCCACCCACCCACCCACCCATCAGCACCAGCCTTTCCCAGCCAACCACCTTCCCTAGGTGGGGCTGGGGGAGTGTGCCTTTCTTTCCAAAGTGATGTCCAGGCAGAGGTGGAAGAAGATAAATATGTGACTGCTCCTTTCCGAAGGCAAATTCATTCCTTTATGCATTCATTCAACATTGTTTCTTGACAGCCCACTATGTGCTGGGCACACTTAGTAGTGCAGAGGCAGAGGGAGAAAAGTCAACTCTCTCCTTGTGGGGGTAGGAAAGGTAAGGCCCAGAGAAGATGAAAGATTATCCTTGGGGTTGCTAGCACATGGAGATGTGGTACTTTTCTCCCGTAAATAAATGGATAGGGGAGGGCACACTACCGGAGAGAAGAGGGCAAACACTTGGTCCTGAGCAGGTTCCACTTGTGGGAGCTCTGCAGGGCTGTGGGCCCTAGAGGTGCGTGGGGGTGGGGGGAAGGGAGGTCCTGGTTTCCTGCCTGAGGCAGGCTGGAAACCCGCCGCTCTCCGGGCGCCTGGCGCCAGCAGCGCCGGGGTTGGGCCGAGCGCAGAGCCGGAGGCTTGCGGGGAGGGAGCTCCAGGCGCCTGGTTCGGCCTCGGCTCCACGGGGTCCGAGCCTCCCTGGCCTGGAGGCGCTCAAGAGTGAGGGTGTTCGGGTAGAGATCTGTAATTACCCTGGGGAGAGGGACCTCGGTCCTCAACACACACCCAGCTGACATCTGGACGCACGGCGGCACACTGGGGCTCATGATTACACACGCACATGTATGTGCACACAGGCTCACCAAAATCACTGGCATACACAGTAGCCCATATAGTCACACAGATGCCAAAAAGTATGTGTATTCCCACGATAACACATTTATACCCACAAGACACACAGCACTTCAATATTCGTGCATTCCTAGAATTTTGTACATTATCTCTCTGTCACCCACAGGGCACACATCCCGATTCAGGTGTGTTACAGCTATGAGCCACTCCCCACCCTGTAAGCAGGCATGCGGAAAGATACCATCAGGCAGCAGAGGCACACGAATTCTACATAAGTATCTCACAGCTGGAGGGTTTTACACCTAGCCTTATGCCCACAATTGTGCACAGGCACACCACTTTGTATTTTCTTACAACTCCCCACAATCATCTCCACAGCACAGACTTCTGAAAACTTCATCATACATGTCACATATTCTCCATGTGGAAACTAAGTCTTCGGTCCCACAAACACACTCAAGTACACATCCACAGTGACTACTATGTGCACACAGGTGCTCCGACATAGCCGTTTTCACATGTGTGCACACTACACACAGTCACACAAAGTGCAAACGCTTAAGACAGCTTGACATATATTCTATATTACCTAGACAACCACAGTCACAAGTTGAACAATAGAGGTGCACTGTCACAACACCCACATGAAGGGCAAGCACTCATATAGATACTGGCAATTATGCACATACAAACTCACAGTTCCAGCACCCACTCACACCCATCCAAATCGTTTCCCCCACCTTACACAGCTCACTCAGGGCCAAATACACCCCCAGATATTCTGCCTGGTTAGTTTGGTAGGAAATGCATTATCAATACTGGATGATGGGTCCGTTGAGGGCCCTGGGAATGCCTGGCAGCCTCTCCTGGGTAAAGAGCAGGGTGCCCCCAGTCACCTGGGCTGCAGAAAATGCTGCTCCCCTCCCCGCACAAGCCCCACCTCTGGCCAAGAAGGAGTGGAAGCCGTCAGCCCAGCGGCGCCCGCACTGGGAACGCAGCCCTAGGGGACCCGCTGGGGCTTCGGATGGGCGGCCTCCCGCAGGATGGAAGACACCGAGATCGCCTGCTTAGACCGCAAGGCGCCTAGGCTTTAGCCTCAGCCTTCCGGGAGACCCCAGTGTGCTTTTAACTGCGGCCGGGCTCAGGTGCGTTTGGAGTGCGGTGAAACAATGGGGACCTGGTGAGGACGCTCTCTCTCTGCCCCAGGCTACGTGGTGTGCAACCCAGGAGTCTGGCCGAAACTGCTGACTGAGAGATAAACGCGCGTTCCTTTCCCTTTCTGAGCCTCAGTTTCCCCCATCTCAGAAGGAAGAGATACAACTGATAGTCTGGGATTTAATTCTCAGCTCTGGACTGTTGCACGGACCCCACCCTCGTTGCTCTCTCCCGGACGCCGGCTTAGCGCTCCACTCCGGGAGGCCTAATAAGAGGCCCGTCCCAAGTCTAAGCCCGTCCCAAGTCTGCAGACCCGGGATAAGAAGCCGCGGACTCCGAGGGGCCTACGCGCCTGGCCACACTCTCCGGCTCCCCCACTCCTTTCCGGTACCCAGCTGTGCTCACCCGGAGTGCGCCTTCGGAAGGTCTGGCACTCTCAGCGTTTTCAAATGCGCGCTTTTTCCTCCAAGTGTGCTTGTGAGGTCCAGCAAGAACTCTTCCCCTGTTTTACAGGGTAGAGAGTTGAAGCACAGAGAGGTTTAAATTTTTTTGTTTTAATTTAAAAATTTTTTTAAGATTTATTTATTTTTGAGAGACAGAGAGAGACAGATCATGAGCAGGGGAGGGGCAGAGAGAGAGAGGGACACACAGAATCGGAAGCAGGCTCCAGGCTCTGAGCTGTCAGCACAGAGCCCGACCCGGGGCTCGAACCCAACGAACCGTGAGATCATGACCTGAGCCTAAGTCGGACATTCAACCGCCTGAGCCACCCAGGTGCCCCCTGAAGCACAGAGAGGTTTAAAAACTGCAGTAAAGGTGTGCTCAAGAGAGACTGGCTACAGAATCTGGTGCACCTGGGTTGAAATTCGGCACGTTGCTCCTCCTTGTGGGAACCTTATGATCCTCAGTTTCCTCCTCTGTAAATTGGGGCACAGTAACCACCCGCCCAGAGGGCTGGCTTAAGGCCGATTGAAATAATATAGGTGAGGGGCGCCTGGGTGGCTCAGCCGGTTGAGTGGCTGACTTCAGCTCAGGTCATGATCTCATGGTTTGTGGGTTCCAGCCCCGCGTCAGGCTTTGTGCTGACAGCTCAGGGCCTGGAGCCTGCTTCTGATTCTGTCTCCCTCTCTCTCTGACCCTCCCCCGTTCAAACTGTGTGTGTGTGTCTCTCTCAAAAATAAATAAACGTTTAAAAAAAAAACTAAAAAGAAAATAATACAGGTGAAGCTCTTAGCACAGTAACAGTAAACCTGGATAAATGGTGCTCTGTTTGGGGGATTAATTTAGCTTTAGAAAGGGAAGAAACAGACTTTGGAGTCGATACAACTACATAGCACTGGACAGGGAGGGAGTCCAGGCCACCCTTCCCCGATTGAAGTGTTGTGTCCTGATCTGCCCAAGCCTGTTTCTGACCGGATTGGAGTCCTCCTCTTTCCCTAACTACCCTACAGATCCCCACTGCCAGAAGGCTGGAGGTGAGGGAGCCAGAGCATTGCCCGGTGTGGGGGTTATGTTGCCAGAGACTTGAATTCCTTCCCACCCACCCGCATTTTATTCGTTGTATGATGGCGGGGGGGGGGGGGAGTTCGGGCGCCCTCCGAAACTCAGTTCCCCCATCTGTACAGTGCCCTGGCTATACCGGACGGTCTAGAGTGACTTCGGCCTGGGCCTTGGGGTCCTTCTCCTGACCTTGCCCCGCTCCTCCCCTCACGCCCACCTCCACCCCTCACCTCCACCCCTCGCCCCGGAACTGGAAGGCCTGAGAGCCCGCGCCTCTCCTTGGCGCCCACCGCAAAACCTTCTCCCACCGAGTCCCGTGACCTTGACGCCACCGGCAATCCCGCACCGGACCCCTTATCTAAATAGGGCCGTAAATCAAAGCCCTGTCAGGGCGCGGGTAATTACAGGAACTCCATAAAAAGGACCCGGCCGGCCGCCTGTTTATATTAGCGCGGTGTAAAATATTCTCGCTGTCTTGGAGAATCGCGTCGCGCGGTAACGCACCATAAATCAGCCTGCGGGCCATTTACCCCGCAGCTTGAGCGCGCAAGTCCCTTAAACATTTCTCTGCGGCATCTATAGAGTGCCTAGGACTTTCCAATCTAGCCCAATCCGCTCCCTGGGTCCGGGGACAGTTAGGGCAGGGCAGAGAGAGAGAGAGCGAGCGAGAGAGCGAGCTTATCGATTTCTCCTATAAGCTCCTAGTGTGAGAAGACTCCTGGACTTCCTGATGTGGGAAAGCAGCAAGTCTACGGAGAGATCTTATTAGGACAAATAGGGGAAACCGGCCCAGAGAGGGAAAGAAGTTAACCTAAGGGCACACAGCCAATGAGTGGCAGACACACCACTAGAGGCCAGACCTCTAGGGAAGACCGGATAGATGGCAGCCTCTGTCTCCCCTTATTCCCCCCTTTCCTGGGACGTGGACTGGTCTAGCCAGAGAGGGTCCAAGTCACAAGCTGACATAACATTCTCTACCTTTTAGCTTCCTGCAACTGTGCACAGCGTTATGTGTAAATGTTCTTGTGTGAAGAGAGGCCTCTGGTTCCTAATATGGGCCCCTTGTTTCATAGGTGGCAAAACACAGGCCCAAAGCTTCTATTCCAAAGCTAGGAATAGAAGACCCTCCGTTCCTAAACTCATCCATTTTCAGTTTATCTCCATTCTTTCATAAAGAAACACTAAGAGAAAGAGAAAACGGGAGGGAGGGAGAGAGAGAGAGAGAGAGAGAGAGAGAGAGAGTGCCCGAGAGCAAGCGAGCAAGTGTTAGGGTGGGGGGCAGGGAATGAGGCAACCCTGTCCATTCTTAGGTTTGTAACAGCCTCAAAATACAAAATCTATTTAAGGTAAACCTGACGCTACCCATTGTCTAATGAGTAACATAAATCAAACTTATGGAAAAAGAATATTAAATTTTCCATGTCTTCCCTCAGGGCTGGGACCTAAGGAGTCCCGGAGAATTAAACATCTTCCTCCCCCGTTCCCCTTCCCTTCCGAAGTCCGTAAATGACAACGTGTTTACACAAGTTTTTATGTCGTCTAAGCTTCGTCCCGGCTCCGTTTCCTCCTCTGTGTATTTTCCGCGCAGAGAGATGTCTGCTTCAGGACGCGTTCAACCTAAACAGAACCCCGTCTGATTGGAAAATGTATTTATTTGAAAAATCGTAACTCACGGTTTTGGTGAAAACGGCCCCCAAATTTATGGGATCGTTTGGGGCGCAGCGGCCGTAAATTTAAAAGCACGGGACACCCCCCTCCATCCCCCGCCGCCGCGTCCCCGCTGCAGCTCGGGTCAGATTTTCGGAGTGCGCAAGGAGCACGGAGACAAACCCCCTCCCTGTTCCAGTCCCTAGCGTGGTTAGTTGCATGTTAGCAGGCAGGTGGATTTCCTGGCTCCTTTCCACCCAGTCCGGTTGCTTTCGGGGCAATTTCATTTTGCTCAGCCTGGCAGCTATGAGTTTCCGGTGGTCAGTTATCGTGTTCTGTTGTGCACCCTCTGTTTTAAGGGTACCGGGTTGTTCGTTAATTGCACACTGGTTAGTTTCATGGTGCTAGGTTGCAGGTCGGTGGCGCTGGCCCCCAGCTGATCAATTGTGTGCCAGGCTGTTTTATGCCAAGAGGCTTATCTCTGGTCAGTGTCATGAAGGTCAATTTCACTGCCTGGCCTGACCTTTGCTTCTTGGGTCAGAGACTTTTTTTTCCTTTTTCAGTACAATGTGAATGCCTTGGGAGGATGAAATCAATCCACTCCACACATTTTTCGGATCCTGCTGTTAGCCTACCAGGGTAGGCTGAGGACTGGGGAAAATGTGGAGCTGGGACCTTGTCGCCAAGGACAGATGCCACCATGGGCTGGGGAGCCCTGTAGTCCAAACAGAGCCCATGCACAGGGCCTTCACCAGGAATCCTGGAGGCGGCTTTCTTCCGGAAATGCATGGCTGAGCTACCTCTCTCCGTCTTTTTTACTACCGATCATGCACTTCTCTGGCAGCAGCCCCATGGGAAGGGAACGCTTGGGCAGAGCCTCAGCTCTAGGCTTGTTCATCTAAGCACAGCTATCTCAGGTAGAGGGGTTTGGCACACACTGGAGCAATGCAGGAATGGTGGGGGGAACAGTGGAATCTACAGGTTTCACGCAAGCCTGGGCCCTCAGCCACCACCTGGCAAGAGTGACCTATACACAGTAGTTAGTATTCGGTTCAAAGAAATGCAATACATTTCAGTAGAGAAAACCCAGTCGGGTCAAGCTGGTCTGTTCTGGAAGATTACGAACTGGTAGGAGGTAGAATTAGTCAGAAATGGCGAAGTGACAGAGGATTGCTCTCCCATTATCCCGCCTTAAAACATGAGGCTAGAGGTAGAAGGGTGGTCCCCCCTTGCTTGGGCCTCATTCCTCCCAATCTAAAATGGAATGGGCCATGGGATCCACACTTTTTACAGCTGCTGACAGAACCAGAGCAAGACAGGGACTTTTAAAGGCCAAGGTATTAATCTTGAGATATCTGTACGTGTCTGACTGAGAAGTCCACAGGAACTCAGATGTTTGGGCACTGCAGCCGGGGGGATGGATCAGTGGCTGGCTACACTTACTGGTGAATATTCTGGCCTCCTCAACTCTTTCCTTCTGCAGATAGGCATTCGGAAACTGGGTCTGCAGGCAAGAAACTGCATCATTATTAGTCTTATTATTTTAAACGGGGCCAGGCAACATCCGTCATCTTTCACATAATGGTCAATTGTAAACACACTTTAAGAGAGAAACACAAAAAAGGGATTTAATGTTGACACTGGGAAAATGCTTAGCTCTGGCGTTGCTGGGGAATTGGCAGCCTCTCCTGTCCTTTGGGAGAGAAGTTAAGTGCTTAGTGTTTTTTTGCTTTTTCCATTGAATTTTTAAATCTCTCAGGGGTCTTCTTTGTCTCTTTAGTTTAAGGAGAGAAGTCCTTGCTTAAAAAGTCAGGGGTGGATAAAAACAAAAAGTAAGGGGCGGATTAAAAATAAAAGGGGTGGATTAAAAAAAGTCAAAAATGGATAAAAGGATAAAAGGGCTTTGGGAAGGAGAAGGGGTGGGGAGGGCACACTTGGCCTTTCCCAGCGTCTGCTTCCGTCTTCCCTACAGGTCCCCCTGCTGCAGCAGAATGTGGTTCAAGAGCGGGGAGATGAGAAGCCAAACTGACAGATGGTGGGAAAAGCAGAAATGAGAAAGAAAGGCATACCTACCTGGTGATTGGAGAAAAGGGAAGCTCACTTTTGTTTCCTCTTATTATCAAACATGAGATGCAGTTCCCTTCAGGAAAGTCTTGTCCGACCACCTCTTCCTGGTGTGAAGATCATTCCCTAGCTACACAAACACCACACCCCTTCCTGTCACCTACACACACACCACCAGGCTCAAGATTGTCCCCATTCTCTTCCCAACACCATTTAGAGCATGGAGCAAAAACCAAGAAGTCATAGTGGAAACTACCCCCAAACTCAAACCAACTGCTGGTAGGTAGTAAATTCATTTTCATCCATGCAAGCAGGGCCCTCAGAAAGTCTATTTCGAAAAGAACAACAAAGGTGGCAGGAGAAGAGAGAACAGAAAGGAAAGCCTAGAAGCCAGAGCAGAAATTATTTAATTACCTCCTCTCCCCTGCTATAAATTCCACAGAGGAAATCAAATCTTTCTGTGCATGTGTATAAAAGTCAATCAGTCTATTGAGCTCGCCAAAACCCATTATGTCTCAAACTGGGTATCCTAATTGAATGAATCTGACGGCACCAGGCAACCAGGAATCAACCCAGCCAGGTTTTTCCAAGCCTTTGCCACGGAGCCAGAGAGGATAAACATGGGCTGGAACCACACACTAATCAGCTTGCTTGCAGAGTGGGAGAACTTTCTCAGCCTGAGCGCTGGCAGATGCATCCTAACATTTTGCGTCAGATTGTAATGGAATATTTCTCATAAACAGCCAAGTGTCTCTCCCAGCCACTCACCTGACATGTTTCTTGTTGTTTAACTTCAGATCTGACAGATGATGATAACCTGGAAAAGAGAGAGGTTACAAACGCCGAGGGCTGTGGGGCTGGGCAGTGTAAAGGGCGCCTGCTCCAGAACTGGGACAGGGCTGTGATTTGTAGGGCCAGGAAAAGGCTATTATGCAACCAGAGGCAAGCAGGGCGCTGGTGTGGGATGGAAGCACACAGCAAGAGAGCTTCGGCTGCTCGCTCTAAGGCCATGTGCCACTTGTTTAGTATCCTCTGTTGTCAGATGGAGGATGCCCCCTCCCTCTTGCCTCCCCACTCCCCCCCACCCAGCACACCCCCCACTCAGGGGCACACTGATTTATAGCACCTGTTAAAAACACATAATGGATGCAATTAGCTGCGGCACTAGAGGAGAAAAAGGGAGGAGTCGACTTTATTCCAATAAAAGATAAATGTGTTTGTTTTCATGAACTTAGTTCATTAATTTAGATTTCTGAGACCAATTAAAATAATCATTGCTGCTTTCTCTGCTACATGGGAATCATTCTATGATTGGATTTCATTGGGATTGGTTCTTGAAGTTGAGTGGATATTACCATCCCCTTGTTGAACATGTTTCCAAGGCAGGGACGCCTGCAGGATTGGGGTGGGCATGGGATATGCATTTCCAATGAAGCTCATTCTGATGCGGGAGCCATGCTTTGAGAATACAACTTGTATGAATATGGTAGGGGCTCAAGAGTAACCTATTTACCAACAAATATATTTTCTTGTTAGCTTTGCGACTCTAGCAAAGTCAATATAAACACACAGTTAACTGTGATACATGTCTACTGTGGAAAATTTAGAAAATATAAAAAAATATAGGAAGAAATGACAATTTCCTGGATCCTAAGAAGCTATTTCAACTCCCTGGGCTGTAGCTTTCTTGTCTGGATCCTATGGACTCCAAAAAGAGACGATGCTTTTATCTTCACCTATCTCACCCTTAGCACCCAGCACACATCTGGCACATAGTAGGACCTCCAAAGAAATAATTGGTTAAATTAAAGCTGTGGATTAGATGATCTCTAAAGTCACTTCCAACCCTAACATTCTATTTTTCATTTTCTGCTCTAGGGGAAAAATGTAATTGCATAAACTCAGATATATTTGTCATTGGAACTCTTGACATTTAAACATGTATATGCTTTTTTTCCCCCATGTCTTGTCACTTGATCTGACAGCTTTCTGCTTGCTCTGTTTGATATTAGTTTAGGGTTGTCCTTGCCTGAGGCAGCCCAGCCACCACTGTGGATTGGGAGTCGGTGGTCCCCACCTTGTACCAAACAGAATGATCAGAGTAAATTTTTGAAGACTCTAGCAAAATTGCATGAACAGCCCAAGAAACAGGATACTGGACTGTCTGCAGTTCACAAATGTGCAATTCTTTCCTGAAAGCATGAGGCAGACCCCTCCCCTTCTGTCACAGCACACAAACATGACAGCTGCATTCAGCTCTGACTGTCTGTCATGCACTGTGCACACATCTCCCATTGAATACTGGAAGTGAAGCTGTTAACTCCATTCTATAGATATGCAGATATGCCCGAGATCACTCAGCTAGGACATTAGGGAAGTAGGATTCAAGCCCAGGTCTCTATTGACTCCAAAGTCCTTGTTTTAAACCACTGTAATGATGTGTGTGTTGAGAGTGGGAGAGGGATAGTTAATATCCTGAAAATATTTTTAATTTCTCCAACAATACTTTAACAACAATAATGTACTGTCATTAAAGAATATGAACCTGCCACCTGTTTCACTCCCTCACCCCCAAATACCATAGACTAAGAATCTTTCCTGTTACACAGAGTTCGTGTTAATCTGTTTAAATAGCATATGGTGCTCATCAGGCTGCATCTAAATAGATAACTCACCATAATGAGGTTAATGAGGCCAGGAGTCAAATCCGTTCTATTCACCAGTCTATCCCCAGCACTTAGCATAGTGCCTAGATATAGAAATCACTAAATAAATATTTGTTGACTGAATGAATGGTAACTTGCTTAATATAGACAACTCTGAGGAGATGCTTCTGACCCTGTGATCATTTAGAGGTTAATCAAACAGTACCGCCCCATCACCACAGCTGATGCTCAGCAAGATGTGGTTGAAGGAACAATCTTTTAAGAGGAGAGTTGGCACATGGAATTTTTAAAATAAAGTCTCACTTAAATTAGTAAAAGGGAAGTAAAATAGATTCTGCACCTGAGTTAAGTCCCTGGCTACGCTTTGTAAGGAAGGCCATGTTTTCTAATCTCAGCTCTGTGACCCCTCATTATGTGACCCCAGCCCCTAGATCCTCCCCAGAGACCACTAAGTCCCAAAAGTCTGTGTGTCTGTAAGATGCTAAGTCATGTATCCTCCGCCAGAGCTAGCCCTAGAGTAAATCTCAGCCAAGTTTGTTGGTATTATTTGCTTCTAGAAGTCATAGTTGTCATACTTGGCACTACTCCCATTTATACCTTTAGAATAAATTTCTAGGGAAAAAATGAATATAGTGTAACATTGAGTTTAAAAAGCAGGAGACAAAATTAAATATACTGGGCTTTATTTTCCCTTTAAAATAAAAAGTCTTTATTTAAAAAAAAATTTTTATTTGACAAAGAGAGAGAGCACATGAGTGGGGGAGAGGGGCAGAGGGAGAGAAAGAGAAAGAATCGCAAGCAGGCTCCATGCTCAGCACAGAGCCCAACATGGGGCTCAATCCCATGACCCAGGGATCATGACCTGAACTGAAATCAAGAGTTGGACTCTCAACCATCTGAGCCACCTAGGCGCCCCAAGAAAGGCAAATACAAAACAAATAGCATGAATCCACATCCAAATGCAAGTGAGAGATTTCACTGGGTTTTCTAAAAGAAATTTGCACTCAGGCATCAACTAGAAACCAGAGCCATCAAATAGGCATATGCAAGAAGACATCCCAAAATAATCATTGTTGATGGAAACTTTGGAATTATGGATAATAATCTTGTCTCTCCTCTACTTTTCACACTTACTGTAATGTATAATTAAAAAATAAATTTAGGGCACCTGGGTGGCTCAGTCAATTGAGTGTCAGACTCTTGATTTTGGCTCAGGTCATGATACCAGGGTCATGGAATTCAGCCCAGCACTGGGCTCTGTGCTGACCGTGGGGCCTGCTTACAATTCTCTCTCTCTCCCTCTGCCCCTCTGCCTGGCTCATGCTCTCTCCATAAGATAAGATAAGATAAGATAAGACAAGATAAGATAAATTCATACTCCAAACTAAATATATAACATGAAAAATAATTCCTATGAGAGGAGACAGTCAATAAGAAAAAGTACCAAGGTAACTTGGGCAAAAAAATAATAATTACCCCAACAATAACATTTATTTGACATTCATCATGTGGTAGGCAACATGTTAAGAACATTACATGGATGATCTCATTCCATCTCAAAAGTACTTCATCAGCAAAGTGCACTCATTATCCCCATTTTGCAGGTAAAGAAACTGAGGCACAGAAAAATTTAAGTTAAATTGTCTAAGCTTCCCCAGCTAGTAAGAGACAAAGATGTGCCTTGAACCCATGGATTCTTCAAACACATTTAGGAAAGGAGAGAAAAAAGAAGGAAGGAGACAGGAAGGAAGGACTGAGGACAAAAATTATCCATCGGTAAGAATGAAATGGAACCAGTGAAATGGGTGTCAGAGATATCTGTTCGCTAACCCTGCATGGAATCACCTTGGGGGCTAATTAGAAATGCAGAATCTTAGCTTCATCTCAGACCCACTGAATCAGAATCTGCATTTTAAAAATATTCCAATGGATTCAGAGACACATGAAAATCTAGGAAGCTCAGTTTATATAGAATCCATATGAAAAACATTTTTCTCCATTTGAGAAAATCCGTTTGTGTTTGTCTGGACTGGTACCACCTTAGAAATAGGGGCATAGCTGCATGAATCCATGTTTTTCAACTTGGAAATGATCCCTGTTTCTTCAATTGGGATAACCCCTTACTAGATTGCAATCAGAATTTTTTTTTAAAAAAGAAGACTAGAATAGAAATTATCAGAGTGCATCTCATGAAGGAAGGGTAGGTGTTACTGCATGGACCTTTATATTAAGTATGTGTGTGTGTACTAGGTCTTGAGCTGCAATGTCTATCTTATGAACTCTTTGCCAGAAAAGTTTTAGCATCTGGCCTTCACACTGTGGCCTGAGGCAGCCATGAAATTCCAGGCTGACATTTAGAGGTGTGGTGGATCTACTTCCCATTTCTGATAAATGTACAAACTCTGACCGAAAAAGTTGGGTGGGTGGAAGGGGATGAATGTCTCACAAAGGATCTATCTTCCTGTCCAGCTGCAGAAACCTGGGCCCAGAGAGGAGAGAGACTCGCCCAAGGTCACACAGCAAACTGAGACTTATGCCTTTGGAAAAAGGAGCCTCACAATGTCAGCTCTTTCATTCACTTTTTGTCCCAACCAAGGAAGACCTGAGTGGCTGGATTGGGATCTGGCCAGGAGGCCAAGCAGCTGGGGGACATGACTCTGGAATGTGTTGGGGAAACAAGACGCCTTGTCCTCCAGGCCCGACAAGCCAACAGGCCTATGTGTGGCCAGAAAGGGCTCTGGTTATCTGCTGCCCGCCTCTGTTTCGTTTGGTCTGTCAACTCCAGCAGCAAAGTGCCCCAAACGTGTGAGGCTTGATAAAGGTGGGAAGGTAAGAGGGTGGAGGTGGCAGGACATCGGGGACCAGGGCTTGAGAGATGTTCCAGAACCTCTGCTTCTATGTGTCCTCTCAAGAGGCTGGGAAAGCCAGTCAGACCCTCCTACCCCCCTTCATGGCCTTCCCTCCCCGCTGGTTGTGGCTGAGACCCTGAACTTCTCTGGGTGGCTGGGTCCTCTCCATCTCAAGATGGAACAGGATAAGATCTTGAAACTTAGATGCTGAATCAGAGGATTTAGAAATTTTAAAAGAAATCTACCCTTTTGTTCTTCTTTGTGTATTTTTTTAAATTCAAAAAAGTAATATGGAAGGGAAGGGAAGAGAAGAAAACAGCTATAACCCTACCACCCCCAGATAGCTGCCACCACTATGATGTGTATGGTTTTCAAAATGGGGTCATAGAGTCTCTCCTGTTTTGCCTTGCTCACTTAGCAATGGGTTGTGAGTTTTATTTATTTTTATTTTTATTTTTATTTTTATTTTATTTTCTGGTCAATGAATATCATCTATTTTATATTACCTGGATATTTGATGATAATAAAGAATTATCATGGGGCACCTGGGTGGTTCAGTTGGTTAAGCGTCTGACTCTTGATTTTGGCTCAGGTCATGATCTCATGGTTTGAGGGTTTGAGCCCCATGTCAGGCTCCTCACTAACAGTGCAGAGCCTGCCTGGGATTCTCTCTCTTCCTTTATGCCCTTCCCCTGCTCACACTCACTCTCTCTCAAAATAAATAAATAGGGGCACCTGAGTTTCTCAGTCAGTTAAGCATATCTGACTTCAGCTCAGGTCATGATCTCACAGCTCATGAGTTTGAGCTCCGCATCGGGCTCTGTGCTGACAGCTCAGAGCCTGGAGCCTGCTTCAGATTCTGTGTCTCCGTCTCTCTCTCTCTACACCTCCCTGGCCCTTGCTCTGTCTCTGTCTCTCTCTCAAAAATAAATAACACTAAATTTAAAAATAAATAAACTTAAAAAGAATTATCATTAGTTTTTTAAGTGTGACAATGACATTGTGCCTATTCTTTTTTAAAACAGTCCTTCTAGAGATACACTCTGGGCAGTTTCTGAGTCAAACGATGCCTGGGATTCCCTTCTAAATAACACAGGAGGGGGAACTTGGCGGCAGTGGAAATAAAACAAAGCTGGCCATAAGTTGGTAATTGTTGATACTCTCCTGTCTACCTTTTTAGATAAGAGGTTTATCAATATTCTGTAATCTCTCTTTTTTTTTTTTTTTTTGCCTATTTTGGTCACAGATTCCTTTGAAAATTTTAAGCAAGTTATGAACCCACTTCCCAGAAAATTCCGCATTCCCATATCATACCCACAATTGTAGGAGGTTCACAGTCCCCTGAAACTCAATCGTGTATCCCAGGTTAAGAACTTCTGAATTACAACATGATTATTTTTTGAGATTGCGTAGTATTCAGGTAGATCTATCATCATTCACATAACCAATTCCCCTATTACTGGGGATTTTTATAATAACTGAATTATTCTTAATGAAACATTCTGTGACCTATGCCTTTGCATGTATATTCCTGATGACAAAGTCCTAAAAGTATCAAAGGACATGCCCATTGAAAAGGTTTTCTTACAGAATATCACGTTGTCCCAGAAAGTATTGTTCATGTCTTTTAAAATCCATTTCTGTCATTGGAGTCAAGCTATCTGGGGTGAAGCCTAGCCTGCATGGCAATCCGCCCTGCCTCTCCAAGTCTGTGTCCCCACCTGCAAATACAGGATTAAACTAGCAGACACCCTGGATCCCCCACTCTGTTCCATGATTCTTCCAAACCCAGAAATTCAGGCAAATGCTATGTGGTCTTCACAGACCCTGTACTTCCGTCTTTGCTCGAAGGGTGGACCCCACATGCATCTAACAGTTCTCGCTGCTCACAGACCTCCTCCCCCAGTCCACCTCTGCCTACCAGGTGCTCTTCCTAAAACCTCCACAGCCCAAGAGGCCACCTTTAGCGGGCTCTGGAGTCAGACTCTTAGGGTTGGAATCCTAACTCCAAGCAGGGTGTAACTCTGGGTAAGTGGCTAAACTCTGCTGCCATCTCTGGGTGTTTAATATCAGTACTACCTGACAGGGTCAAGTTAGGATTCATTGAGCTAGTACGTGTTAAAGTGCTCAGTACGGTGCCTAGCATATAGTAAACACTATCAAATACTTGCTATTATTACTACATCTCTTGCTTCCCCAGCCCCCTCTGAGGACTCTCCTTTGCCCACAGAGTGTTGTAAGGACTCCTCAGCATGGAAAGCCAACTCTCTCTAGCACCTGTCCACAACCTTCCTTAGTGCCTGTCTGCCTGTGTCCCCTCATATACCCTGTTGTTAAAGCCAAATGGAACAATTCCTATCTCCACCTCTCCCCCCCACCCCATTATGCCCTAACTGTTCCTTCTTGGCGCCGCGGCTGGAGTTTTTCCCTTCATCCCAAATGCATCTCCTTCTAGAGCCCTCCAGAGGAAGATTCAGGGCTCAAATCTACTAATGCCTGAGCCAAGACTGAGCCCCTGGAAGTCCCTGGTCATACATGGCCCTTCCAGCTCTGGAAAGCTCACTGGTTCCAGAATGAGTCCTGGAAGTTCATTCCTTCCTCTTCTCGCTTCATTTATGCACGCTTCGCATCCATTCCCGGAAGCCCTGTGTGTCATCCTCAGCACCCTGCCCCAGCTTCCATAAACCACATGTATCCCAGCAGCACCACCAGGAGCCACCACGTTGTGGCCAGAATTTGGGACTCCAAGGCGAGGAGCCTCCGGAACCAGAAAGTCTCTTCCACCCAATGTGGAGAGCTTGGCTCTATCATTTGTCCCCTCAGACACTCCCTTCTCTCATTTGAGGGGTGTGACGTGTATCAAAAGTACTAGAACCTTTGGAGATGGCATTATGCAGATGTGGGGCTGTGCAGCCCAGGCTGGAACCCAAGACTCATAACAAAGCGTGACCTTGGGCTCAGGCTCACCAAACCCCAAGATGGAGGGGCTGGATTTTCCTACAAGACCCTCAGGCCTAACGTTCAGTCCCCACTCTGTGAAGGCCACCTATCTGAAATGTCATCTCCAATGTCTTTCCTCAAGTGGACTCTAGTAGAACACCCAACAGATAGGCTTCAGTGCAGAAGGAACTTGTATGCTGCTCCCACTGTCCCTTCTCCTTTGTTCTGTGGGGCTGGCTTTTCTGCTGCTCTATGAAAACGGGGGCAGAGCCAAGAGTTTTCTAGTCCCTTGAGGTAGTGAAAAGTCCTACAGCCACCTCCAGTCACTAAATATCAGCTCAGTTCTGTCCCCCCAGACCCACGCCTCTCCACACTGTGCTGGAAGGGGTGCCCTCTCCCTACAGCCCCCCACCCCCAGCTTGCGGTGTGTTAGGTCTGGTGAAGCCTGTAATCCATTAGGAAGCAGTTTGGCTTCTCTCTTTATCTTCTGTCTTGTGTGTGTCTCCTCTCCCCGCAGAATTTGATAAGCTTGATTTCCGACCCTCCGGGGCTGGAGCAGTGGAGGAAGACAGTGGCTGCCTGCTGAGGTGGCCCGGCTGTGGGCGCGCTGACCTGGGAGGGCATCGCCAGTGGACTCCCTCAGGCGGCCCTTCCGCCGCTCACTCCGCCCTCCCTGAGGCTCTGTGGCTGCTCACCTGCAGGTCCTTGCATGGCGCATGCATCTCCATACTTGCGGAGGGCTTTCACCTTCCTCAGCCCCTAGGCATCCAGCAGTCCAGCAGGCCCTCCTCCAGCTTCTTTCCACTTGCTCCAGGAACCTCCTTGGGACAGACCCTGAGATAAGCTTCCTCGCGCACTCCTCCCACTCTCTGTCTCTCTCTCTCTCTCTCTCGCTTGCTGTCCCATGTGAGCCCACACCAAATTGCACAGCCCTTGTTCCAATAAGCTCTGAGAGAGGGGTACCCAGTGTGGGCCCTGTCGCTGGAAGCCGTTTACCAGTGCAAAGGTGGGCCCATTCGGTGGGACAGGCAGGGGTCAAATGGCAGCCTGTTGTGTCCCCTGAAAGGTAGGAGACATATTTTGAGCTCTATGAGTAGTTTCTCATAGTACCCTCTTCCTACCGTGAGACGAAGGGGGAGGTATCCCCCATCAGTCTTTTTTGAGGACAAGGCAGGGGTCTCACAGCACACCAACAGCTCTGTAGAATGTCCCCCCTCATCCTCAACTATGTCCAGTCCTTTCAAACCACCCACACTGAGGGATTGAGATTACCCAGTTTTTTCTAGCATGGTCTCGTACCTTACTCTGGAATGTGTCATCTATTGTATCTTGGCCTCTCGCTGCCACTTCCGTTTTAATATCCTGTTACTCTTATTATAACAATAGCCACCATTAATCTGATGCTCACTTATACACAGGCAGGCTCAGGACTGATCATTTGTAGTGAATATTTGCTTCCCGCCCCCTCCCTCAGCTTTCCGTGTCCAGTTCTCCTTCTTCACAAACAGCACCCTGATTTCCTTTCAGGTAATTACCACTCCCTCACTGTGTGTGGGCTGTTGGGACAGTCAGTAATAGAGACTACCAGCAGGTGCTCTCAGTGCCCTGCCCAGACTCCCTTTCTGGGCCAGCGAGCCCTCTCCATCACACGAATGTTGGGTGCTAATGGCTCTCAGCTGCCTCCTTCTCCAGGTGAATTGCCTGGAGTTACCTGAGAGGTTTTGCCTCTCCTCCTGGGGGTGGCCTGTGGTCAATAATAAACCCAGCCCATGGAGGATGGAGGATAAACCTAGCCCGTGGGCCTCGAGGGTGGACAGATTATGGTACAAACCATGCTCCAGCCTAGCCTGCCCTTGGGATCAGACGGGAGACTAGACTTCTCCTGAAACCACGTCTTTGACCAGCTTCTTCCCTCCCTAGTGCTGCTGACTGCCTGCTCTTCTGACAGCACCCTCTCAGCAAAAAACAATCGCACAGGAATCCTCGTCTGGAGCTCTGCTTCAGGGAACCTGCCATAACCCAGGTAGGAATGGGACCCAGGGCAGGCAAGGCTCCCAAGATACTGAGTATAGCATAGGGAGAGAAGAGGCCGGAACCTTACTGTTCCAGTGGTGGCTGCCTGGCACGTTTGTCCTTTATTCCTTCTATCTTATTTCCTGGTTCTTTAGTTTTTCTTTGGATCCTGAGGACTCCATGTGCTTCTATCTGTTTTCTTGGTTCACTTTTTAGCTAGACTGTCTTATGCCTGCCACCAAAGAACTCTACACATAGAGCATTTAAATGTACCAGCTCAACCCTCCAAGAACCCTAAGTGACAGGTGTTGTTATCATTCCCATGTCACAGATGAGGCAGCTGAGGCTCAGAGAAGTTTAATGACTGGCCTTAGGTTCCACAGCTAGTAAACGGTATTACCAGGAGGTGGGTTTTGAGCTCGGGTCTGTCTAACACCAAATCCGTGCTCTTAACCATCCTGATGTGCTATCTCCATGGGAGAGGGCAAGCTGAGGGGGCCCCAGCCCAGATACTCCCTCTAGGTTTGGCTGATATGCAAATGAGCAAACCTCCGTTGCTCCTCCAGGCGGGGCTGGGGGAGGGGAAGGCAAATGGGCTAAGTACTCTGGCTCTGGAGCTAGGTTGGAATCCAAGCTCCACCACTTGCTAATGGTGTGAATTGGGCAAGTTCCCTGAGCTCTCTGAGCCTTGGTTTCTTCATCAGGTTGGTGGAGATAATATGCCTAGATAGGATTGTTGGATCAAAGGAGGTCCTGAAAGGAAATGAAGTGTTTGTTCAGTTTGGTTCCCAACATGTAGTGAGCACTCAATAAATAGTAGCTCTTATGCTTGTGTTGTCCCTTCCTGCCATTCAGGGGTGACTTGGAACATATTTCAGCCAGTGAAGGGCCAAAGGAGGCCATGGCAAGGACTGTTTCTTGGGATCCCAGCGTTCTCCTAGGCCTTCTGTCCTTACCCCTGGTGGACCTGTGAGGTATCCCTCCATGGGCCTACAGAGTACAACAGGCATAGACCAGGCAGGAAATGCAACTGACTGGAGTGGACCAGGTAGAGGCTGTGTCAAACTGGAGGGCAGGGCCCTGTCTTCAGGGGGCAGCAGTGCTCAGTGGCACCTGGTTGTGGCCATTTGGGAATTGTGGTCCAGAGTGGCCAAATCATGGAAATCTCAAGAAAAGCAGGAATCTAGGCTTTTCTATGAACTTTCCCAATTTTTAAATGTTTTAACTTAAAACATATTTTTTAAGTTTATTTATTTTAAGAGAGAGTTTGAGGGAGTGGGGCCTTGGGGCAGAGAGAGAGGGAGGGAGAGAGACTCCCAAGCAGGCCCCCTGCTGTCAGCCAAGAGCTCGATGTGGAGCTCGATCCCACAAACTGTGAGATCATGGCCTGAGCTGAGATGGAGAGTCAGATGTTTAACTGACTGAGCCACCCAGGTGCCCCTTAAAACACTTTTTTAATGCTGATTGGGCCAAACTAAACCCACCTATGGCCAGATGTGGCCTCAGTTTGCAATTCTGGGTTAAAGGTTTTGGTGGATGGTTGCGTGAAAGCAAGAGCTGCCGTCTCCCTAAACCAGCAGTCCATCTCCAGAGCCTGAGGATTGGGCTGGGTTTGGGGGCTACTTTTGGCTTTGGCTGTTTTTGGTTTTCAGTGCTAATTCAGAAGGAGGGTCTGACTTCACAGTGTGAGTCTAGCCCAGGTGACGGAGACCCGTTCCCTGCTCTTGAAGAAGGTAAGGGTTCCTGGGGTGAGATTTCAGTTCACCAACAGTGCAAGGAGAGGAAAGAAGCCGTGTGTGTGTGTGTGTGTGTGTGTGTGTGTACACACACGCGTGCATATCCGTGTATATATGCACGCCTGAGGGGGGATGGGTATGGAATACTCCAGCTCAAAGCTCAAATTGGAATACTAAAGTTTTAGAGGCAGATTTTATTTTCATTGATTTCTGTTTGTAAAGGCAAGAAAGAAAATTAAATATTTATTGAGCAAATCTGAAAAGAAATGAAATAGAGCTAGCTTTCTCTCCTAAGAATGTCTGTGACATATTTCAAGAGAGAAAAATAAATTGCAGGGTGGTGTACAAGATGATTTGATTTCAGTAAAAGCAAGAGTCCCAAACAGCCCATACACCAGGGTGGCAGTATCTGTGTGGACGAGAGGAACAGTGCGGAATGATCCCCAAAGGGCTGTTAACATTGGTCACCTTGGGGGAGGGGCAGGGAGGGGCTGGATAACAACCTTCCACATGCACACATTTGTGTGCTCTTGTGTTACTGGTTTTAGTAAGCCTGCACTGTTGTCGTAACCTGAAAGTCCTACAGTTAGGGAAAAATTTTAAATATAATTACATGCGCACTGACCAAAGAGACCATCATCTAAACTATAGAATTGGGGAACCTGGGTGGCTCAGTCAGTTGAGTATCCCACTTGGGCTCAGGCCACGATCTCATGGTTTGTGAGTTCGAGCCCCACCTTGGGCTCGCTGCTGTTAGCACAGAGGCTGCTTTGGATCCTCTGTCCACCGCCCCCCCCCCGCCTCCCCTCCCCTGCTTGCACCCTCAAAAATAAATAAAAAATAAATTATAAAATCATCTCACATTCTCCCATAATTATTTTTGTCAGTTACACTGCTGTATGTGTCCACTGTAAAAAATCATGTGCTTGAAGGTAAAAAAGGAAAAAATTGAAATCACTAGAATTCTATGAACCATGAACATTCTGGTGCAAATCCTCTTGACTTGGAGCTCATGAGGAGAGCTAACACTTCCCGGGTGCTAGACCCTGTGCTGACACTTGGCAACTGCAATGCCGATTCTCACCCCATGACCCAGGTCCTGCCAAGTCACACTCAGGACACGGTGCATTCACGGGGCTCTTCCCCGGGAGATTCTGGATCAGTGGAGCTGGACAGAACTGGGAATCTGAATTAAATAGGCTCTGGGAAATCCAGACGCAGGTATTTTTTGGACCATACTTGGAGTTGAGCCAGCCGCAGTCCAACCTGCTCATTTCCGAATGGCAAGACTGAAGCTATGGTGGCGTGCCCAGGGCCAGGCAGCCCTGTGGCAGAGCTCAGACTTCAGATCCGCGCTGCCCCTGTACGCACACACCTCTTTTGGAGCTCTCCTCACTGGGCTCCTGCAGCTCTCCTCATGCCGACAGATGTTATTGTTTTCTTATGCCTCCAATTAAACAAAAAATCCTGTCAACGGGCGACAGGCCTAATGCACAGAGGCATTAACCAGACCCGCAACCCGACCCGGGGCCTGCTCCTGTGGGTAAAGCACATTCCCTCCACACGTCTCTCTTGTGGGCTCTCTCCCAATAAAGGGCCCCACCAGGGCACCATCGGCCCGCATCCTGGGTACTGCAATCCCTGCAGAGGCTTCTGGGAGCAGGAGCCTGCAGCCTGTGACCATGGCAACTCCGCTGCAGCCCTTAGGCCTTCTGAGATAGCCTGGGCACCAGCAAGGTCGGAGCTGGGGAAGCCGAGGCCCAGAGTGGTGAAGGGCCTGCCGGAAGTTACCCATGGAGTAGAAGCAAAATCTCCCACCAGCTTTGTTTCAGCTTAGGACTGTTAAGCAAAGTGGCGAAGGATTGGCAGTCTTGGGGGAATGTTCCACAAGAACAGGGCCTGCAGGAAGTGGGACCGTTGCTAACATCAGGGCTCTGCTTCCATTCCCAGATGCAGAGGCACGGGAGTTGGAGGACAACTGTGGCCTCCCCAGTCCTCCTGTCACCTGCCACCCAGAGTCCTGTGTAGGCCCCTGAGGGAGAGGCGTGGACTTGCATCTCAGGCCTGGGAAAGTCCTTCCAGCTCCTTCAGATGGTAGGCAGGGAAACCGAGGCCCAGAGAGGGTGAGGTACCCATCCAAGGTCACACAGACTCAAACCTGGTCCTCTGGGTCCCTCACAAGTGCTCTTCCCACAAGAAAACCATCTCCCAGCTCAGACTCCAGCTTGGGGAACCATTTCCCCTGCACTGCCCAGCTGGACCTGAGGGTCCTAAGCCTGGGTCACTGACCTCTGTGGCTCCTGCCATGCTACTCGACGGTGAGCAGAAAGCAGGGCTGGGGGCCCAGCTGGGGGAGCAATAGGCCCCTGGCAGGGCTAGTCATCTGGAAGACATATTTTAGAGAGCTGCCTTCCGCTAAGTGGTAGACTGACCCTTGAGGGAAGGGCATTGTCCTGTGAGGGTCCTCAGGTGTTAAGACTGCGGGCCCCACATGCAGAAATTGACTCTGTCACTCTGGCCTGGGAAGCCTGCCCGGCACAGCGTGTTTCATACGCTAGCCCTCCCCCATGCACTCCTCCGCTGCTCTCTTGGTTCCCCCAACACACCAGGCTCATCCCCACCTCCCAGCCTTTGGGCTGGTCATTCCCTCTGCCTGGAATGCTTTTCCCCAGCTCCAGTCTGGCTTTTTTTGTCATTCACATTTCAGCCAAATTAGTACCTCCTTAGTGAGGTCTTCCCAGCCCACTCCAACGAATGGTGCTAACCTGTTCTTCTGTCACATTGGCCTATTTAATTCTGCTTACAATTTACCACTGTCATTTTTACTTTTCATGGGCCCCTGTCTGCTCCTGCTTTCTCAAATGTGAGGTCCATGAGAACAGATATCTTGTGCATCCCTCAGCCCCAGTGACAAAACACAGTGTCTGCTTATAGTCGTGCCCAATAAATATTTATTAACTTAATGAATAAACGAATGAATGACCTGGTGTGTGGTGAGCTCTCTCACAACAGTGGGAAGCAAGGGGAAGTGAGATGTTTCTCTTTGGGCAGTGCTGTAGAGATGGCATGCTTTAGCCATGAAGAGGAACTAAGAATCTCTACCCTGGTACTTGCTTCCTGTGTGACCCAGAGGAGGTTACTATACCTCTCTGAGCCTCACTTTCTCCATAAGTAAAATGATGTCAGTAGTAGTGCCTAATGCATAAGGCAGGTTGCGATGATTATATGAGACTCTGTGGCAAAAAATTCAGCCAGAGCCTGGCAGATAGTGAGGGCTCCATAGTGAGTCATCAATAAAAGTTCTTCAATGGGGGTTGGGTGTCATATATGGCCTGACCATCTATTCTAACCATAAGTCCTTCTGGCTCCTTGACACATGAACTCCTGGGTGACATGTGCACTTGCTTAAGCATCCTCGGCTGTCCCCCAACCACTGTCTGCCCTCGGCAACTTCTCTGTGTCCTCCCTGAGCCCTGAGTCTCCAGGGCTTGGGACAGCCATGTTGTCTCCCTCATGTTGCTAGAAGTGAAGGAACACAGAGAACATGCAGAGCCCAATTTCCAGGGGGTGTGACACCCAGGTGCCCAGGAGAGACGGGAGGCCGGGGTTGCGTTTCAGCTACAAGCATCAGGGAAGGCTTCTCTGAGGAGACGGGGGCTTGAACTGCACCTGACCAAGTGGGCAGGACTGGGAATGAGCAGAAGGAGGAGGAGGGTACTGCTGGCAGGCAGAGAGGCAGGAGTAAGGGCCTGGAAGAAGGGGTGTATTGATTGTTTCGCCCCTTTGTTGGTTGGAATGTTTAATGATCACCTAGTGTGCAGAAGGCCCTGGCCGGGCCCTGTGCTGGGCAAGATCCCCCATCATAAGAGGAGTTCAGCCTGGTAGGAGGGCAGACAAATAGACCAAACAGTAAAAAAAGAGAAACCACGATGGGGCGCCAGGGTGGCTCAGTCAGTTAAGCATACGACTTTGGCTCAGATCACGGCCTAATGATTCATAGGTTCGAGCCCTACATTGGGCTCTGTGCTGACAGTGTGGAGCCTGCTTTGGATTCTCTCTATCCCCCTCTTACTCTCCCCCTCTCTCTCTGCCCCTCCCCTTCTCACTCTCAAAATAAATAAATAAAAACTTAATTTAAAAAAGCGAGAGTGGGACGCCTGGATGGCTCAGTCGGTTAAGCGTCCGACTTCGGCTCAGGTCATGATCTTACGGTTCGTGGGTTTGAGCCCCATGTCGGGCTCTGTGCTGACAGCTAGCTCAGAGCCTGGAGCCTGTCTTCAGATTCTGTATCTCTCTCTCTCTCTCTGACCCTCCCCTGCTCACACTGTCTGTCTCTGCCTCTCAAAAATAAATAAAAAACATTAAAAAAATTAATGCTTAATAAAAAAAAAAAAAGCAAGAGTAACGGGGATGCACAGGACCTCCTGGGTGTAATTGAGTCTACTAGGAGTCAGGAAAAATATCCTGGAGGAAGCCGCACTTAAGCTGAACCCTGAAGGCAAACAAGGGGCAGGACAAGTGTTCCAGGCACAAGGAACAGACTGTGCAAAGACTAGCAGCAAGAGAGAGAGAGGTTTGAGTTCAAAGACCTAAAAGGCATTGTGAGGCTGGCACTCCAAGGAGGAGGGCGAGCCTGTGCAAGGGAAGGGTGGCAGGAGCTGGGTAAAGAAGGGATTTAGCCATTATCCTGACAGCCGTGGGGAGTCCCCGACAAGTTTAGGGCAGGGGGTCTGTGGATCAGACCAGAGCTGCATTTGCAAAAAGGTCACTCTGCTGTGTGCAGAGGAGCATGCCAGGTATGGAGGAGGCAGGAGGGAGACGGGTTAGGTGGAATGCTATCAAGATGAGTGACACAGGTGGCGGGAAGGAGGAAAGTGTCACAGGAGGCCTTCCTTCACGGGACTAGGCGCGATTGGGGTCGGTGGGCAGGAACGAGAGGGAGAGAGGCAAATGGATTACCAGAGGAGCAGCACTCTAAAAATTTGGCTCAGAGAAGCTTAAAAGGCATCACATCTCAGGCTTCTCAGTGGGGAAACAACTGGGGGAGAGCATTATAAGTGACTGGGCTGGGTAAGAAGCTCAACTACGATGTCCCGAGTGCCTACTACGCGTCATGCATTGCTCTGGGTGCTGTGTGGACTGTGTGAGCAAGACAGATGATGTCCCTGCTTGTATCCTGCTAGAGTAGAGGGATGATAAATGAAAACACAGATCTCATGGCCCGTGGTAAGAAATGTTTCAGACAACAATAAAGAGGAGAGAGGTTGAGTGTGAGGGGCAGAGAGGGGCTGCAGTTTCACACAGGGTAATCAGGGAAAGCCTCATTCGTAAGTCGCCTTTTTTTTTTTTTCTTCTATTTTCACTCTTTAAAAAGCAGCATTAGAGGGGTGCCTGGGTGGCTCGGTTGGTTAAGCGCCCGACTCTTGATTTCGGCTCAGGTCATGATCTCGCAGTTCATGAGTTCAAGCCTCGCATTGGGCTCTGTGCTGACAGTGCAGAGCCTGCTTGGGATTCTCTCTCTCTCTCTCCCTCTCCCCCTCCCTCCCTCTCTCTCCCTGTCTTTCTCTCTCTCTCTCTCTCTTCCCCCTCTCTGCCCCTCCCACTCTCCCTTTCTCTCTCTTAAAATAAATAAATACGCTTTAAAAAACACACAGCATTATAGAGACATAGTTTGCATATCACACAACTCACCCTTTTAAAGTATGCAACTCAGCGGCTTTTAGTGTATTCGCAGAATAGTGTGACCATCACCACAATGTAATTCCAGCACGTTTTCATCATCTCCAAAACAGACCCCCACTGCAGCCACACCCCTTTGCTCTTTACCCCAGCCCCTGGCAACCACTGATCTATTTTTTATCTCTGCGGACTTGCCTATTCAGGACATTTCATGTAAGTGGAATCATGTAATAGGTGGTCTTTTGTGACTGGCTTCTTCTACTCAACATGATAATTTATTAAGTAATTAATAAGGCAACTTTGGGGCACATACCTGTAGGACATGAGCAAGCTGGCAGATGTCGAGGATTGGCACTCAGGGCAGAGAAGACCATGGTCAGTGAATCCCAAATTGCCCATTGGCCATAGAACAGGAAACATTTACCCCAGTCCCACTTCCCTGGGCTCTTGTGGGGAAGGATGTTTGCTGGGCGGGTGGTGAGGACCACTAAGTCAGGCAGCTGGGGCTGGAGGGACCTAGAGAGCCTGTTATCTAGCCTGGGTGGGTGGGTTGTAGAGATAGCCTCTGATACCCCAGGAGACTTTGAAAGTCTCCACTGGGGCCTCAGTATCTTCATCTATAAAACCGGGGCGGGGGGGGAATCATTTGGCTCCTCCAATCATATGGAATTGGAATGACATTCCAGAGGACAGGTGTGAACCCCGGGTGGATCAAAAACCTTGAGGTGGGAGGATCGGGTGTTACGTGTTGGTTTGAGGCCCTGGGGGAATAGAGGGGTGATGGGAGGCACAGCTGGGCCTATCACTAAAAACCAGCTCTCTGTCACTATCTCTTTTCCTGGAGATGTCCGGGGTCTGCACCAGGCCCTTGGGGATCTGGATGGCCTTTTAATGAGATTTTTGCACAACCAGAGAATGAAGACTAGAAGAGATTTCTTTGTGCTCATTGGCAATTCTGGATTTTCTAAGCTGGGTCAGAGAGGGGGCCTGGGAAGTCATGCTAATGCCTAGAGCCAGCTGTGGCCTCCTGCTCCAGCACTGTGGAGGAGCAGATAAAGAGTCTTGGGTGGAGTCTCAGGCTCATAGTGACCTTTGGCAAATTCCTTCTCCCCCACGATCCACAGACTCCCCAAATGAGTACACAGACAGCATAGCCCAGAGTGCCTCTCAACTATGACACTCCCGGACTCTGAACCCCTAGAATCATGGCAGAAGGAAAAGTGCCTCAGGACCCTGAGACTCAACACAGGACCCACGGTTGACATACGGTCTGGCAACAGAGTACAATTTTTCTCTTAAAATGAATTAATTTTTTTCATTTGTAAATATTTTAGTACATACCTCTGAAATGTAGGGCTTGTTTTTTAAGCAAACTATAATACCATTATAATCTGTATCAGCCAACTTTTGCCACAATAATGCTGAGTAACAAAACACCCAAACTCGGTGGTGTACAAGACAGGCTTGTGGTTGTCTCTCGAATATCTGTAAGGCAGCTGGGTTTGGCTGGAGTAGGTGGGGCTTGGCCCCAGTTTGCTTCTGGGCTCAGGTCTGTTCCACTTGTCTCTTGTTCTTACGGGGCCAGAGGGCCAGGCTGGGACGTGTTCCTCCTCCCAGGACTGGAGCTCAAGAGCAAGCCTATCCAAACAAGCGCATTTCAACTAGCTTTTGGGTCGTGTTCATCAGCCTCCACTGGCTAAAGCAAACCCAGTGGCCACTCCCATATTCAAGGGGGAACATAGACTCCACCTCCCAATGGGAAGAGCTGCAAAATTCCCCAGAGTTTCAGGGAAGGGTGAAGAATTGGGTCTATTTTTGTAACCAGCCAAACCTAGCATCCTCCACAAGAGACAAATGAGGTATGGATGGATGGATGTTTCTTTATGAACTCGAGATTCATTGCAGTTATTTATCCTTATTAATACTCCTTTTTCTCCTCCTGACTTTAGCCAGTGAGGCCTCTTCAGTTTTGCATGACCCCAGTGAGCTCTGAGAGCTTCTCTGCTCTTTAATATGGATTATAAGATGTTCCAGGCTCATCTTGCACATTTCCTGCCCTTGGCCTGGAATCAGCCTATTAATTATTTTTAAAAGCAATACATTTATAAGGTTTAAAAGTCAAGCCATTTTTTAAAGTACAGAATATACAGCAAACTCCCTCCCCCCGCCTTGCTCCCCAAGCTCTTTGTTCCCTTCGCTTAGAGGCAGCCACAACTATCAATGTCCCATTAATCTTTCTGTAGATACTCTATGCCTAATTAAGTACATATGATAGGTGTCTTATTTTTTAAACACAAGAAATAAATTCATGTTTTATTTTACATTTTACAGTATGTGATAGTTTCATTTTACAGTACATAATAATAATAATAATATAATAATGATCATGGTTACCACTTATATGGCACTTACCATGTGCTAGGAGAGCTAAAGTCCAAATGAAAATCTGCTTAAATCAGAAGGATTCAGTCATGCCCTGCCTACCATCTCCAAGTCCAGGACCCCAGACACACCCATCATACGATGATGTATGTAACATTTGGTAGTGTTTCCCCAAGTACGGTAAACTACATGATTTTACATAGTACAATCTGAGCATAATTACTAGTTTAATAGCTATGAACATATTCTAATATGTAAGAGGAAAAAACCGAGGCTAACAAGGAACCCATCAGTGTCCCATGATTGTTTAACGGAGCCCTGGTTCCATGACTGAAGCTGTGTTTGTTTGGGACAGAAGAAACTCTCCTTTCAAATCCGGTCCCCATTGCTGTCTTTCTGGGTTGCTGTGAGCAGGTTCCTCTATCTCTCTGCATCTCCGCTTCCTCCTCCACTGTGTAGACTCAGCCTCCAGCCTCCAGGGGGAATTCTGCAACTTTGATTAGAATCAAGACCTCCCTGAGCATTATCGGCTCTTAGGTGCCATCTATGCCAAGCCCTTCCTTGCAGAGAGGGGGACACAGAACTCTGAGAGAAGGCGCTGGCCAGAGGCCACACAACGAGTGACACAGTGTGGCCATCTTTATTCCACACGAAACTGTGCGAGGAGCTGCGTGTTCCTGGGAGCAGCGAGCAGCCACTGTGCTCTTATCCATCGGGAAAGGGGGAGGATATCTTCGTTCTAAACTCAATAAGAATTAAGGGATTAGGGTGGCTTCACAGACAAAGGAATAAAAATACATGTTCAAACAGTACAAAACAACATAGTGAAAAAGAAATTTCCATCAATAAACCTGTCTCCCACGCCTCCCTCCCAATGTCCATCTCCAGAGACAACAACTGCTGGTTTCCTGGTTTCTTGAGTATCTTTCCGGAGATACCCTGTGCATACTGGGGTAGAAATATGTCCTTAAAAAAGAATGTGTGGAGAGTTTCAGTTGGGGATGATGAGAAGGTTCCACCTGACAGTAGTGATGGTTCCCCAGCAATGTGAATGTCCTTCATGCCACTGAATTGTACACTTAAAAATTTTTAAATGATAAACTTTAAATTATGTGTACTTTACCACAATTTTAAAAACAATGATGTGTGTATTGTCCACATTTTCCTCCATCTTTTTCAATTACCCATATATTTAGATCATTCCACCATCACCCCATGAAGTGATTTGTTCCCGGCCAGCTTGGTTAAGCTGGGAACTTATTCCCTAAACACCCCTCCCTGTAAGGGTTTCCAGATAGAGTTGGCCAAAAGGAGAATCTGTGGGGGTGCCTGGGTGGCTCAGTTGCTAAAGCATCCAACTCTTGGTTTCAGCTCAGGTCATGATCTCACGGTTGGTGAGATTGAGCCCTGCATTGGGCTTTGCACTGACAGCGTGGAGCCTGCTTGGGATTCTCTCTCCCTCTCTCTTTTCCCCTCCCCCCACCTCTCAAATAAATAAATAAACATTGAAAAAAAGAAGAAGAATTTTGGACATTCGGAAGATGGAAATGAAGCAGCAGGCATTCCTCTCCCAAGATCAAATGCCAACTGGTGGCCCTGCTGACCAGCAGGGGCTGAGCCCACCACCCTGGACAGTGAAGGTGGGCCACAGAGACATAGCCACTGAAGCACAATTTCCCAAAGGCCTTCCAGCGAGACCCCCTCATTGGTTCTTCAGATCTCCCTGTGCCCCTCCTGAACTCCCATCCCCAATTGTGTAAGGGTGTGATTCCCGTAACAAACCCTTTTCTCTGGAAATCACAACGGTATTATTTCCCTAAGGGAACATTGACTATTTCACCTATGTGTGTCCTCATCTTATTTTTTTTAATTGGTGGTAAAATACACATGACACAAAATTTACCATCTTACCCATTTTGAAGTGTACGATTCTGTAGCATTAAGTACATTACATCGTTGTGAAACCTCTCTCCTGAACTCTTTTCATCTTGCCCAACTGAAACTCAGTGCCCATTCCCTCCTGCTCCGAGCCCCCGACAGCCACCATTCGGTGTCTATGGATTTCACTTCTCTAGGAATCTCACATGAGCGGCATCACACAGCATTTGTCCTTTCGCGACCGGCTTATTTCACTGAGCGTAATGTCCTCAAGGCTCATCATGTTGTAGCCTATGTCAGAATTTCCTTCCTTTTTAAGGCTGAATGATACTCTATTGTCGCATAGCCCACAGTTTGCCATTGGTTCCTCCATCGGCGGACACTAGGATTCCTTGTACCTCATGGCTGCTATGGTAGTGCCGCTACTGCATCCTTTTGCTGACTGCACAGGGCTCCACTGGAGTAGAGTGGCAAGATTAGGGGCACAGCCTTTGGGGTCAGAGGGACCCCGGTTTGAATCCTGCTGCCCCCTGGGGACACACTATGGGACCATGGGCACATAGGAAGCATGCAATGAAGGAGAATCGTCACACTCACTGTGGCCATCTGTGGGAGAGCCACAGCTTACCTCTTAGGTCGTGCAGCCCTTGGGCTCCCCACTATCTCCTGGGCCTGGCATGCAGCCTATCTTAATCGGTCTCTGGCAGCCTTCTCGTTCGTGCTGCCACCACACAGGATGTGAACAGACCTTCCGCCTCATTGGGCCCTTGGCACACACGGGGCGTGCTGAGGGCCCATGGGGCTGGTCACGTGTGCATTCACTTGTCTCCAGCTGCAAAAGCAGGAACGTTTTCTTAACATACTGTTCTTGCATTTGTGTTTTCACATCATGGGGTTCAGGGCACTGGGTTGGGGGTCAACACACCCAGCCTTTCCTCTCACACCGAGTCAGCCCGGTCTGTGAATTTAGACAAACCTCTTCCTCCTGTGGGCCTCCCTTTCCTCTCTGTAAAATGCAGGCTTTACTGGACTGTCTCCACTGTGGCCCCAGAACACCCAGGCTCTGATTTCCCTCCAGCTCCTTCAGTCAGCATCCACTTATCCATCTGTCCATCCATCAGGCAATGGCATTTCTTTAGTTCTTCATCTTATTGGTGTTTCTTCTCATTTCCCTGTGTCATGCCTGCACGTGGCAACATTTTCAGGGGAGGGCTTGGGAAGCAACGTCCCTCCTGGTCAGGTTCTCTGGATCAGTGGTTTTCAACGAGAGGGGACGGTGCCCCCAGGGACATTTGGGAATGTTCAGAGACATTTTTGTCTTGGGTGCGGGGAGGTAGTGCTATTCCTGGCATCTGATGGACAGAGGCTGGGATGTTGCTCAGTACCCTATAGTGCACGAGACAGTTAGTCTCCACGACAGAGACTCATCCAGCCTATAATGTTAGCAGCGCCGAGGCTGTAAAGTCCTGCTCTAGACGTTGATGCTGTTGAAATTTGTAGGGATATTTCCCCCACAACGTCTGTGAACATAGAAAACATAAACATGCATATTTTTCAACCGAAATGGGTTCGTTTCGCAGGTTGCTTTGTTCTTTTAATACTATGGGCAGTGACATTTCAAGTTAAGGGCCCAGCTGGAATTGGATCGTCAGTTAGGGGCAGGGCTAGGCTGGACCCAGTGCTGGCCCAGGGCTCTCCAGCTTAAGCAGCAGTTCTGATAAAAGTCTGTGCTGTTGTCTTGCTTGCTTTATTATGTTTTGCCTGGTGGAGATGGGGGCAGGTCCAGAATAGGGCGGCCACTAGCCCTGTCCTGCTGGGTGGCAGAGTTCTATAGCAGGCCTGGAGGCTGGGGGCCAGCCCGCTCTGCCCCAGCTGCCCTGAGTTCCCCATCTCTCCACCCCACCTCCCTACCACATTGGCCTGGCTCTCCGCTAGGCTTCGAGCAGGCCCTGCCTTATCTCCAGACGCCTGTTATCTGCACACCCATCTGTGGACAAATGGCCGGCCCGGCTGGCTCCTGGTCACCCCCGCCTGGAGGGGGCCCTCCTCTCAGGCCTGTGTCTGGCAATTTGGGCTGGAGCCCAAGGTGGGGGGTCTCACAATGGAGGAGGCCCAACCCAGCCCCACCCCTGGTGCTTTCAACTCCAGGATGAGGCTGCTTGAACATTCCACTCACAGGGCAGGAACCAGGGCCAGGAAACTCATCCCATCCCACTGACCCTTCATTCATTTGTTTTTACAGCAGGCCTTATAATGTGGGTGAGGGCTAGAACTGTCATTCCCATGGAGCAGTTGGGGAAACTGAGGTCGGAGAGGAGATATAACTTGTCACAGGTCACACAAGGCAGAAGCACTGCTAGGAGTAGAAGGAGGCCCCCTACTGCCTATCGCGGCCTCTGAAAAGGAGAACCCCCAGACACCACACTCCCGGCTCAACTTTGCCACGGAAGCCAGGTGGCTGAGACACAGTCATTTCCTTTCTTTGGGCTTTGGTTTCTGCACTTTGCAAACAGAGAAAAGTGAGGGCCTGCTCCCAGCTCCCAGGAGGCAGCTGAGCGGCGGGGAGAGTGAAGCAGGGACTCTGAGCTCACCCTGTCTGAGCTCAAGTCCCACTCTCCCCACCAATGCTCAGCAGGACTTTGAGAAATCACTTGATCTCCCTCTTTTGGCCCTTACCTCACAGGATCTTTGTCAGGATTAAATGAGTTAATCTACATAACGCACTTGTCACAGTACGTGGCACCTAATGGGTGCTCACAAGTAAATGGGAGTGAGTGTTATTTTTATCGGCAGTCTGGTAGGGTAGGAGAACACAGCATAGAGCCTATGGTAGCTGGTTGACTATTCGACCTTAGGCAATGGACTTGACATCTTTGAGACTCTGTTTTCTCACCTGCAAAACAGAGGCAGTGAGGGGCATATGTGGTTGAGGTGCTAGAGAGGAGCTTGGCACAGAGCATGGCCCCCGCGGCCAGGGCAGGAGGGGGCGCTGCCAGGGACCTGCAGGGAGAGTATCTGCAGGAAGACAGAGACAGGCTGTGGGCCTTTGTTTACAGAGCCCATCTCTCCTCTGATGGATGCAGCCAGCAGAGTCTGTTTGCAAGTTCCTCCTGGAAACATGAATCAAGGTCTGTTTGGAAAACACGCGCGCTCCTCTGTCAAACATTCCACCCATGCTGGGGCCGTGGAGCCCCCAGAGCCAAGAGCAGAGTGGGTCCCAGACTGTACACAGGTACAGAGCATACGCTGGGGGACAGAGCTGACCTGGGGGATGGCATAGCCTGGGCTCGGTGACCTCCCGGACAGATGCCCTGCCTGGCCTCAAGGAGCTCTCTAGAAAGCAAGATAAGAGCTAGACTCAACCAGAAAACAGGAAAGGAGAGATAAGGACCCATCTGCTTCTACTCTGGTCCCCTGTGATCTTCCACGGCAGCGACAGGGTGATCTTTTCAAAATGTAAATCTAGTCAGCTCTCCCTTGCTCACAAGCCACCACTGGCTTCCTTTGCAGTTGAGTAAATATCAGGTTCCTTACGGATGGCTTCTGAGGCCCCATGGAACCTCCCCCTGCCTGACACTAGGACCTCTGCTCCAGGCACCTCATCCTCTAAGACCTGCTTTCCCTCCCTGTTCCTCAAGCAAGCCTGCCACGGTGCCCCTGACAGTCCCCTCCCTGCGCCCCCCCCACCACCACCCTGCTGGCTCCCATCAGATTTCGGATTATATGTATGTTTGTTTGTTTGCACTTGTTGTCTCCATTGCCACTGGGGTGGGGGCAGCGTCTGTTTTATGCCTCAGCATGCCTCCAGCCCCGGGGCATGATGCTTGCCACACGGGAGGCTCTGAACAACTATTTCCTCAGTGAATGAATGACTGACCGTGGGAAGAATTGATCTCTGAAAATGGACAGTCAGCACCAGTAGGGGGGTCAGAGAAGGCTTCTGGGGAGATGGCAGTACAGACAGGTCTTGCTGACTAGGAAGCCTGAACGGCAGAGACGAGAGAAGAGGAAGCACAGTGTTTAGGCTGAGGGGTGGAGGACAGGGAGTGGCAATGGGCAGGGGGCCGCTTTGGAGAGGGCAGCGCAGTGTGGTGGAGAGACTGGCGCTGCCCATTCAGCCCCCTTGGCCAAGTCACTTCAGACCTCGGAATCTCAGTTCCTCCATCTGAAAAATGGAGGTGATGATACCTATGCACAGACCAAGCACGCAAGGAGCAAATGGGGTGGCATAGGTAAGCCCCCAGTTAGAGCTCAATAGATGGTAAGCATCACAATTACAGATTTTCAGTTCACGGCCATGCCACTCTGAAGAAGGAGGTATCGCTATCTGCATCATTCCCATAGTAAATTCGTTTGATTTATTTTTAATGCTACGCATATTTTAAATGTAGAAACAATCTCAGATTTACGGAGAAGTCACAAGTACAATACATGGAAGTTTTTCCGCTGAACCAGTGGAGAGGTAGTTGCTGATAGGATGCCCCACCTCATCTGAATACTTTTGTGTTTCTTTCTAACAAACACGGACAATCTCCGACCACCCATAATAGAGCCATCACCGTGGGGACATTAACACATTCCTACCCTAGAATCCTCAGACCCCATCAGAGATTCTGCACTGGGCTAGAATCACGGGTGGAGTTTAATTGTCGAGACTCCTTGGTCCCCTTGTTTTCTCCACCGAGGGACGAAGGTGCTGGGCTCCTGGCTTCCTCTAGGTGGCATACAACTCTCTGAGGAAAGGAGGGAACCCCAGGTGAATTAATTCCAAGGGAAGGAAGGATGATTTTAGACAGAGTAAGCCCTGTCTATGGGGTAGAGTCCCCCAAAGGAGTCACCATTGCACCCCCTGCTCCTGCTAGAGGAGGAACCAGTTTTCATTCATTTACTCATTCATTCATTCATGAGTCAACAGGCTTTTCTCAGTGCTCCTGCTGCTGATAGCTAAGGCTCTGCACTTCTGAAGGTCACAGCACAAAGAGCAAGGTCACTGGACTCAGAGGTCAGGACACTTAGGTTCGGGCCCAGCTTTTGCTCCTGACTTGCTGTGAGACTCACCTTCTTGGGTTCCAACAGTTTAAAACATGCAGGTGTCAGCTCGGGTAGATTTGGATTCTGTTTCATCACCCCATGCCCATCCCCCTCCATCTTGAACCCATCTCTAAATCCAACTGGCCCTCTGCTCCAGACCCCTCCTCTTTTCCATAAGAAAGCAACCAAGGTTGCTCACAGGCAGGTGAGAATATAGTTTGAAAGGACCTGGGGTGTTAGCATGGTGGGGAAGGGGCTAGCACCAAGCAGAAAAATTTCTAGCCCCAGGGAGGGGGAGAGGAGGGAGAGGAAGCTAGAAGGCTAGAGGGGGAGCTATCTTCCCCCACCCCACTCCCAGAGCAGAATGGTGCCTGTGCGCTCACTCTTCAAGTGCTGCCTCCTATGGCTGGCTTAGCAGGAGTTGTCCTGCCCACTTGGAAACTACAAGGGCTATACAGAGACTGTTTGTTTTCAGGTTCCCCTTCAGCTGCAAACTGTATCCCCTAGAGCAAATGACTTACTTTGCTGTGCCTCAGTTTCTTCATCTGTTAAATGGGTGCCAAATGAACCCTTTCTCTTAGGGAGATGTAGCCACACTGTTAATTAAAATGCTTCTGCTCCTAAGAGCAGGACAGATGTAAGGAAGGTGTGAGGAGTCTCAGAACCCTGACTCAAAAGGAAGATCCTGTGGGGGAAAGGGGACCCAAAGGGTGCTCGTCACAGATCAGGAGCCCATTGGTGCTATCTGTATCACTACTAAGTCTTCAGCCACAGACAGCAAGGTCCCTGCAATGTCCAAAGCACGGCCATATCCGTGACCTCATGCGACTTTCATCTTCTACCTTGATGCATGGGGAAACTGAGGCTTGGGAAGGGAGGTGCGGCATCTGACTAGCTGCAGAGTCAAGTTGCAGAAGAGAGAATCCGACAGTCCTAGATTTAAATCCTGCTCTGTCATGTCTAAGCTGTGTGACTTTAGGCAAATCACTTCACCTCTCTGAGCCTCTGTTTCTTCATTCATTTAAAGGGGATAGCTCAAAATTGTTTTGAGGGTTAAAATAAATATGTAGCAGGAGATGTAGGGTGCCATCCTGGTTTTGGAAATCTTCAGAGTGAGAACACACCTTCCTTGGTTCTAAGCGGCCATCTTTGGGGAGTAGGATTCTTCTTTTTCTCCTGCTACCGCTCTCTTCTCAGTGATGTTTTCCCTGGCTCTTTCCCTCCCCCATCATCTCACCCCACAGTCTATTCCCAGTGACTTCCTGGTTCACCTGTAAGCACCATGAGGTCAGGGATCCCGTGTGTCTGTCTTAGACCCTCTGGGCTGCTGTAAGAAAGTTCCACGGACTAGGTGGCTTATAAACATCAGAAGTTTATCTCTCACAGTTCTGGTGGCCAGAAGTCCAAGGTCAGGTGCCAGCGTGGTCCGCTCTGGTGAGGACGCTCTTCCCAGCTGCAGATTGCAGACTGCCAACTTCTCATTGTCTCTTCACATGAGAGGGCTCTCCAGGGTCAGATTTGTGAGAACGCTAATCTCGAACATTCGGTCCACAACATATGCCAGTGTAAGCCCAGCATATAGCACAGAGCCTTGCCCTGAGTAATGGCAGCATTTCAAGGGCTGGCCGTGTGCCAATCCAGGCTGAGCTCCTTCTCTACCTATTCTTGCTCCTCACAGCCCTCCAAGGCAGAGGCCACTATTCTCACCCCCATCACACCCATGATGGGACTGCAGTTCAGAAAAGGGAAGTAACATGTCCAACAGAGACGGGTCTAGGGTGGGGCAAGAGAGGCACCCAGGGTGCATAAATTTAGGGGCGCTCAATCTCAGGGTCACACCTCCCTCAATCCTAGGCTCTCACTTCATGCTAGCCCTGCTGCCCAGGGTCACATAGCTAGGAATTGGGGACGCAGTGATTCGAACCCAGGCCTGCTTAATTCCAGGCCTCTTAACCACAGTGGGCTCAGTAGCTGTTGGCTGTTTATAGAGCACGTGGTGCCTGGGAACACTGGCCACTAAATCCACGTGGCTATTACATGATGGTCAATTATTGCCTTCTAATCCTCAGTCCCTCCTCCTAACATCCAGCTTTAGGTTGCCCCCACCCGCGTCCCACCAAGGCCAGCTTCTTGGGACCTTCCCTAGCTAGGCAGGGTGAGCGGTGCTAATGTTTCCCAAGTTCGGTTACTCAGTTTTTATCTTCACTGCCATACCCAACTCCCTTGTGCTATTACTATGGCTGACATCTCGGCCAACTGCACACCAAAGCAGCAGAAACCTTCAGTCCTGCCCGAGAAGGCCCGAGAAATGTCTCTGTGCCCAGAGTTCTTTGAGAAAGCAAACTGCTTCAGGGGGAGTTATGAGGGGGAGCTTGCCCCCCCATCCCCACCCGCCACCCTGGGCCCTTCATCTGGACAGTAACAGCTCCTGTCTCCAGAAACCATTCCCGCAGGTCTCAGCTGAGTGGCAGGATTATACCACAGGATGGCAATTAGCCTGATAAAGTGATGACCTCACCCTCCTGCCTCCGGCCAGAGCAGAAAAACCAGCTAGCTGGAGCCTGCGTCTTAGAGGACCTCCCTCCCCCCAACAAACACAGGGCCTCCCTTGCTGTCGGGGACCCTAGTTCAAGGCCTTGGGCAGGTCCCTTCCCCTCTCTGGGCCTCAGGTTGCCCATCTGTGAAATGAAGCATGTTCTGACCTTCACGGGCTTGTGGGAAAGTAATAATAAGTAGACTAATAAGTAGAATAGAATAATAAGTGAGAAATTGCTTTGGCCTGGGACTCCTGACCACAAACAACCATAGGACTTTTTCTGGAATGTTCCTGAAGGAACAAATAAAAGGGCACTGGCCAGGGAGTGAGATGGACCCAAGTTCTGAGTCCTGGCTCCTAGGCCAGCTACCTCTGTTTCCTCCTCTGTAAGATGCGGCCATGTCTGTGCCTTCCTCTCCTTGCGTGTGGTTTTGAGAACCAGGGACATGTGAGGCAGGAGAGCCAGCTGCTTAGGATAACAGCTTTCAGGTCAGATAGACCTGGCTTCAAGTGCTGCCTCAGCCACTTGCTAGCTGTGTGCCCTTGGGTAAGTTACTTCACCTCTCTGATCCTCTGTTTCCCATCCATTAAATGGAAAGAATAATAGTTCCTACTTATAGGGCTGTCATGAGGATCACATCAAACAAAGCAGGTAAAGTATTCAGGATGGTGCCTGCAAAATGGTGAAGGGACATGGGGACAGCTGTGATCTTGAGCACGTGTGTAACCCTCTCTGAATTGGGTCTCCTTGTCTGAGAAGTGACAGCAGGACAGCACAGGCAAAGCTAAGAACAGCACGTTAGGTTTGAAGAACAAGCTGTGGAATGACAGAAAAGCTCCCGCCAGTCAGGTGTGACTCTGTGTCTTGTATCCAAGGGCATCTTGTAGCCAAAGACCTCTCTCCCTTCTCTGCTTAATTCAGAGGCAAAGACTATTGGCCATGAAGCCAACTTGGCAGCTGTGTGACCCTGGGCAATTTAGAGAACCTCTCTGTGCCTCACTTTCCTCATCTGGAAAATGGGATAATTGTTGTACCTACCTCACACAGGTGTTTTGAAAACTAAACACGTTAATGTTTTTAAAGTGATTGAAACAGTGCCTGACATCCAGTGTATGCTCGATACACATTAGCTTTTATTTGTATTATTTTGAAGAACCTGTTTTCCCCTCATCTCAAGTTGCCTTTGTGGCAGCTGGGGCTCAGTGGACTCCCTAAAAGTGCATGGAGAAGCTGCAGAGGCTCAGGGAGAATTGTGGGGCCTGGCCCTGACACTTGCATATTCAGTGTCTCTGGCACTCTTCTCCCCAGTCAAGTCCTGTTTCCCCAGTAGTTGGATGAGAGGGCAAGACTAAGAACATTCCAGAATTCTAGGTCCCAGGGTGGCTTAGTTCACTAGCCTCCAGGAGACCTGGCAGAGCTGAGGTTCTTGCCTTGGTGGCCCCTGGGTCTCCTTCAAGACTCCACACCTCCAGCCTTGAGAGAAATTGGACCGTGCCCTGGCCATCCCGTGGGTGCAAAATCCCTTATGCTCTCACCCACACAGACACAAACTGCCCTCGACACACGGATAGGCATGCGGGAATGCAGTCAGTGCACAGCTATGCCTCCCAACACCTGCCTAAGACAGCCACACACCGGCCAGTTCTGCCCCCACCCATTGTGGAGGGACTTGGCCTGGTGCTTTGCACATAGTGGCCCTAAGCAGATGTTTGTTGACTGACTAAACAAATGAAACCTTCACGGAGGGGTGCCTGTCCTCAAACAGCCCCAGCCAGACCAGGGTTTCCCAGAGCACAGAACCTCAGCCTCTGGACATACAGAGGATTTTAGATGGCTCTGGGTGAGCCCATTCTAACTCTTCTAGATACACATTTACTGAAACATGCCTTAGATAAAATGCTACCAGTGGTTAGATGAAATGACAGAAGTAATAGAATGTTCCTTTGGGTGCCTGGTGGCTCAGTTGGTTGAGTGTCTACCTCTTGATTTCGGCTCAGGCCATGATCTCATGGTTTGTGAGTTCAAGTCCCGCATCAAGCTCTGCGTTGACAGCATGGAGCCTGTTTAGGATTTTTTCCTTATTTTTAGAAGCTTCATTTCAAGAAATTTTTTAGTTAAAAAATTCTTTAAGTAAAAATGTCAATAATAGCACATTTGTAACTCAGATGTGGCTTCATCTCAGATGCCTAGGACTTGGGACACTGCTGTCACACCCACCGTCCAGTCTACACCTCTCTTTACCATTTTATGAATGGGAAAGCTGAACCAGGGCTCAGGTCAGGGAAGGGTCTTTCCCAAGATAACACTTATTTGGAGACCCAGAGAGCAGGGCTCTTGGTTCTGCCTCTGACTGACCATGTGACAGTTCAGTTCATCCCTGGCCTCAGATTTGTCAACTGTAAAATCAGGGAAATTTATCCCCACAGTTTGCCTCCCAAGGTGGCTGTGAGGATCTTGGGATCAGGGGAGGGCAAAGAGTAAGAAAGCACTCTGCAAACGGATTTAGGGCATTGCATTAGTTAGAGGCAGAGCGGAGTCTAGAACTCGGGTCTTCTAGGGTCCCATTCAGGCCTTGCACAGGGCAGGACACAGCATGGTGAAGGGAGCCGGTAGGTTTGGGAGCAGGAAGATAGGTGCCTAAGTTCAGTCTCTACCTGTTCCTTCACTCCTTCAACATTTTTTTAAAGTTTATTTATTTATCTTGAGAGAGAGTGAGAAGGGGAGGGACAGAGAGAGAAGGAGACAGAGAGGATCCCAAGCAGACTCTGTGCTGCCAGTGCCAAGCCTGACACAGGGCTCGAACTCACAGACTATGAGATCATGACCTGAGCTGCAACCATGAGTCAGACGCTCAACCAGCTGAGCCACCCAGGCATCCCATCACTCTTTCGACATTTTTTTTTTGAGTACTGAATACTCAAATAGTACTAAATACCAGGAAGGCAATGGAGAGCTGAAGGAGGTAGGCATTAGTCAAAAGATTATACAAATAAATGTAATGTTACAAATGCAGGAAGTGCAACACAGCATAGGTTCACAATGTGGGAAGGCTACTCATCAGGTAGGTCAGCATATCTTTCCCCAGGAATGATGATCAAACTGAGACTGAAGAAGGAAAGGACTTAAAGTGACAAAGGGGCAGGATAAGCATTGTAGGTAGAGGAAACCACCAGTGCAAAGGCCCTGGGGCAGGAGGGGCAGGATCACCGGAGTAACTTTAACATGGCTAAAGTACAGAGTCCCAGGTGATGTGTCCTCAGCTAAGTGAAGTTGGAAATCTGGCAGGGACAAGCATGCAGCATTCAAGGCCGGTTGGGATTTGGGCTATAATCGTAACAGCAGTGGGAATCCATTAAAGGCTTTTAAGCAGGGAGTGATATCCATTTTGATAAGCTCACTGGCTGCAAGTCAAGTGTGAAAGAAAAGAACCTAAGAGAGGACTTCCTTACAGAAACCAGAACATACAATCAGGTCTCTAAAATAAGATCATTGTAGTATTGGAAAAGGCATAGATGAATAGATCCATGGCACAGGACAAATAATCCAGAATTAGATTCCAGGATACAGATGTTAATATTTGACAAAAGAGCTCTTCATCTCAATGGGAAAATTATACTTTATTTCCCAAATGGTACAGACCCAAAAGTGTAACCCTCTGGAATAAATAAACACAAATCCCCATCTTACACCCTAAAATACTATATTTCAGATGGATCAAAACTTTAAATGTGAGAGTTAAAATATTGTAAGAGATTCCAGGAGCCTGCATGTATGAAGTAGAGCAGGAGACAGCAAACTTCTGCCCGTGGGCCAAAACCAGCTGGCTGCCTTTTGTTTTGTTTTGTTTGTTTTTGCTTTATTTTGCTTTGTTCTGTTTTTCATAACAGTTTTATTGAGATATAATTCACATACCAGATAATCTACCCATTTAAAGTGTACAATTACATGGCTTTCAGTATATTCACAGATCTGTGCAACCATCACCAAAGTCAATTCTAGAACATTTTCATAACCTCAGAAAGAAACCCCATACCCATTAGCCGCCAACCCCGTATCTCCTATCCAGTGATAGCCATCCATCGGTCGACATTTGAGTTGTTCCCACATTTGGCTATCATGATTAGGGCTGCTATGAACTCCCTGTACAAGTTTTTGTGTGGACTTATACTCCATCTCTCTTGGGTAGATACCTAGAGCGGGATTGCTAATGCCTGTTTTAGTAAATAATGTTTCATTGGAACACTTTTATTAACATATTGTCTATGGCTGCTTTCTTGCTATAACGACAGTGTTAAATAGTTGCAACAGAGAACATATGCCCTGGGAAGTCTGTCCTTTTACAGAAGAAGTTACCAACCAACTCCTGATACAGAGGCCTTAGATTTCAAGGCTGAAAATGAAGAAGCTATTTTTTAAAAGGTGTGTGTATTCATATATATATATGCAATCTTTATTTAGTATGGCAAAAGATACTAAAAGTCATAAAGCAAAAAATAGAGCTTGAAAAAAAATAACTCTAGGCGCCTGGGTGGCTGAATGATCCACCGACTCTTGATTTCAGCTCAGATCATGATCTCACAGTTTGTGAGTTCGAGCCCCACGTCAGGCTCTGTGCTGATGGCGCGGAGGCTGCTTGGGATTCTCTCTCTCTCTCTCTCTCTCTCTCTCTCCTAATTAAATAAAAAGATTTAAAAAAAGAAATAGTGAGAAACTATCCCTGTATATGTAAATGTGAGTAGAAACACCTAGCTTTGAATGAGTCCGCTGAGGACTGATAAAAACACGTAGAACACATACTAGGTGTTGGCATGGGGTGCTGTGGGGAAAGAAGATGGAAAAAGATGAGCCAAACAGAAAAGAAAGAAAGCTCCACTGACTGGATGGAGTCTATTTCTGATCATTTCTAGGTATTTATGTGAATTATATGTATATACATATGCATGTGTTATGGGCATATGTATAAAGAAGTTAACAGACTTGTAAAATAAAAAGTCAGCAGTAGGACAGACCTGCAGGGGTCACAGTGGTGGCACAGAGACCAGTCGGGAGCCTGTGGCATCTGTCCCGGCAAGCGGCAATGGGAGCTCGGGCCAGCGTGGTGGCAGTGGACATGAAGGGGAAAGGATGGGTCTGAAAAGCACCCCGCCAAACAAATGGTCTACACGGGGAATGTTGAGCTTAAATTCCTGTTTCCTCATCTATAAACTGGGTAAAATGATACCCCCTAGTTCTCAGTGTTAAGAGAATGATATGAAGTCATATATGAAATGTCCAGTGAAGGGTATGCCCGTCACTGCTTCACTCCCTAGTAAGTCACCCAGGAGCCAGCCGCCTAAAGGCCAGAGCCTGCCTGGTGGGGTCTCACTGTGACTCCAAAGACCACATGCTCTGTGCATTCACCCAGGGGAGGCCGAGGTCTGGGCATCAGGGCGAGGTGGGGTTGTTGGAGAAGGTCCTGGGCTGGATGGAAGAGGAGGCTCGCGTATCTCTGTTGTTACTGTAGAGCCTAAGCGGCTCTCCAGAGGAGCCAAGGATGGAGGCACGTGAAGGCAGGGAATTCAGATCCCAGGGGCTCATGGCACAGACTCTTGTCTAGTGCCCTGATTTGGCCATTAGAACTGCACCTGTCAGTTCAGTTACTGAGTGCCCACTGTGTGTAAGAAAGTCCCTCAGAGAGTTTTCTTTAAAAAAAAAAAAATCCAGATGAGCAAAAGAGCCCCAGAAATACATAAATACCAAGTAGTGGCGATAAAGCCAAATGAACTGAGCAGATAGTGGGTTATGGGATTTCAAAAGAGGGAGGGGACACTTCTATTAAAGAGTGCTCCTGGAAGGCTTTTGGGAGGAAGCGGCTTTTGAAGAATAGGTGGAGTTTGGAAACGTACAAGAGGGCAGATTTTATTTTTCGGCAGATTTCTTTTTTAATCTTCCCTTTTATTTTTAAAGGAAATTCTTCCCATTCTTAAAGGATCAACTCAAAGGCTGCCTTCCTGCTTGCTGGATCCTGCTGGTTGGAATTATTCGTGTTTTCCTAGTGCCCCCATTAACAGCGCTTTATCAACAATGCAAACCCTGTGCTGTTGGCCAGGCTTCTTCTTGTCCATCTGGGAGGTTTGAGCAGCTTGAGGGCAGGCGCATGTCTTCGGTCTTATTTCCCTAGAGCCAGGTGGTGCCCCTGCCCTTAGGATTCCAAACACCGTGTTGAATAAGGGAAGCGTAAGCAGTCCTGCAGCTAATATTCATCTGACCCTCCAAGTCTTTGGAGAAATCTATACTTTCCTCTATTCAAGAACCCAGCAAGCATTTCCCAGTATCGTTATTTCCAAAATCAGACCATGAAGACATGTTTCTCAGAAACAAGGAATAAGAGCCAGTGTATCACGCCTTTACCATATGTCAGGCACAGTACAAAATGCTTTACAGATTTCGTCCATATAACCCTCAAAGTGGTTCTTTAAGAAGAAGCTTTTACCTGTGCCCATTTCACAACTGGGAAAACTGAGGTAAGCAAGCCTAGAAATTTGTATGGTCATGGCAGAGGTAAGATCAGAACGCCAAACACTTGGGTGCTGTCCCTCACATATATATAGGACTCTGTGTCCACGCACATGCATGAAGAGTTTACAAATTTGTAAAATTAGGGATTGGTCTTGAAGACCTTGGACAGCACCTTGTGCCCTGACAAGGCAAGGACTCAATTCCATGAATACAAAGATGGTTACTTAAACTTGACGCTCAGGTGTGATTCCCCACTGGGCAGTTGAGAAAACAGGCTTGGCAAGGGCCCTGTGGGAGACCCAAGCCCTCGGGCGTCTTGGTAACTTGGGGACAGGTGCAGGATCTGCCTTTTCTGCTCGTTGGCCCATTCTCTTCCCCCCAGTGCTTTGTTTGGCATCTTCCAGCCACCCTGAGTGTGGTCCATGAGGTGGCTACGATCTGCTCTGGGGTCTTGGAGGAGATGCGGGCCATTCTTCATTGGATGCATGGATGATCCCTTTTTTCGTTTTAAATAACACCGAGTGCCATGTCCCAGGCACTGTGCTGAGCACTTCACAGGCAGTGTGCTTTACCTTTCACTAAAATCCCATGGGGTAGGCATTTACATTATTCTCAGTGAACACACAGGGTGCTGAGGCTTGGAGGGGTTGAGTGGCTTGCCAGGTTTACTTAATTAGGGAGCAGAAGCGCTGGGATTTGATCTCAGGTCTGCCTGGTCCAGAGACACTCACAGCCACAGTTTGGTCAAGGCCTCCGCTGCGGGTCTGAGTGGTAGAGAGCATGCTTTTGCAAACTCACACTGGAGCCTTGGAATTTAAGCATCTATCCTTGTGCCCAAAGTCTTGGGGGTGAGACACTAATCTCTGTGGCGAGTCCAGGTCCTGGGGAGTATTTTATGAGCGGAGGACGGTGAATAGGTGAGCAGAGTAGGATACAGCAATAGATGTAAAGGTTGCTAGCACTTAATAAATATTCCATTTCTTCCTTCCTTTCTCCCCTCCCTCTTTCCCCTGGATGATTAAGAGCCAAACTTTGAAGTCAGGCTGACCCGACTTAAAATGCTGTTCGAGCAACTGACTAGCTATGTGGTCTTGCACAAGCCACTTAACCTCTCTGGGCTTCAGCTCCCTCATCTGCAAATTTGGGACAGTGACAGACACTACCTCATTGTTACGTGAATCAGGAAATCTGAATAATGGGCTTAGCCAAGGGCTGAGTGCAGAGTAAATGCTCATTAAATGGGTAGCTGTTATTAATCCCTTCTGCTCCCAGTCCTTCCCCTAAATAGCTGGGTGACCTTAGGTAAGACCCTTTCTCTGTGGGCCTCAACGTCACAATTTGTACAATAAGCATGTTCAACTAGGTCAGTGTTTCCCGAATTGTGGTACACTAGGTGGTAAGCTAGATAATTTTATGTAATACAAAGTGAACATTTGTTGTTTTACCTTATGAATATATTTTAATGTAGAAGAGAAAAGAATTAAGATACCAGATATATGATTTCATGGATATTGTCTAGATTGAAGCTAAGAAAAAAGTACTGACTTAAAGTAAATGCCATTAAATAAATAATAGATCAGGTGGTACCAGGATATGGCAGAAATTGAGAAGGTGGTCCTTGAACAGCTGGGCGTGGGGAAGTCTAAACTAGATGATCTGGCTTTGATTACATGGCTGCCCAGAGAAACTCGGGCTCATGAGTGACTTGCCAGTGGGACACCTTTTCCCCCTATATTTTTAAGTGGACAGGTTCCTGTAATCCCCATTGCCAGCAGTTTGGGCTAATGCCCTTTCAGTTCACAGTGCAAAAATAATATAAATAACTCATCCTAGGACTTCAAACATGCCACCTCAGATGTATGGTGGGAGATTACAGGTTCCCAGGACGCAGCCCCTCCATCATTCCCGTGGCTTAGAAGCTTGCTGGAGAGCAGACATCAATGCTTTGGTTTTATGGGCAGCCGGGCCACGTGACCAGGCCCCAAATCCTTTGCTTTATGGGTTGTTTACACATTCCTGGTGAGAAACGGTTTACATTCTGGGCCCTGAGCACACTCCTAAATCAGCTGCCCAGTTCTTGCAGTTGGAGGTGAAAGAGACCTGTGTGTGTCGGTGGGCACCAGGAGGTAGGCTGGAGGAGGCCTGGGGAGGGGGCCCCTCCACTTCCTGTCTGTGGCACCTGGAACCTATTTCTGAGTCAGTGGGGGGCGCTGTGCAGGGCCTGAAGAGGGGAGGACCCCGAGGGGGTTACAGATGCACAATTACTCCAGGTGTGCCGGGCTCTCACTCCATCCGGGCACTTGACACACATTAGCTCACTAGGTTCCCACACAGCCCTGGGAGGTAGGAATCCTTCTCGTTTTCAGATTAGGAAGCAGAGGCTCAGAGACGAGAAGTGTCCTGTTCTCTGTTGCACAGCTGGGGAGCGTCAGGGAAGGATTCAAACCCACTCTGACGGAGGCAAAGGCTGAGGTCTCACCGCCGGACTTTCTTGTCACTAGGGCTCCATAGAAACCATTTGGGCTGGAATTTAGGAGGTGTCTCCTGGCTCGGGGAGGGAGGATTAGGAGATGACAATTTCTGTCTGGGTTTTGCTGCTGACTTAGCTAAGTCACCGTCTGAGAATCCCACGTTAGGGAGTTGACCTTATGACCAACGCACAAGATGCCCTGGGAATCATCTGGGCAAGTTCAGGGCATCCAGTGGGCCCCTGCTTGCCCCTCCCACTCCACCCTCCCCTTCCTTCCTCCCTCCTTCTCTTCCTTCTCCTGGGCCTCTTCTCCTATCCGCCTGCACCCTGAGAGGACCCTCACTGTCCATGGGTTTCTCTTGTATCTCCTCCTTGTGGTTTGTATCCACTGGCGCCAGCTGTGCCCTTTGTAGCTGCACGGCCTTCTCCCAGGAAGGTGCCTGGATGTTAGGAGCGACTCTCAGCTCCAAGTCTTTTCCAACCCACCCCAGTGCCTTCAGCAACTCCCCACATGATGTGGTCTCAAGCCTCCTCCTCCTCTTGACTGCTGCCTTTTGAGGTCAGGGCAGGAAGGTGACCCAAAGCTCAAGAGGGAAGGTAGCTAGCAGCCTGGGTTAAGGAATCTTCTCCCTCTGGATTGAGAGGCAGTTAGGTCTTGTGGAAATTCTGCAGGCTCTGGGAGGAGGGACGTGGATTACAGTCCTGTCCAACATTGGATCACCTCGCTCATAGCGCTGGCATTTTAGCCTCTGCTTTCTCCTTTGTAAAATGGTAGTGATGACTGTAGTAGACAGCTGAGCTTTCTCCTGCACAGGAGCACCCTCCCCCTCCGCCCCCAGTAGCCCCAGTTTCCTGCAGGGCACCACTGCTCTACCACCCTCAGCCCAGGTGGTTTGTCCAAATTCCACCCTTGACTCAAAGACGCAGCTGCTCAGCACTTCCCTTATGCCTCTCTCCAGTGATTGGTCCAGGGATGCGCATGTGGCCCAATTCCAGCCAATCAGAGTCCAGATGGGAGAGACACCTGCTGTCTCTTTTCAGTAGGTGTAAGGCTGTGAGGACGTGTGGTCGTGTGGTCGGTGAAGTCACTTTTGTTATCTTGCTACTATGAAGGCAAAGCATGTCTGAGAAGGGAGCACCCCACGTTGCAGGGCCAGACCAGGAGATAGCAATATTATTTGAGTGCCTTCATTAAGCTGTGTCTGAACTAGATTCCTTTGACTTTCCAGGTACCAATAAATTTCTTGCGGAAGTTTAATGACAATAAGGAGGGGGGGGGGGAGGAGAAACTAAACTGGGTTGTGAAGAGAATGGCCTTACTTCCTTTGGGGTAGCAGTTGGCCTCCCTGCGTTATAGGGTACCAGCCCCTGAAATCCCTTTCTGGAGATACTGGTGGGGAAGATCTCCCTCTATGCCAGTGCCCAGCTTTTTCGCACCCTCCGTGGTCACCTCCCAGCTCCCCCCACTCCGCTTTCTCTCCGTGGCCCTCTTAGGTGTTAAATGGGGGGAATTTCAGTCTGGAGTGAATGTTTACAGCTTACTTGAAACCCTTAAAAATAAAAATTCATCATAAACTGACAGATCCTTAAGTTTAACTGCGCAAACAGTGCCACTATAATATTTAAAGCTCCGCTTAAATGGCCACTCTATCAAAACCACATGGGCTCCCACCTGGCTCTCTCCCTTCCACTGTTGAATTTGAGGAAATGCTGGCAGGATGTTTATTTGGGCTGAAGGCACAGACCCTCCTTGCTTTGGGTTAACCATTTTTACAGGACTGTTCATGTTACTTGGTGGATGCCCCTACGCCTTGGGCCTGAGGGTTCTGAGTTTCTTCCCCTGCATTCATACAGAGGAAACATAGCAAACAGTTGGTGGTGTGGGCTTCAAGCTCGCAGGGTTGGAATCTTGGTTCTGCTGGTGACTAGCTTTGTGACATTCAGAACGTTATCTGATGGCTCTGTGCCTGAATTTCTCCATCTGTAAAATGGGGAGTGATGACAATTCCTCCTTATCGTGAAAACAAAATGAGTAACACAATCATATCTGAAATACAGTATGTCCTTCATAAATATGTGACCTCAGGTGAAGAGGGTTGGGTTAATACAACTTCTCACCATCCAGTTGATTGCAGATTGCTATCAACTTATCTCACACATAATACTATCCTGAATAAAGTAGAATATGTTCTTTATGGACTTCATTGGAATCTATAGCTAGGAATAGAATGGTCAGAGAATATATACGCATATGCCCAATTTGACTAAGAACTGTAAACTACTAACTCATATCCTTGGCTAATTTTCTCATAAGGCTATTTTCTGATTAATTGTCAAGAGTTTGCTTTTATTCTTGTTAGTTTTGGGCAGTGCAAATTCCCTTCCTTCATATGTCATCTCCTTACTATATCTACATTATTCTCCATTTAAAAAATCTCTAATTTTGGTAGATCCAGACCCTTTTGCCTTATGTGGAGTGTTTTTCAGCTTTACAGAATTTTTGTTTCGAGTTATAATGTGTGCACAAAAATGTACAGAGCTTAAGTTGGATGAGTTTGGACAAGCGTATTCATTAATGTAACACTGCCACAGTAAAGATGTAAAACATTTCCATCACTCAAGTCAATCTCCCACAAAAGGCAAATGCCTTCCTAATTTTCATCACCACAGATTAGTTCCTCCTGTACTAGAGTTTCATATAATAAATGGGACCACACATACTTTTATGTCTAGCTTCTTCACTCAGTGCGTTTTCAGACTCATTTATACCCTTGCATGTATCAGTAACTCGCTCTTTTTTATTGCTGAATAGCACACCTTTGTAAGAAGTTATTTATCCATTTGCCTAATTATGGACATTAAGGCTTTTCCATCTTTTGGCTATTAGAATAAAGCTGCTGTAAATATTCACACAAATTTATACACATACACATATATCGTACTTATGTTCATTTCATCCCCAGGAACAGAATTGCTAGGTTATAGGGTAGATGTATTTTACCTTCAAAAGAAACTGCCAAAGAATTTTCCAAAGTGGTTTTACCATTTTACAGTCCAACCAGAAATGTAAGATCCACATCCTCACCGACACTTGATTTTGTCTGTGTTTTTAATTTTAGCCATTCTGGTATAGAGTGAGTATTTCAAATTGGTCTTAATTTGCTTTTCCCTATATCTAATGATGTTGAGCACCTTTTCCTGGGCTTATTGGCCATTTCTATATCCCTCGTAGGGTATCTATACAACTCTTTTGTCCTTTTGTATTAAATTGGGTTGTTCTTTTCATTGTTGAGTTGTAAGAGTTCCTATATATTCTAAATGCAATTCCTTTGTCATATATTTTTTCACCCATCTATAGCTTATCTTTTCGTCCTTAAATGATGTCTTTTGATGATCAGAAGTTCATGTTTGATGAAGTCTAACTTATCAAATTTTTAATAGACTTTTCTGTTAAGAGCAGTTTTTGGTGCATAGCAAAGTTGAATGAAAAGTTACAGAGGGTTCCCACATGCTCTCTGCCCCAACACATGCCTAGCCTATTGAGATCTCTCCAAGAAATATTTGTCTACCCCAAGGTTGAAATTTTTCTCCTATTTCCTTCTATAGGGTTTACAGTTTTAGCTTTTGCATTTAGATCTTTGATTCTTCTGCAGTTGGTTTTGGGGTATAGTATGAGGTAGGGATTGAGATTCATTTTCTTTTCACACATGTATCGAGTTGTTCTAGCATAATTTATTGAAAAATTTTCTTTCCCCATTGAATTGGTGTGGAACTTTTACTGAAAATCAATTTACCATATATATGTGTGCATTTATTTCCAGACAATATTTTGTTTTATTGATCTATCTATCTATCTCATCTTGGGCCACTACCACATTGCCTTGATTACTGCAGCTTTATAGTGACTCTTGAAATCGAGCAGAATAAGTCTTTCAACTTTGTTTCCTTTTTCGAAGATTGATTTGACTATTTAAGTTTGTTTACATTTCCATATAAATTTAATAATTAAATTGTACTTCAAAAAACTCTTGCTGTAATTTTTTAAATAATTTTTTAAATTGAAGTAAAGTTGACACACAATGTTACATTAGTGATTTGACCATTTTACAAGTTATGCCATGCTTACCACAAGTGTAGCTACCATCTGTCACCATACAATGCCATTGCAATACCACACTGACCATATTCCCTATGTAGTACCTTTCATCCCTGTGACCTATTCATTCCATCACTGGAAGTCTGAGCCTCCTACTCCCCTTCATCCATTTTGCCCATCCCTCTATTTCCTCCGCTTTGGCAACCACCAGTTTGTTCTCTATGTTTATGGGTCTGTTTCTGCTTGTTTGTTTTGTTTTTTAGATTCCAACTATAAGTAAAATCATATGGTATTTGTCTTTGTCTGACTTGTTTCACTTAGCATTATACCCTCTGGGACCATCCCTGTTGTCACAGATAGCAAGATTTTATTCTATTTTTATGTCTGAGTAATATTTCATTGTGTATATATATTGTATATACATTTTATATGTATATACACAGTATATACATATTATATATATACAATATATATACACACACCACGGCTTTTTTAAAAGTCTACTTATTTTGAGCGTGGAGGGAGGGGCAGAGAAAGAGAGGAAGAGAGAGAATCCCAAGCAGGCTTCACACTGTCAGTGCAGAGCCCAATGTGGGGCTCGAACTCACAAACCATGAGATCATGACCTGAGCTGAAATCGAGAGTCAGACACTTAATGGACTGAGCCACCCAGGTGCCCCCACAGCTTCTTTATCTATCCTTCTGTCAGTGGACACTTGGGTTGCTTCTATATCTTGGCTATTGTAAATATTGCTGCAATAAACATAAGGGTGCATGTATCTTTCGAATTAGCGTTTACATTTGCTTTGGGTAAATCGTCAGTACTGGAATTACTGGATTGTATGGTATTTCTATTTTTAACTTTTTGAGGAAGCTCCACACTGTTTTTCCACAGTGGTTACACCAATTTACATTCCCAACAATTACGCACAAGGCTTTTCTTTTCTCTACATCCTTGCCAACACTTGTTATTTCTTGTCTTTTTGAACCTAGCCATTCTGACAGATGTGAGGTGATATCTCACTGTGCTTTTGATTTGCATTTCCCTGATGATTAGTGATGTTAAGCATTTTTTCATGTGTCTGTTGGCCATCTGTATGTGTTCTTTAGAAAAATGTCTATTTAGGTCTTATTCGCATTTTAAGAGGATCATTTTTGAGGTTTTGGTGTTGAGTCATGTAAGTTCTTTATATATTTTTAATATTAACCCCTTATCGGATATATAATTTGCAAATAACTTCTTCTATTCAGTAGATTGCTTTTTCATTTTGTTAATGGTTTCCTTCACTGTGCAAAAGCCTTTTATTTTGATGTAGTCCCAGTAGTTTATTTTTGCTTTTGTTTCCCTTGCCTATGAAGACAGATCTAAAAACCGTTGCTAAGGCCAATGGCAAATAGATTACTGCCTATGTCTTTTTAGGAGTTTTATGGTTTCAGTTCTTGCATTTTAGATCTTTAATATTTTGCAGTACTTTTGAATGGGAATATGTTGAATCTCTACATAAATTTGGAAAGAATTAATATCTTAACATTATTGAGTCTTCTGTGAACATAGCATAGATCTCCATTTGTTTAGGTTTTTTTAAATGTATTTTATCAATATTTTGTAGCTTTTAGTATAGAAGTATTATACATCTTTTAACAAATTTATTTCTAAGAATTTTATGGATTTAAAGCTATCGTAATGGTATTACTTTTATTCAATTTTTAAATTGTCCAATCTATCATAGAGATAAAAATTGATTTTTTAAAATATTGACCTTGTGTCCTGAGTTTAGTAGTTCCTATTATAGATTTCTTTTTTTTTAATGTTTATTTATTTTTGAGAGAGAGACAGAGGGCAAGCAGGAGAGGGGCAGAGAGAGAGGAAGACACAGAATCCAAGGCAGGCTCCAGGCTCTGAGCTGTCAGCGCAGAGCCAGATGCAGGGCTCGAAATCACCAGCAGTGAGATCATGACCTGAGCCGAAGTTGGACGCCCAACCGACAGAGCCACTCAGGTGCCCCTCTATTGTAGATTTCTTAAGTTTTTCTACACACAATCATAAATCTGTGAAAAAAGACAATTTTAATTCTTTTCCAAGAATTTCTTTTATTAATTTCTTTTTATTAATTTTTCTTTTATCATTAGAATGGCTAAAATAAACACTTTAATGTTGAATAGAAATAGTGAAAGGGACAACATCTGGGCTTCATTCTTAATCACTTCCCGGCAACTTTGTAGTCTTTGTTACCACTTATGAATAACATTATATTTTCTAGTTGATTATTGCTGGCATGGAGAAATGTTTATTTTTGTAGGTAGAATTGATTTTTCTAAATCAATAAACATAGTCACTGCAAGGGCTCTTGGGTGGCTTAGTCAGTTAAGTGTCTGACTTAGACTCAGGTCATGGTCTCACAGTTCATGGGTTCGAGTTCCATGTGGGCTCTGTGCTGACAGCTCAGAGCCTGGAGACTGCTTTGGATTCTGTTTATCCCTCTCTCTCTGCCCCTCGCCCACACACACTCTGTCTCTCAAAAATAAATGCTAAAAAAAATTTTTTTAAAAACATAGTCACTACAAACGGTGACAGTTTTATCTTTTCCCTTTCAATCCTATATCTTTTAATTATTTTTCTTCTCTTATAGTTTTGGCCAGTTCCTCCAGTACACATCTAAGAACAACTCTTGTGAACTAGGAAGGATTTGAAGCTATTTTTATTTCTTTTTTGTGTGTTTATTTCAAGTTTTTATTTAAATCCCTGTTAGTTAACATATAGGGTAATATTAGTTTCAGGTATAATTCAGAGTATAATTTAGTGATTTAGTGATTTATCACTTACATATAACACCCAGTGCTCATCACAAGTATCCTCCTTAATATTCATCACCCATTTAACCCGTTCCCCTACCCATCTCCCCAAACTATTTTTATTTCTATTTTTAAAAATGAGGAAACTCTTGGGCACCTGGGTGGCTCGGTCAGTTGGGCTTCCAACTTCAGCTCAGGTCATGATATCACGGCTCGTGAGTTCGAGCCCCACGATGGGCTCTGTGCTGACAGCTCAGAGACTGGAGCCTGCCTCGAATTCTGTGTCTCCCTCTCTCTCTGCCCCTCCCCTGCTCATGCTCTGTCTTTCTCTGTCTCAAAAATAAATAAACATTAAAAAAAATTTTTTAATGAGGAAACTGAGGCCCAGAGAAGTCAAGTTATTTGTCCAAGAACTCATAAGTACCTGCTGTTTAAAAAGTATAAGCATAGTTTAAAAAGTAAATAATCAAATTCCTTGAAGCAAATTTTAAAAATAGAGACAAAAATAAATAAAATACACATACAATGGTCATCCAATGACTAAGTGCCATTAATATTTTGGGTTATAGCTTTTCAGACTGTTAAAAATAATATGTATTTTAATTAAACAAGATTATACAATAATGCTGTCTTGTAATGTGTTTTTCCACTGAGCAATTATCAAAAATATATTTTCAAGTCAATGAATACATTAAATGTTTGCATAGTATTCTATCTGATGGCTGTAACATACTTAAGCATTAAGTTAAACATCCCACAATTGCGAGACACCTACTTTGGTTTCCATTTTTCATTCTTATAAACAACACGGCAAAGAATTTCATTGTGACTAAATTTTTACCCAAAATCTGATACTTTCTTTAGTACAAATTCTTTCTTGAAAGTGGAATTGCTAAGTCAAAAGTTATACAAAATATTCAGGCCCTTGATATCTGTTGGTAAGACATGACTTTTAGCAGGTATGTAACAGACAATGAATAATTCCATGTTGGCATTTTTTCCCCTTTCCCTCATACAAGATTCACTAGTCTTGTCACTTGGCTCTACCCATCCTCTCCCATTTCCTAACTGGAAAATCCCAAGCCTGATCTTTTCTCAACCCCATTTTAGTCATTCAGCAACATCCAATAGTTTTGTGTGGAATACCTACAACTTTCCAAGTTCTGAAGATACATGCGCTTGGAGCTTATGTTCATGGAGCTTGCATTCTAGTGGGGAGAGACATATATTAAACATAACAAATAGGTAGTTATATGGCATGGTCAAAGACGCTGAGTGATATGGGGAAAAGAAAACTAGAGGCAGATGATGGGGAACCGGAGTAGTAGTGAGAGATGGGGAGATAGTTTGCAATCTTACAAAGGAGGGTCAGAGTAGGTCTCTGAGCAGGAGGCACTTGATTAGACTAGATGGAGGTGAAGGAGAGAGGGGGAAGCACATTCCAGGGAGAGGGATTGGCAAAGGCCTTAAAGCAGGAACTTTCCCCATGTGTCAAAGAAGAGCGAAGTCAGCGTGGCTGGAGCCAAGTAAGGACTAGGCAAAATAGATCAAGGGGGCCTGGGGGAATGCCACATTATACAGGAACTGTGAGGTTATGTAAAGACTTTGGCTTTTGCTCTTAGTTTGAAGATTTTGAGCACAGGAGTGACATGGTCTGACTTCCAATTTATAAGAATCACTCTGATTGTTAAGAACAGACAGTGGAAGCTGGGAGACCATGTAGGAATCTCCTTCAGTAATCTAGCCAAGGGGTGATAGTGGCTCAGACCAGGGATGGGCTGTGGAGGTAGGAAGAAATAGTCAGGCTGTGCAGGTCTGAAGGAAAGCCAATATTTACTGTCGAATGTGTGAGTATCTTCTGTTGGCCCTTCTGGATTCAGTCTCTGGCTCTCCCTATGGTACTCTGTGCCCTGAGAGGCTGACCTGTATGAACTGCATCAAGTCTCATTTCTTTCTATTTCCCAATGGATTTGGCCAAAAGGAGTACTAGCTGGGGGGTCTGAGGGAAAGCGGAGCGTGAGGTTGGGGCAGATTTCCTCAACTCCCTCCTTGCTGGTTTGTCTGTACCTTCTACAAGAGGCTGCAGCTCGAAGCAGACAGCCCACTTCAGAAAGTTGCCCAACTGGGTTAGAGAATGGTTCCTCCCTTTACCCCCCAGACCTAGGTGGTAACAGTCTGCTGCTCCGCCAGCCCCAGAGTACTGCACTATGACTGGTTGCTTTTCCAACACCCTACCCATAAATTTGTAGCTAGTCTCTTTTTTTCCATTCTCCTCAAATCACCCAGTTTAAGTGTGCCAACTGTTTCCTGCAGGGACCCTGACTGATAGATTGGATGCAGATCATGAATGAAAGTGGAGTTGGCTACAAGACCCAAGGTCTACCAGGTTCTCCCTTTCCATACAACTCTGTGCTCCAAACCTGGCCAAGGTGACTCTGGGGCCTTCATTCCCCTTGGAAGTAACCACATTGCATAGAGCCTCAAAAAACTGAAAAGTAATGGTAAAAATGGTCACATTCTCCCATCCCCAGATCTCCAGACAAGGGCAGGTGTGGGAAGAGTACTGGACAAGGGATCAAGAGGCTCCCTGGTCTGGTTTCTATGGATTAATTCCCTGAACAACCATTAGCAGGTCACTTGATGACTCAGAGCCTCAGTTTCCTCATCTATAAAATTGGCAATAATGAAACCAAATTCAAAGAATTGTGGATAAAGATCAAATAACAATGCCTGTCTTGACAGCATGTGATCTGGCGTGTGAGCTGGGAGACAGAAGGCCACAGTTTGTATTCTGCCTTCGTGGTTGACAAGCTGCATGACCTTGAGGACATTTCTAAGCCTCAGTTGTCTCACCTATAAAATGAAAATAGAATTAACATCTCCAGCAGAGCCTGGCGAGTAAATTTTCAATAAGTGTTACATAGTTGACAAATATGAAAGTATTTCCTTCTCCCTGTCTGGGAAATGAGGGACTCGAACTTTTTAAAAAATTTTTTGGTTCATGGTTCGTGGTTTTGATTTGGTTGGGTTCATGGGTTTGAGCCCCACATCGGGCTCTGTGCTGACAGTTTAGAGCCTGCTTCAGATTCTGTGTCTCCCCCTCACTCTGCTCCTCCCCTTCTCGTGCTCTGTGTGTGTGTGTCTCTCTCAAAATAATAAATAAACATTAAAAAAATTATTTTATATATACATAGATATAGATAGATAGATAATGATTTTCAGGGTTTTAAAATTTTATAAGACTGGTATCATCTTAAGAGTCCATCTGCAACTTGTTTTGGTTTTTCCCTCCCACAATACGTAGGCGAGATTCATCCATTTTGACATGCGTGGGTCCTGTTTATTAGTTTTTACTGCTGTGTGGCATTACGTTGTATGCATTTGCCACAATTTATTCAACCATTCTCTCGTGGATGGACATTTCCACGATTTTCCACCTTGGAGGGCTGCAAATAATGCTGCTCTGAACATCCCGATGACGGCCTGCTTGTGCCCACATCCAGGTTTCCCAGTCTGAGTGAGTGTCTTTGCCGTCCGGCCATATGCTAGCGTAAGCCCAGCTGAGAAGGGGGAAGCAGGGGGTGGAGGGAGAGGCTGGCCTGGGGTGGGGGTGGGAAGGAGGCATGGGGGAGCTGAATCTTATTTAACAGGTTTTGAAGGCTTTGTAAGTAACAGCTCTTAAAACACAATATTTTGAAGATTTAAGTGTAAATGAATCAGAGCCATATGGATTACATTTGCCTTAAATTACATAGGATTTAGAGCGGGGCTCAGTGCTCTGGGGCAAAGGTGCAGGCATTTCATGGGTTGCCTCCTTTGCTTGCCAAAGACCCGGATGCCCCCCGCCGTCCGGAGCCCTGGCTGTGGAGGAGGACAAATACTAACTGCCCAGGTTTGCTTGCCACACAGCCCGGGAAACTGCGGAGCCTCAGAGCCTGGGCCCTGGGATGCCCTATTCCTAGTTCTTGCTCTGCCCCTGCTGTGCTGTGTGGCCTTGAGCCAGATGCCCTGCTTCTCTGGACTTTAGTTTCCTTCTTTGTAAAGTGAGATATCTCGGAGGTGGTATAACATAGTGATTAATCAGAGTGATTAAGATCTGGATTTGAAACCATCCTTTAACTACTTTTTGGCTGTGAGACCTTGGGCTAATTATACTCAGCCTTTTTATGCCTCAGTTTCCTCACCTATAAAATGGGAATATTAATAGTATCCACCTCGTAGGTGGTTGTGAAAAATAAATTTGCTAGTAGAGTACCCAGAGGGTGCCTGGCTCCTAGGAAGCACTCAGTTTGCACCACTTTTGTTTTGTCTTTATGGTCCTTACCACAGACGGGCCCAACTCTGATTTTCCCTGGCATTCCCAGGCAGAGGTGATGGAAGTGAACCTGACAAATGAGACAGGGCTACATGGTGCTCAGCCACTTCCCATTCTTTTAGCAACATTTCCATTACGGGGCTATTAATTCATATCACTTTATTTTTTAAGTTCCTTTATTTATTTATAGGGGGAGGGGCAGAGAGAGAGGGAAAGAGAGAATCCCAAGCAGGCTCCACACTGTCAGCGCAGAACCCTATGCAAGACTCGAACTCAAGAACCTCAAGTTCACGACCTGAGCTGAAATCAAGAGTTGGATGCTTAACTGACTGAGCCACCCAGGCACCCCTGTACCACTGTAAAAGTGAATACATACACATATACTTATAAGGGGATCGTGCTGAGTTATTATCTCTTTTTTTAACTTTCACTAGACCACATATGTGTCTCCGTGTCATTAATATTCCTCTACACCATTTTTCTGTATCTGAACAGGAACACAGTAAACCAACATGGATCAAGCACTTACCATGCACCAGCCTCAGTGTTAAATATTTTCCATGCATGTTCTCATTTAATCTTCAACAAGAAAATGAATATCGTATTCTGATCATCTCCATTTTACAGCTAAGGAAACTGAGGCTTGGAGAGGCTTAATAACTTTCCTAAAATATCACTCAAGCCCGGACCTGCTGACTCTGGAGTGTATGTGCTGACCTGCTCCCAGGCACTGCCTGCGGTATCAAAATACATCACGAAGGGACTTCAGCCTCCTATTCTTGGACGCTTGGATTTTTTTTTCTGGCTTCTCACTCTTATCAACAGTATGTGATGAACATTCTTAAACAAAGATCTTTGCCTACATTGTGCTCACTTTTTTGGGATAAATTCCTGGAAATTGACAGCCCAGTGTTTGGGGCTTTCCTTATGGAGCTGAGGAGACACAGAGGACTCAGGCTCGTTGGAGGCTGGGCATGAGGGAGAGGTGGGAGGCCCTGGAGGAGATGGGCCCAGCTGGAAGACTGGGATGCCTGACTAATCCACAGGCCACGCACGCTGCTTCGGTTTATCTGAGGCCTGGTTTCCCGTGCTCCTCCGGCTCACCCTGTAACCCTCAGGAATTCAGTTTATTTCCATCCTGGTTTTGCTGACTTTGCTGAAGTCCCTGCTCAGTGGGTCAGCTGCAAAACACAGTCACACATACACACACAGCCCGCCAGGAATCAGGCATGAGGGAAACACTCATTGGGACGAGGGCAAAGAACCTATGAAAAGTGGACAACCCGAATTTACCAAGAAAGAAAATGCCCTGGAAAAAGCTATTCACCAGGCTTGCATAAATCATTTCATCTCTTATTTGAGCTGGGTTAGTTTAACATTTTTATAATGGCTTTATTGTTTTTGAAAAAAATTACATGTTCATTGTTTTTAAAAATTCGTCAGAATAGATGCAAATACATTCAAAGATATAAAAGCATTTTCAAATTCTCCTTTCAGACCAGCTGGTATATAAAACAGCTTTTCAGGGCGCCTGGGTGGCTCAGTCGATTAAGTGTCCAACTTCGGCTCAGGTCATGATCTCTTGGTTTGTGAGTTCGAGCCCTGCGTCGGGCTATGTGCTGACAGCTCAGAGCCTGAAGCCTGCTTCGGATTCTGTGTCTCACTCTCTCTCTGCCCTACCCTGCTCACTGTCTCTCTTGAAAATAAACAAACATTTAAAAGAATAATAAAAAATAAAACAGCTTTTCAAGCGCTGGGTGTCTTGCTAAAATGCAGATTCTGATTCAGGAGTCCTGGGCGGGGACTGAAAGTCTGCATTTCTAACCTGCTCCCAGGTGAGGCCCGTGCTGCTGGGCCATGGCCAAGGCTTCGAGCCCAGTGGAGCACAAGGCGTGTGTGCTAATACAGAGCCTTCTGTCATGCTACTGCCGCTCTCTGGTGACTGCTCAAAATGTTCTCATGTCAGAGAGGCAAGGGATCTTAGAAATCATCTGGTCACAGCTTCTACCGAGGGTAGGGAAACTGAGGCCCACTGGGGGGAATGAGACAAGCCCAAGGCCAGGGAGCTTGAGCCAGAGCATGACAGAGGCTCCAGGTTCCTTTTGTTTCCACACAGCCCAGAACTTAGCTTTGACTGTGGGACCAGCGAAGGCTCTGAGAATGGCTGAGGGGAACTGTGGCCCCTGTAAGGAACGAGGCCACCAGGCAGAGCACAGACCCCAGGCCAGGCACCATCTGCATACTTTAGATGCGTACACTCTCAGAAAATCCCCACAGTGACCCTGCGCAGTAGCATTGTCCACTCCATCGTACACAGGGAAACTGAGGCTCAGAGAGCATGGTGGTCTGGGTCTGCCAGACGTCACACAGCAAGTGGGTGAGGAGCTGGCATCAGGGGTGTGTGTGTGTGTGTGAATGAGAGAGAGAGAAAGAGAGGGAGAGACCCCACACTGCTTCCCAGAGTCCCCTTTCACCTCCTACCTTCAGGGTTTCTGCCTTACTGTGCTTGAACAATGGTTCACTTTCCATCAAGTGAAAACCGGTCTTGTTTGTGAGAAACTATAAGAAATAAACGCAAGGAAAACAAAACAGTGAAACTCAAATCTGGGTCGATCGTGGCACGCTGCAGAGCGCTAGTGCCCTCTTTGTTAAACGGGAAGATTAGCAAACATTAGAGAGGTGTTGGAGAGGGGACTAGCACCAGACTAAGGCTTTCCTCTGGATGAAAGAGAGAGTAATTTTGTAGTGTATGAGCCCACCTTTGGCAGTGCCCTGGGTGGATTTCATCTTTCTTCCCTCTCTTGGGCCCACTACAGCTCCCTGCTCTCTGCTACCTTTCAGCCCTGAGCCGGTGGCATCAGTCAGGACTGGCTTTCAGGAGAGGCACCTGGGCCAGGTTTGACATCGTGGGAGGCCTAAGCCTATGACATCTCTACTTAAGTTCTTTGCTTCCCAGGGGGTCCAGGGGCCTGGGAGTCCGTGAGCAGGCACCCTGGAGCCAGGGCATGCTCCCTCCCAAAAAGATGACCCACCAGCCTGTTTGTCTAATGCGACCACTTTGGAAAAATTGTTTGTTCTCATCCTGCTAAAAACAGCTTCAAAGTGACTCCTGTCTAGACTGTGCCAGGATTGATTATCAGATCCCTGACCTGATCCAAACCACAGGGGGCGTAGTCATTTGCTTTAATGCAATTAAAGCAAAATATAATAATGTATCCAGGCCAGGGACAAGAACAAGGCTCCCTGGAAGGTGGGAGGAGAAAGCAGCTCTGGATAATTTCTTCTCAACTCCAAAGTAGCGAGTTTGGACTTTTCCTGCCTTCGTCTCCAAGGCAACCTTGGGCTCTGGACTCTCCCTTGTCCTGCTGAGCGCCACCAGGTGAGGACAGCCTGGGAGGAGTGGGCGTTGGAGGAAGCAGGCGTGGGGTGGGATGCGGAGAGGATACCGCAGAGCATAGTCTAGGAGGAGTGAAGCCAGAGAAGAAGGAAGGGGAAATGAGAAGAAAGATCACAGGGAGTGGAGGAAAGAAATGCAGCGAGCTCAGTAATTCCCAGATTCTTTGACAAAGTCCCAGTCCCAGGGACAACAGCGCGAGCCTGACAGATCTTCCCAGAGGACAGCAACAGGTGAGGTTAACCAAGTTTCCATAGGAAGGCACCAGGAAAATGGATTTTCAGTTCTCAGTCACAAGAAGTAGAAAGTTCCATCCCAAGGCCTTGGCCTGGTGGTCAGACGGGGCCTTGCTGGCCTCACAGCTCTGTCCAACATCCCAGGTTCTGGAGAGGGTGGGATGACTGCTCACACCATTGCCCCTACCTGCCCAGAACGTCCTTAGGGAATTCCTCAGCCCTTACTGCATACACCCGGTCTGTGGGGACCTCCGCACTCTGCCCGTGGGGCTGCCATGACAAAGTCCCACAGACTGGTGGCTTGAACGGCAGAAGTGTCTTCTCTCGCAGTTCTGGGGGCTGGGAAATCCAAAATCAGGGTGTTTTGAAGGAAGAGGTGTTCCAGGTCTCTCTTGAAGGTCTTCTCCCTGTCTGTCCACATCGCGTTCCCTCCGTGCGTGTCTCTGTCCAAATTTCCCCTTGCAATAAGGCCACCAGTCATACTGGATGGGAGCCCACCCTCATGCTCTCCTTTTGATTTGATTACCCCTGTGAGGACCCTGTCTCCAAATGCAGTCACATTCTGAGATACTGGGGGTTAGGATTTCAACGTAGGAATTTGGGGGGTGGGGCACACAATTCGACCGCCAGCCCGTCCATGGAGAGCTCTCCCTGTTGCCCTGGCAGGAGGAAGAGAAGGACCAGGCTCTGGTGAAGCCCAGCTCGCCCTAGCTCCATGACCTTGGGAAACCTCTGGATCTTTGAGAGCCACCTCCCGGTGCCCACCTCCCGTGCAATGGAAGCCGTAATCCTGCCCCCACTGGGTGCAGACCTGCATGAGCTCCCAGTGCCTTTCCTCTCATGTTTATGTGAATGTCGCAGCTATGCAGCATCCTTGGGAAGCTTGCATGCTCTCCCTTGCCAAACTGAGGTTCCCTGAGAACTGAGAACCGCTTTGTACCCCAGAAAGTATCACCCTTATACCTTTTCTGACTCCTTCCCCCCTCCTCCTGCTGCTGCTACTGCTTCCTATTGGGTTGATTCCCAAGGCTGTCCTTATTTTATTGTTATTGGCTACCACTTATTAAAGACTTCACTGTGTAGATGTGAGCCAAGAGCTTTACAATCTTTATCTCATTTTTTTAAAGTGTATTTATTTATTTTGAGAGAGAGAGTGCTTGTGAGCGGGGGACAGGCAGAGAGAGAGAGGGAGAGAGAATCCCAAGCAGGCTCCATGTTGTCAGCACTGAGCCCAACCCAGAACTCGATCTCACAAACTGTGAGGTCATGACCTGAGCCGAAACCACGAGTATCAGATGCTTAATCGACTGAGCCATGCAGGAGCCCTAATCCTTATGTCATTTTATCCTCACAATAACCCAACAGGATAGGAACTATGAGTAGCTCCGTTTTGCAGATGAATAAACTGAGGTTCTGAGAGTTTGGGTAAGGCCCAGATGACAGAGCTAGGACATTAGTGGGGGAAATCTCAGAAAGGCAGATCTCAGTACTGCAGAGGAAGACCTTGGTCGTGGGCCTCTAGAGCCTTGGGAGAAAGGGATTTGAGAAGTTGCAGAGTCCCGTGGCTCTCCTGGGCCCCATGAGGAACCCCCTCTTGAATACCTTGAGCCCTCAGCCAAGGAGAGACCTGGGGAAGAGCTAGGGGCTCTTGCAACCATCCCAGGCCAACATGCCTGATGCAACTGTCCAGTACATAGTGGCTCAACACATGCATAATAAAAGAGTGATTGTATCCATCAATAGCAATCATAAAAACAGCCGTGTTTGTTATGATGTGACCATCTGCCAGGCTTGGGCTAGGCTTTTGACCCACAGTTTCTTATTTTATTTTGTTTCTCCCAATCCCTAGGGGATAGGTGTGATTACTATCTCAGTTTTACAAGCAAAGAAAGCTGAGACCCCAGAGAGGTTTGGTAACTTGCCCAAGTCTGCCTGACTCCAGGCAGCCAAGTACTACATGAGGGGACTCAAACACTGCCCACAGAAGGTGGCATGTTCATCTAACTGCTCCACCAGCCGTGGGTCCCCAGAAGCCCTCAGCACAGAGTGGGTACTTAAAAATACTTAATTAATGAACTGATCCATTCATCAAACCTAACTCACTGAGACATAGCAACCTAAAAACAACAAAATCTCTGGTCCCATAAGATTCCCTGAGCCCAGTGCCTGGCACATAGTAGGTTCTCAGGAAGTGTTTGTGAAACGAATGGCCATGTGACCCCTAATGTGAGCAACTCTGCACATAAATTTCAGCTCCAGGCACTTTGAAGTACCCCCAGGGGACAGCTGCTTTTCTTGTTATCGAGCCCCCCCAACCAGTCCCCACCCCCGCCCCTACCCCCCCTGGCCCCCTGGGCCCATCCAGGCCAGGGACCTGGGGCCGCCAGAGCCAAGAGATAAGGATGATGGATGGCCAGTCGCCTGGCTCCACAGAAGCCTGGGGTTTCCTGGGAGCGGGAGACAGTCTAGTGATTCCAAAGCCCCGTGGAATTTGAGTGGAGAGAGCTCGAGGAGGGGGTGGGGTGGTGTCCGAAGTGTCCCTATCTCTTCAGAGACGCTGGACCCGACAGGAGGTTTCGGCACCCCCTGGCTGCCTTGATCTCCTTCCTTGTCGACAAGGCTTCCTTTCAGCATGTATGGGACGCCAGGGCTCGTCAGTGGGAGGCTACTGGACGCCATCGCCGCTAGCCCATCCTGCCCCTCCCCTGGGACATTGGGCCCAGCATCTGGAGGCGGGACAGGCTTGCTTCCCACTTTGCAGTCTGCGCTCTACCAGACTTGGCAAAACAAAACAAAACAAAAATCACTTAACATTTTGTATCCCTAAAACTTACACAATGTTATATGTCAAATAGATTCAATAAATTTCAAAGAAAAAGAAATCACAACATCTGGACCTATGTTCCCTCATTTGTAAAATAATTCTCAGGTATTCCCTTCCAGCAGTGCTGAGACAGGATCCTAAGTAACTAAGAAGGAAGCAGCTGGGGCAAAAGACACTGGATTCTACCTCGATGAGGCGGCCAGCTCGTCCTTAGATCCAGACAGTACCATGCATTGGTTTGTGTACATTTAAATCTCAGATCCCCAAACCAAGAGGCTTCATAGCTTCAGGTAGATTCTAAAGGCTGAGCATGTTAGATTTTGAAGGACTCTGAGAAACTGAAACTTGTAAATTTTTTTGTCTTTTCCTTCTCTTTGGACTTGTTTATTTTAAACTTTAAATATATATATATTTTTTTAAATGTTTATTTTTTTTTGAGAGAGAGAGAGAGAGAGAGAGAGCACAAGTAGGGGAGGGGCACAGAGAGAGGGAGGCACAGAATCTGAAACAGGCTCCAGGCTCTGAGCTGTCAGCACAGAGTCCAATGTGGGGCTTGAACCCATGAACCGCGAGATCATGACCTGAGCCGAAGTTGGATGCTTAACCAACGGAGCCACCCAGGTGCCCCAAAAAATATATATTTTTAACACAAATAATACTTGAATATATCTTCCTTGTTTAAAAAAATACAGATAAAGTGCCCAGACAGGGTACCCTCAATCCTGAATACCCTCAATCCAGGGTCCCTTCACTTTTCTTCCCAGAAGCCATCATTTGGGGATGCATCCCCCAAACCATCCTCAGCACCTTTTCATATATATCTGCTCACCCACAGAAGATGTGAAGAGTTGTCTATACTGTAAAGGGAGGGGGGTTTATATAAGGAGAACCAGTCCATCCTGGTCTTGATACTTTGCTTCCACCACTCAGCCCTATGGCCTAGAGACCCATCCGTGCTGGGACGTACGGATCCATCTCATGTCCCCTAACTGGGATACAGCTCTTGACTGAGTGGACCCGCCCTCCAGATAAGCTCCGACAAGGGGAAACTTGGTCTATTTTGTTCACAGATGCTTCCCCGTGTCTAAAACAGGGCCTGGCAGTAGTTAATAACTATTCTGTGAATGAATGAAGAGATCAATCGATGAACGATCCACCGCATGTAACCCACCCCTTACCTGTGGATATGTCCATGGCTTCCAACTTTTCACCAACTCAGACTGCTACAGTGAGGCTCCTCAGACATCGTTCCCATGTTCACTTTGGAGGAGCAGTAACTTTAGGGGCTCCCAAAGCCCCAAAGAGCTTCCAGTAGGAGTTCATACATGAGAACAGGGAGTCCAGAAAGGGCAAACAAGTCACCCCAAGGTCACCTCACACATTAGGGATTGATTTGAGTTTCTCTTCCTTCATTGACTCTCTTCAGACTTACCCTTTCTCTGACCTCAACCCATGCTTGTGTACCTCAGGAGGGTGACTTTAGGGCCAGAAGATCTGATTCACTTGGCATTGAGAAGGAAGACCCTCCAGAATCAGAAGGTTTTTGTCCTGGGGCTTTCGTCCAATTATTGAGACTTTGAAGGATCTGGGGAAATCATGTTTCCTCCCTGAGACTCTGTTTCTCTAATTTGTAAAGTGATAGAAGATTCTTGCTTAACTCTTTTTTTGTAATGTTTATTTATTTTTGAGAGAGAGAGACAGAGTGTGAGCAGGGGAGGGGCAGAGAGAGAGGGAGACACAGAATCCGAAGCAGGCTCAAGGCTCTGAGCTGTCAGCACAGAGCCCAACGCAGGGCTCCAACCCACAGACCATGAGATCATGACCTGAGCCGAAGTTAGACGCTTAACTGACTGAATCACCCACGTGCCCCAATTCTTGCTTAACTCTTGAAGTGAGGATGACAAGAGAGAGTTCGCAAAACAGAAAAGAACATAGGAATCTGAGAATTGGTTTATGATGTAGAATTTTTTAAAACATATTTTAGGTTAAAAGATATAGAATGTTTCCACTTTTATAAAAAGGAAAAAGAAAAAAACTGCACATGTATATTCTATATATGTGCTCTCTTCATATAATATACATTGAGAGACAATAAGTTTGTGTCACTGCAGAAAAAGCGACAGCAGTTATCCAGCAAATGTTCATTGTCAGCGCTTTCCTGGGAGTTCAGTATTGCAGAGGAAGGAAGGGGAAGCTAGTAATATTTTCTTGCTATACCCCGTTTTGTTTGATTTTGTAAAAGCTTAATAGAACAAAACATATATTTACATATTAAATATGTAACCTCAAAAAATCAAAAGTGAAAAGATAAATATTACTATAGGAAAAAAATCAAAGCAAAGGTCATGAATCATTCACTTGCAAAGAAAAAGGACAAATAGCTAAACAAAAAAAAAAGGCTAAATCTTAGAGTGATCAAATAGAGATTAAAACAACAATGGAATTCCTTTTTGTGCCTGTTGGATTGTAAGAAGTGATATGAAATAAAGACCAAAAGGTTTTCGTTCTTGCCCTAGAGAGATGGTAATCGTGACTGGGATTAGCAGGAAATGGAGGGGGAGGGGCACCCGTACCCCTGATGGTGATGACAAGTCTGTCCTGTCCTGCTCCCTGGCACTCTGATAGACCCATCTCCAGGACAAGCAGAGATGACAGGACAGAGTCCCTGCTTCCTTTGGCTTCCACCTCCTCCCCATCATAGAGACCCACTGTGGCGTCCACTGGCTCACTGCTGCCCACCAGGGACACTCTACTTTCATCGTACCTAAATCCCCCTTCTTCTGATAAAGAGTCCTGGATCCTGTGACACAACCAGAAAAGACTGGGAAGGTGCCTGGTGCAGGCAGACCGTTCTTCCTTACTCCCAAAAGGATTGCTAGGTTCCGAAGGGAATACCCGTTGTGAGGTCAAAGGTCATCTCTGTTCCGCCCCTGCCTCTAAGCAGCCCTACATGCTTATTTGGATTTATTTGGATGGGTTTTTGTGGGACTACAATGCCATACTAGGAAAAGCCTTTAGCAATCATCTGGTGCAATAGCCCAGTTTTATATAAGGGGGAATGGAGGCATAGGAGGGCTTAGGAGAGATTCAAACCACCCAACTGATTAGATAGAGCTATGCGCGGCCAAGGCCTCTTGACTCCGGGTCCAGTCCCCTCTCTGCTCAGATTCTCCCGTTGCTGTATCTTTTTTTTTTTTTTTTTTTTTTTGAGTACTGGGTCCATTCTTTAATCTCTGTACAGCGAAATCTATTATTTCCCTGGCTATGGCTAAAACTCCCACTTGTTCAGTGGTGGAAGATATACATTCACAATGTAGAGAATAAATATGAAAGGGAAAAAATACAGTTCTGATACAGCTGTAATAGCATTAATAATAAATTGTAAATATCAACAATAAGGAATGAAATTAAATCATTTTAAAGAGTAAAAAATTTTAAATAAATCAAAGTCCCCTGATTATATCACGACATACAAATGCAAAGCACAAGTTGTTAGTGTGCTTGGCACAATGCTCTCCCCTTTGTTTTACTTGGTACATCCCCTTGATCAAGAGAGCTGCTCAGGGAGAGAAGGAGGGCATAGAAGCAGCTCGAAGCCCTAATTCAGTCTCTATCACAAAATTCATGTGAAGTACTTACTTACCTGCCTAAAATGAGTCTCGGTGTTAAGTAGATTCTATTTTTAAATTCTCAGGTAAAGACTTGGGGCACCGGGGTGGCTCAGTTGGCTAAGTATCTGACTTCAGCTCAGGTCATGATCTCGCGTTTCATGGGTTCGAGCCCCACATCAGACAATGTGCTGACAGCTGAGAGCCTGGAGCCTGCTTCGGATTCTGTGCTTCCCTTTCTCTCTGCTCCTCTCTCTCTCTCTTTCAAAAATAAATGAATGTTAAAAAAATTTAAATGCTCAAATAAAGACTATAAAATGGTGGTTAAAATTAGAACCAGGCAGGGGCGCCTGGGTGGGTCATTTGGTTGGGTGTCCGACTTCGGCACAGGTCATGATCTCGCGGTTCTGAGTTCAAGTCCCACATTGGGCTCTTTGCTGAGAGCTTGGAGCCTGGAACCTGCTTTGGATTCTGTGTTTCCCTCTCTCCCTGCCCCTCCCCCGCTAATGCTCTGTCTCTCTCTCAGAAATGAATAAACACTAAATAAATAAATAAATAAATAAAACAAAAAGTAGAACTAGGGAGACTTTTTTCATAAATAGCTAGATAGTAAATGTCTTGGGCTTTGTAAGATATATAGTCAGTTTGCAATAACTCTGTCCTTGTAACCTCGAAAGCAGCCACAGGCAACATGTAAATAAATGAGTGTGACTATGTTCTAATAAAACTTTATTTATAAAAACAGGAAGTGGGTGGGGAGGGCAGGATTTGGCCCACTGGCTGCAGTTCACCCTGCACAGAGCCCTGGTTGAGAGCATGGGCTTGGAAGTTGGACTTGATGTGGAATCCTAACTCTGCTACTTTTTCATCTGTGAGACCTTGGACAAATTGTATAATTATTTGAGCCTCATTTGTAGAATGAGGATAATAATTGTGCCTGGTCATAGAATAGCTAGTCAGGTATGACTCAGGCATGTTGTAGGGGCTCAGTAAGTGGAACCTGAACAGGTAGGACACAGCCTGCTGTGCTGGAAAAGACCTGGGTTCCCATTCTAAATCGACTGCCCCAGCCATTTAACCTTCACCAGGACTGTCACCTAACATGTCCAAAACTGAGTTTCCTCCCCTGTAAAATGGGGAAAGAAACTTCTTTATCACCAGGACTTTTATGTACATTTTCTTACTTAACTCTCAAAACAGCCCTTGTAATTGTTACTGTCCCCATTTTACAGAACAGGAAGACAAATCACAGAGAGGTGAAGGGCCATTTAGGTAGCAAGTTGTAGAAGCAAGAGATTTAAGGTCATGATATTTCTTTCCACTCCACCATCTTGCCCCCTCAGAAAACGAGAGGAGAGCTTCATAGAGTGTTCCAGTCCACAAAGCTGTGAACGCCTGTGCCGCCCACCTGGCACCTGAATCTCCTACCCACATCCCTGCCCAGCCTCTGGCTCCACAGCACCAGGAGAGGGAGCTCAGCACTGCCCTGAACAACGCATTTCCTCTTTGGGCAGTACTGACTGTGGCGAGGTCATGGATTGGATGAATCTTCACTCCTGTCACTTCTGTCAAGAGTCCACAGGCTCTCTGGAGGACCCCCCAAACCTTGATCACCCTTTTTCTCTGGGACGCTCAATCAAGATGTGATGACAGCTTTTACATCCCCTCACTTCCCAGCATATTCCTGCAGACCAGGGGACATGGCATGGAGATCCCTGGCCTTCCTGCTGCCCCACCCTGGGCCTGCTCTGGTATGTCTATACCCTTGGAAGCCTGTGGCGCCCAGAACAGCGTTCCTGCCCAGCGGGCTGAGCTGTCACGAAGGTGAGTCAGCTCGCTCCCGTGATAACATCTGCACAGCCGGCCTGGGAGGCAGGTGTTTCTTACACTGGAGGGATGGGTTTGGGACACAGAGGAGCCTCTTCTGTCCTTGCTGAGCCTTCCCCTGGGGCAGAGAGTAGGGGTGGGGAGAAGAAAGGCCTCCCTTTCCGAGAACAACTTTTGAGAAAGGGGTGTATCAGTGTGACTCTTACAGAAAGGGGTCTTCAGGAACCTGCGAGAACAGCTGAGGAAGGAAGGAGTGGCTCAGAAGGGGGCACGGTCGTAGTGGAGACAAGCTTTGTGATTTCTGAGGCTGTGAGGATGAGGAGGGCCTCATGGCACCAGTGTGATGGTTCAGAAGACACCCATCCTCCTGGCTGCTGGACAAGGCCACTGGGCTGAGCCAAAATACCTGGATTCTATCCCCAACCCTGTTGAAAAATTCCTGTGACGTTACACTGAGCACATCTCCTCTCTGGGCCTTGGTTTCCCATGTGCAGATGACTGCATGGGGCTCCCTCAGCCTCTCCAAGAGACAGTATGGCATCATGGGGGGAGGAGAGAGCTCTCAGCGTGAGTCCACATCTGCCTCTCCTGGCTGTTTGACTATAGGCAAGTCACTTCACCCCTGAACCTTGGTTTTGTCATCTGTAAAATGGGATTATGACAAAGTGCCCCATGTGCCTGGTCCTACTCAGTGCCCAACAAATGGTATTTGTTGTAGAGGTTATCTGGGGCCCATCCCCCTTCATATTTTGAGATTCTAACAGTGGGTGTGGGAGAAATGGGGTGCATGAAGATGCTGAATGACCCCTAGGTCCAATGTTGAGGGACACGGGGGCTTTGGCCACCCCTACGCATGTCCTGAACATTCCTTCTTCCAGGTCTTTGCCTCCCCTGCTTCCTGCCCATTCTAGAACACCTTTTCTGCTCCCATTCACCCCTGCCCACCCTCCAGGGGTCTGCTCAAGCATCATCTCCCCCCAGAAGTCTTCCACGGCCTCTTCCTCCTCTGACACCTTAAGGCTTCTCCTCGTAAAACCCATGTGGGCAGCCTTATATTTTGCATTACCTGATGGGTAAAGTGGATCTGTGGGAGGGGCCGGCTCTCCATGAGGCACGGAACCTAGCACCCATGACACATTTAGGGGCCACAAAAATGCTTTCACTCTTCCTTTTAAAATTGGGATTAAAAAACAAAAAAAATTATAATAATGAATATATTAACAATGAATCCAACCTGAATCATATTCATCTTTATGCCAATGAGGTGGTATTTTATTTTTAAATTTTTTTATGTTTGTTTATTATTGAGACAGAAACAGAGCATGAGTGGGGAAGGGGCAGAGAGAGAGGGAGACACAGAATCCGAAGCAGGTTTCCAGGCTCCAAGCTGTCAGCACAGAGCCCAATGTGGGGCTCAAACTCACAAACCATGAGATCATGATCTGAGCTGAAGTCGGACGCTTAACTGACTGAGCCACCCAGGCACCCCATCACGATGGTATTTTAAAAAATAATTTTTGGTGGCACTCCCTGCATGAAAGGCACAGGAGGGCCAACATGCCCAGCATGGCCCTGGCTGCCAGGCCATCTAGGCCTTGCTGTGCACCCAGGTCTGGCACAGGTCTCTGCCCAGAAGTGCTGGCTTGTGAGTTCCAGGAGCAGGAGTGAGGTCAGTGCTGCGCACCACATCCCTGGTACCCAGCCCATGGTGGGTGCTTGATATAATATATATGGTGGAGGAATGGCAGTCAGAAGGGGTGTGTGTGTGTGTGTGTGTGTGTGTATGTGCCTGTAACACTCAAGGAGGGGTCTCTCCTGCATACCTCTGCAGAATGTGCCTAAGCAGAATCAAACCTGGGCTCTTAGAATTACAGACTCATATGAAGTGGGAGTTTAAAGGGATAATTGATCCATTCCACAAATATTTCTTAAGCACCCATGATGCACAGGCACCATGCACAGGACCTTGGAGGACACTACCAGCCTGAGTTGTGTAAGGGGGCCTTACAGAGGATACTCAGAGGGACTTCCAGGGGTCTAAATAACATCTGAATGGGTAAGTGGAGTTTGGAATCTGCACACGTAAAATGTCCTTCCTAGAGAGACCTTCTGACATCAGACTGTCAAAAGGCCAGTGCCTCCAAAATGTGAGGAACCACTTGTTCAAGTCCAGGATCCAACAGGCTTTTCACAGTTTGAGACATTGAGGGCCAAGACAAGGAAATGACTTGTTCAAGGTCACACAACCAGTCAAGGGCAGAGGTGGGCTGCTCCAAACCTGGACATCTCCAGGAGAAGACCCCTTCAGCCATTGGCAAAGGGATGGCTGGAGAGGGGCGAGCAATGGAGCTGATTCTGAGGGTCTTTGGATTCAAGAACCCCCTCCTCTGAAGCCCTGAGCCCCCAGCACACACACATGCCGACACGCACACTCCCAGCTGTCTTTCGCAACATCCCCCAGGTTCACCCATCGGAGGCCTGGTGCTGGGCCTGCCTTGAGTCAAACGCAGATAACCTCTTCCAGGGATGTATAAACATCCAGTGGGTGTCCAGGGCAGAAGAATGTGGAAATGGGTTCTTTTCCCTCTGAGCACTGGACATCTTCTGGCAGACTGTGTCAAAGTTACCATGACCTCTCAGATCTGGGCCTGAGGTTCTTTGATTCCCCGTGTCTGTGGCCCCAGATGTTTTCTCACTGTAAGATGACATTCCCAACCTCAACAAAGAAGGTTTCCCAAAGCTGGGATCCCACACTCTCGCACGTGCCTTTGTCAGAGCCCCACACTTCCCATGGCTTGCATCCCACAAGGTAGGGACTGCCAGCTGTGGGCTCGCCCCTCCTTCTGAAGGGTGTTAATGGTGGTACATACAGGAGATTTTATGTGGAGACAACTGGTTTGAATTTAGGGGGAGGACACAGGGGAGCTAATTAGAAAGCCTAGTTGTGGTAAATAGATATTTGTTTTATCCTACTTTTTAGAGCACTAAATCTTAGAAAAACACAACCGACCTTGAAATTAAGCAACACCTTTTTTCCCTCAGCTACAATTTGTTACCAGGTTTAAAAAAAAAAAAAAGCACCTCTCCAAATATTTGATCAAATGAATCAGGCAGAAATGGGCTGAGGCTCTGTCCAAACCGAGGGACCAGAAAATGTGGTGGACGACCCTCCCAGCAACCCCAGGGGCTGCAGGTCTAGTCTCACAGCCCCCGGTAGATGGAAGGGAAGCAGGTAGGGATGGCAGGGAGAATTTTGTAGAACCATGCCCGCCCTCTGCCCAGCATTTCTAACAAAGTGTTGCAAGCCGTTGCCAATGTTCAGAAAGAGAAAAAAAAAAATGAATCCACCCCATCTTTATTCAAGCCTTCTGGTTGCTATTTGCCAGGTCTACTTCATCTAGGAGAAGGACAGAGATGATTTCTGCATGTGTTTGAAGTGGCCTGGAATCCATTTTTTAGAAATAGAGACTATGTCATTGAATTACATGATACCCCTTGAATGGCCAGCATGCATGTGTGTGTGCGCGCGCGCACACACACACACACACACACTCGGTGCTGCTCAAATGACACCCTCCTCACACAGCCTTCTCCTTGGCCCTCCACCCAGACTCTCCTTCTGTTTCCTCAGGACTTGCAGAGAACTTGGCAATTCCCTCTCTTCCAAAACTTCCTATGCTCAGCCTCACACTAGAATTACTCTTGCAAATGAAAATCTCTTCCAGTTGTCAAGAGAGAATTCAAAGCTTCCCTCACACTAACAACCATGAATAACACAACCAAGTTTCTTAGAGGCAGAGACACCAATAAAACCTCCTCCCAGGACACTTGTGAGAATGAAATGCCTGTAGGTTGGCCCAGCACATAAGTGGGCACTCAGTGAATTGTCTGTAGGTTGGCCCAGCACATAGTGGGCACTCAGTGAATTGCCTGTAGGTGGGCCTAGCACATAGTGGGCACTATGAAATCCATAATGGCAGGAAAGAAAATGCTTGAGGCTGTCGTTCCAGCCAATGCATATGCCCCAGAATAAATCTGAGGCTGTAACATATTGACAGCTCCCGTATCTGGGTGCCCAATGACATACCTTTTGGGACCAACCAAGCAACTCCATAGAAAATGGAACCATAGAAAATGGGAATTAAAGGGATCATTTATTGCATTTTAAATTCAACTAATATTTAGTAGTTATGTTATTGACTTATGGTTGGATCCTAAATCCTAAACTTGTATAGTCATTGACTCTAAGTTGGAAAATACCTCAGTAATTCATCTTCCTTTCTTACCCCAAGCATCTCCTTACTGGATGGCTGTTTGGCCTCATGAATACTTCTGGCGATAGGCCTCCACCGTTGACATGGTGAGGAGTCAGAAAGTGCACTCTGGTGTTAGGCTGAAATCTGCATTCCTAAAACATTCATCCACTGGTGACCCACGTCAAGACTTGTCAAATCTTCTGCTCCTCTTCCCTGGGGGGCCTTTGAGTCAAGTGAAAACAGCTCTCCTGGCCATCTCCACCCCACTTCTAAACCCCAACTCTCTTGAGAGCCCAACTGAAAACTTCTGGAAAAGACAAGAAAATTCCCCTGTGTTGTTATAGTTCATATGAACTCCCAGGCTGTGTGTGCATCTTGTATTTTTATCTGCCAGAAACAGCCCAAGCTATCCCCAAATCCTGAGTCCACGAGCTTCAGTGGCATGTCTGGGCTCTGGTGACACATCCCCCAAGGTAAGTGGGAAGCCAGAGTCACCAGGTTTGTGCCACCTCCCTCTTCACTTGTTCTCTCAAGGCCATGTCCAGATGAGAAAATCCCCATTTCAGAGAAGGAAGAAGGAAAGACTCTAAATGGGATCAGGAGAATCTCTTGGACTCAACTTCCCCATTTGTGTAGCAGACTGGGTGATCCCTGAAGGGGGATCTTTCTGGAAGTAAAGTTTGAACAAAGGAAAGAGATGTGCTGCCTCTGGGAGGAGGTGCCGGGTGCTGCTGTCCTGGGCTTCCCTTGGCAGCTACACTCTCCATCTGCCAAGTTCTCCTGTGCCAGGGGACTCACAGCTGCACCTGCTGCCTGGCAGGGTCTTCCTGCTGCCCTGCACAAGGCTGACCGCTCTCATCCTTCAGGCCTCTTCTCAAATGTCACCTTCCCTGACCTCACCCCAGTCACCTCCAAACAAGCTGGTCTCCCCTGTACCCTCACCTCTCCTCCCAGTACCGGTCACCGGTCACCATCAGAAATTGCTATTCCCTTGTGTTTGTCTGTAACGTCAGTGTCCTGGTACCGTCAGCTCCACGAGTGGAGAAACCCTGTGTGTGGTGTTTACTGCTGCACCCCTAGTCCCCAGCATAGGGCCTGGCATGTAGTAGGGATGCCGGTGCACGCCGAACACACGAACAAGTGAACAAATCAATAAATGAGCCTGGCTGGTGGTGCCCTGTGGACCGTGCTCCTCCCATGAGCCTCCTCCCCCTTTCCTCTTTCTCTGCCTCTCTTCCTTCTTCCTTCCTGCTGTTCCTGCCTTTCTTCTGCCCGCATCTGTCTTTTTTGTTTATTTATTTACTTTGAAAGAGAGTGAGTGAGCTAGGGAGGGGCAGAGAGAGGGAAAGAGAGAGAGAATCCCAAGCAGGCTCCACATTGCCAGTGCAGAGCCCTATGTGGGGCTTGAACCCACGAACTTCGAGATGAAATCGAGAGTCAGAGGCTTAACTAACTGAGCCACTCAGGAGCCCCCCTCCACATCTGTCATTTTTATTCCAGCTGCCAAGTGTTTTTTCCTGTTCTTCCTTCCTTTCCTCTCACCTGTCCACCTCACATGCACCCTCATGGCCAAGATGTGCCCTGATACCACTACCTCCATGAAGCCCACCAAGATATGTGGGCCAGCTGCCCTCTCAAACACCTAAAACTCTTATTGACCTGGTCCCCTTCCATTAACTAAAGACATTTCTGGATGCCTCCCTAACTACAGCCTCTGCAGGAGGTAGAGAAGGCAGTGAAAAAAAATCCACTACACCCATAGACAGTGTTACTGGACCCATTTCCTAACAGAAAACCGGATCAAAGTCTTCAACACTCTAAATACACTAAGCAAGAGACTAGGCTCACATCAGCCTCTGACCCCAGGGCATCTGGCTTCCCTGCATTCTGTAAACACCAGCCCTGGAAGTTTATGATGAAAATTTCAAACCAAGATGGATGGTACAATGGCATCTCTATGCCCACTTTGTGGCCTCGTATTTTAGCCCCTCATTACCCATGGTTATGTCCCCTAGGATGAGTTTGCTTGTTTGTTTCTTAGACCTCCAGTGCAAAACATCAAGTTAACCACTCTCCTGTGTTCATGGCATGTACCCACCATTAGCTCTTGCTGCCCAGAGCTTACATATTTATTTTTTCTATTCCCTTTTATTTTCATTGCCCTCTCCCATCCTACACACTCACACACACCACATACAAACACAAATGTCCTACTGGTTTGATACGCACTTTAAAAATTTTTTTTCAATGTTTATTTATTGACTTTTGAGAGAGAGAGAGAGATGGAGACACAGGATCTGAAGCAGGCTTCAGGCTCTGAGCTGTCAGGACAAAGCCCGACGCAGGGTTTGAACCCACAAACCATGAGACCATGACCTGAGCCAAAGTCGGATGCTTAACCGACTGAGCCACCCAAGTGCCTCAATACACACTTTGTTAAATGAAATGTTTATTGTTTTCTGTGTTTTTATTGTGAAAAATATAATAACATAACATTTACCATTTCTTTTTTTTTTAATTTTTTAATGTTTATTTATATTTGAGAGACAGAGTGTGAGCCAGGGAGGGGCAGAGAGAGAGGGAGACAGAGAATCCGAAGCAGGCTCCAGGCTCTGAGCTGTCAGCACAGAGCCCGACACGGGACTCGAACCCACGAGCTGTGAGATCATGACCTGAGCTGAAGTCTGATTACCATTTCTAAGTGTATGATTCAGTGACATTAAGTACATTCACAGTGTTGTGCAACCGTCACCCCCACCCATCTGGACAACTTTTCCATCCCCCCAACAGAAACTCTGCTCATTGATCACAGTCTCCCCATGTCTCCTTCCTCCAGCCCCTGACAACCACATCCCACTTTTGGTCTCTATGACTTCACCTATTCTAGATACCTCATTCTAGTGGCATCCCACAATATTTATCCATTTGTGTCTGGCTTACTTCACTTAGGAAAGTGTTTTCAAGGGTGACCCCTATTGTAGCAGGTGTCAGAACTTTATCCCTTCTTATGAGTGAATAATATTCCACTATATGGACATACCACATGCTGTCTATCCATTCACTGTTGATGGATACTTGCATTGTTTCCACTCATTGGCCATCGCATAATGCTGCTATAAACACTGGTATACAAGGATCTGTTTCAGTCCCTCTTTGTAATTATTTTACGTATACACCCAGGAGTGGAATTGCTGGTCATATCATAATTCTAGGTTTAACTTTCTAGCACTGCCAGTTTTCCACAGTGGCTGCACCATTTTACATTTTCACCAGTGGTGCACAAAAGTTACAATTTCTCTATCTCCTTGCTAACACTTGTTATTTTGGGGATTATTTTGCTGTGTTCTTTAATAAGTCATCCCACTGGGTGTCAAGTGGAATCCCATTGTGGTTTTGATTTTTGTTTCCCTGATGACTAATGATGTTGAGTGTCTTTGCATGTGCTTGTTGGCCATTTGTACATCATTTTTGGAGAAGCACCTGAATAGATCATTTGCCCATTTCTTAATTGAGTTGCGTGTGTGTGTGTGTGTGTGTGTTCTTAATTTGTAGGAGTCCTTTATAAATTCTAGATATTAATTCCTCATCAAATACATGATTTGCAAATATTTTCTCCCATCCTATGGGTTTTCTTCCCATTCTCTTATAGTATACATTGATGCACAAAAGGTTTTAACTTTGATTAAGTCCAGTTTTCATTTTTGTGTGTGGCCTGTACTTTTGGTGTAGTATTTAAGAAATCATTGCCATATCCAAGGTCATAGAGATTTTCCCTTATATTTTCTCCTAAGATTTTTGTAGTTTTAGCTGTTAGGTCTAAATGTTTGATCCATTTTGTGTTAAGTTTTGTACATGGTGTCAAGTCAGGGTCCAGCTTCATTCTTTTGCGTGTGGTTTCCCAGGTTTCCCAGCACCATTTTTTGAAGAGACTGTCCTTTGCCCATCGGATGGTTTTGGTATCTTTGTCAAAAATCAGTTAACCATATACGTGAGGATTTATTTCTGGGATCTAAATTCTCTTCCCTTGGTTTATATGTCTGTCTTTATGCCAGTCCCACAACTGTTTTGATCACTATGGCTTCGTAGTATGTTCAAAATCGGGAAATGTGAAACCTCCAACTTCGTCCTTCGTTTTCAAGATTGTTTTTGGCTATTTGGGGTCCTTTGAAATTAGATATGAATTTTAGGCTGGGATTTTCTATTTCTACAAAAAATACTATTGGGATTTTGTTAGAGATTCCATTACATCTGTATGTGTGTGTGCATTTTTAAGTTATGGGATTGTTACAGTTTCTTTGCTTTATCTCTTTTCACCCCATTTTCTAGATCCATCCATGTCGCTATGTGAACATTTAGTCTGTCATATCTGCCAAACCCTGTGATTACCCATCCTCTCCCCATGGAGGGACTCGGGCTCCTTCCCATTCTGCACGACCACAACAAAGGAGCAACACACCCTCGGGCAGGCCCCCTGTGGGTGAGAACCTCTGTGATCTGCCAGTACTTGTGGACCCTTCAGTAGGTGCCAGGTGCTGTGTGAGCACTTAATATGCATCCTCTCATTCTATGATTACAACAACAACTCTGTGAAACATGTACTAATATTTGTCATTTTTACCCGTGGGAGAACTATGGCTCAGAGAATCACAGTGAGGACATATTACACGGAGCCAGATTTTGAATGCAGGGCAGCCTGGCTGTGTCACCTGTAAGCCCCATCATTACATTGCAGGGCCTGTCCCCACCACGGGACATCAGGGTCCAATTTACAAGTCATTTAGCTTCCCCGTGTGCTGACTGCCCAGTGAACACCTGAGCCTGGGGGACGCGGAACCCAAAGAGGGAAGGGGACCAACCCAACATCACCGTCAGCAGCCGGGGGAGCAGGGTAAGGCCTGGAACTCGGTGACTTGACCCCTGCCCATTAGGATGCTCCACACCAGGGTTCAGGAAAAGGGTCACAGTATGCACATCTCCCACAGTGAAAGGCCCTTCTGGCAGCCCATAAATCCGGCTGGACCCTGCTTATCCTGTTTACTGGATTAGTGGACTGGGCGTCTCTGTATAAATCATCCAGGGTGATTTACAGGGAGGCCCTGGAAGGTCCAGGCTCCTGGGGAAGGGCAGATAAGTGCCGCCTGAGCCCACTGGCCTATCTTCCAGTCCCGGTCAGGGCTGATGACAGGGACCCACTGCTCTACTGCCCCCACCAGGGTGAGTCCCTCCACATCCATGTGTCAATCCACCCCTCTTCTTGCAGGCTCCTGGCAGAGTTTAAAGGTTCCAAAGGCAAAGGTACTGGTACTTTTGGGGACAGTCTCCATCAGACAGTGTAAAGGAAGAATGATGAAGTACAATAGGCAATTCGTGAAAGAACAAAGAAGCCAAATGTGAGGGAACAGAGGTTGCCATCTTTTTTATGTGAAATAGCTAACTTTCGTGGACTGCTTACCCTGTGCCAGGCACTCATTCACCTTCTCTTATATCATTTTACTCTACAATAAACATATGTTTCCCCCATTTTACAGATGAGGCCACAGACACACAGAGAAGTTAATTGACTTGACCAGGGCCAAGGTCACAAAACTGGAGTCCCAGAAACAAAGGTTTGATTCAAGCCAGGCAGCCTGTCGCCAGAGCCATGAACTTCACTTCACCATTGCCTCCTCTGTTCATTCAGCTGAGACAGAGATGTGCGTTAGGGTTTGACCAAGCAGTAAGTGAAGCAGAATTCAAGAGATTGGCTTTGCAGTTGGAAAGGCCAGGGTCTAGGTCTCGATTCTGCCACTTACTAGCTTATGACATGGACAAGTCACTTGACTCTCTGTGCCTCAGTTTCCTTGTCTATAATATAGGGGTAATGACAGCACCTCATTACCCCTATATTATAAGGGGGCAGGCCCCTTCTGTGTATTTTGAGTAGTAAGGTAATATATTTAAAATATGCTTGGTATGGGACAGCTGGTTTGCTCAGTTGATAGAGCATCTGACTCTTGATCCCAGGGTCGTGAGTTCAAGCCTCACGTTGGGTGTTAAGTCTACTTAATATATATATGCTTGGCACAATGCTAAGCATGTAGTTCAGCAGTCAGTAAGGGTAAGCTATTACTATTGTTGTTTCTTTATGTTCACCATGATCTTAAGTTCATGAGCCGGTGGTGGAGACTCAAACCTACACAAGGAACTTCAAAGAGCTTGGAGCCTAACAGTACAGAATGAAGGTCCAAACCAGAAGGGGTAGTGAATTCTAAGAGGAAGGACCAGAAACCTCATGGAGAAGGTGGCAAGAACCTGAGCTGTGAAACCCAGGCAAGACTTCCTAAAACTCTGAAGGTGAGGAAACACAGAGAGAGCTTCCTTAGCAAAAGTACATGGTGAGTAATGGAGGACATGCCATCATCTGCCATTCAATGCACTGTTTGTACATGTCTCCCCTTTGGCTGTGATCTCCATATCCATCGAGATGGTGTGCAATTCTTCATCAAGTCTTCTCCATGCCTCCCAATAACAAATCACAACAGATTCCCAGTACATGAGGGCTGGCTGGATGGATGGATGGACGGATGAATAAATAGAATGGATGGACAGGAAACAGGAGGGTGAATGGATGGATGAATGCATGAATGAGAGTGTGGCTGAAGGTCAGGTGTAAGTATGGCGGCTGCCTCATGAGTTCCCACCTCAGAGCCTTTGCCTTTGGGGTTCTCTCTGACTGTATTATTCTTCAAGATATTCCCTTGGCTTCGTTCTCATTTCATTTTAGGCTCTGGCCAAATGCCACCTTCTCAGGGAAGCCTTCCCTGATCACCCAATCTAAAATAAAACCCACTTTGACTCTTGCCTTCCTGTATTTTAAACAGTGTTTATCACTCACCAGCACACTAGGTATTTGCTTGCATCAAGTGTAAGCTCCAGGTGGATGATGCTTTCTCTGCTTTGCTCACTCCTCTGTCAACAGCACCTAGTACACTGCCTGGCACACAGTCAGCTTCTGGGAAACATTTGCTGAATGAGTTGAAGGTTTAATAAGCAGCAAGGAAGGAAGGGGGAAGTCCAATATTGGAAATATCTGAACCTCTTTGCAAAAGTTGAAAAAGTGCTCTATTAAATGATCATGCTGATATGTTCTTTCATTGGTTCCACAATGAGACTGATGTTCTTCCCATGAGCATCTCACTCTCCTTTCTACTCTGAGATATTCACTGTTAACACCTTGGGGCTGGAAATTGTAAACCTCACTTTGATGGGTGAGGAGACGGAAGCTCAGAAAAGCTAAGAGACTTGCCCAGGATCATACAGCTACTCAACAGCTGAGCCAAATGTCTTATCCACTCCACCTCAGGCATCTATTATGTACCTACTGTGTGGCCCATGGCACATTCTTTCTTGGGGCTGCAGTTCCTCCTACCTCAGGTCCACCCTGAGCAGGGCCAACAAGCAAGAGCTGTGACTCGACCTCTGAGCCTGTGTCCCTCTGATTCAGGAGCCTGTGCTCCTACTTTGCCCCTCCTGCACCTCATCCCCAGGCCCCCTCTTTTCAACTCTGCCCCTTCTGCTGCCCCGCACCTCTCTTCAGGAGTCTCTACTTCTTCCATGGGCCGCCATCTTCCTTTCGACTGTGTTCCTCACCCACCCACCCCTTCTCCCTCTCCTTCTGTGGGTTTTTTCCCCCACATCCACGAATATTCTCAAGTCTTCCCCATTTTCAAAAGAAGTTTCACCCCAGTTCTTTTTCTCCTTTCTACCACTTCCTCTTTCTCCTTAATTTCACCCCCAAACTTTTGGGGGCAAAAATTATTTTGTGTCCTTTCCAGCCAGTACTCGCCACAAATGACTTAGTCATTGGACAGACTTGGATCTCAGTCCTCACTCTATCCTTTTAACCATTTTTAAGTGTACAGTGGAGTGACATTACATACATTCACATCTTGGTGCAAACCGCCATCCAGCTCCAGAACGTTTTCATCATCCCAAACTGAAACCCTGCACCCATTAAACACTAAGTCCCCATTCCTTTCTCCCCTCAGGCCCTGGCAACCACCATTCTGCTCTCTTTCTCTGTGAATTTGGCTCTTCTAAGTACCTCCAATAAGTGGAGCCATACAAAAATTCATCCTCTGTGACGGATAATTGTATGTGTCAACTTGGCTAGTCTATGGTGCCCACTTGCTTGGTCAAACACCAGCCCACAGGTTGCTGTGAAAGTATTCTTTAGATGCAATTAACATCTAAATCAGTAGACTTTGAGTAAAGCAGATTACTCTCCATGATGTGGGTGGGCCTCATCCAACATTTGAAGACCTTAAAGAGGAAAGACAGGGGTTTTCTGGATAAAGAGGAATTCTGCCTCCAGACTGCAACAGAGAAATTCTCCTTACGTTTCCAGCTTTCGGACTCCAGACTGCGCTGTCAGCCCTGAGATTCGGCCTGCTGGCCTACCTTACAGATTTCAGGTTTACCAGCCCCTATGTGACCTTAAAACCTCAATTTCAATCTCTCTCTCGCATACATGTATGTATCATATATATGTATGTATGTGTACATACATCCTATTGGTTCTGTTTCTCTGGAGAATCTTGGCTGATACATTGGCCCTGCTCCCTCTACATAAACCTTATTCCCATCTTCTCATCAGCCCAGATATCATTTCCTCCAGGAAGTCTTCTGGAGCATTCTCACATGGGACACCTGCTGCATTACGTGGCCACCTGCATGAAAGAGACCTGAGCAGGCACCTGGATGGAGGCAAAGTTCTTGGCGCCTCCATTTCTCCACATTGCCCCAAGAGGCCTTGGTTCCCCAGCTCGAAGTTTCCAGGGCACGTCCAGGATTTCCGTCAGGCCTGGGATCTGACAGCAGGACACTCACGACTTCGCTCTGGCTTCCTGGTGCCCAATGGAGGCTGTGACGAGGATGATGAGACCGGGACTGCCCCTCAGGACCCCAGGCCCCAGGCCCCAGAGGCTGTACTACAAGGTGGCTGGGAACCAGGCTTGGAGCAGAAAGTCTGCTTGCTTTTGAATCCCAGCTCTGCCACGTGCCAGTCATTGTCCCCTTGGGAAAGCCACTAATATCTGTCAGACTTCTCTTGTTCACAATGAGAATAATGCTTATCTCTGAGGCTACCTGGAGGATTAAATGAGGTAACACAAAGCACCTGCACAGGGTAATCACTCTATACATGACAGGTACTATTATTGTTGTCGCTGCTATTTTTATTATTAACTATGTGGCTTTAGGCAAATGGCATAACCTCTCTCTGCCCCATTTCCCGGTCTCTAAAATGAGGACAAAAATAACAAGAAATGCTTCACAGAGTGGCTCTGGGCAGTGAGATAAAACATAAAGAGTGACCCTCGATACACAACAGCTATTATTAGTCAACAATATTTATTATTATTATTATTATTATTATTATTTGGGCCCACCAACAGAGGTAGCTCCTGGATGGCTATGAGGGATCTGAGAATCTGGGTGGAGGAAAAGCCCCGCTCAGAGCCCCCTCCCCGCACCTCCCCTCCCCTCAGGCCCCTTTGAAGTCCCCAGGGGCCCCCGGCCCGTGATAAATGTCCCAGCCCTATAGGTTATGACTTGCTGCCAGATTTGACGTTAACCATCATGCCCTGGCTGGGTGTTTGAAGAAAGTGGCTAAATGCTGCTGGGGCTGATGGGGGAGATAGCCGCCGAGGCCCGTCTTTGAAAGCCGGCCGCCCCGGCGAGAGCAGGCGAGGAGGCCGGCTCCGCTCCAGCTGTTTAGTCTACCAATCACGGTGGTGACAGCGAGTCTGTGCTGCGCGGGGAGGGCCGCGCGGGGCGGGAGGGGCCGCCTGCGGCCGCTGGGGCATTCCCTCCGCTTTCTTACTTTTTCTGGGGGTGTATGTGCTTGTGTATGTGTGCTTGTGCTCGGTTCACACCTTTGCGGTAAGCAGGGAGAAGGCTGCAGGGGAGAAAGAACCAGAATGGAAGCCCAGGGACCCGGGCTTGCTGCTGCCTCGCCTCCCCTGGTTTCCCCTAAACCAGAAGTGCATTTCATGAAGAGGTTCATATCCCAGGCTTCAGAGTCAGCGCGTCCCCTGGTGCTGCCTCTTCTTGCAGGGAGTCCTTGGGAAATGTCCTTGACTTCCCCAACCTCAGTTTCCTCATCTGTAAAATGGGAGTGATAACAGCTCCTCCCTCATAGGGTTACGTGAAACTGAATATGTGTGAAGCGTCCTGCATGGAACCAGGCACACAGTGAAGCCTGGGCAGATGGAAACTGATCCCCAATGTTGGCTGGGGGGGTGGTGCATAAAAATAAGAGCCACGTTTGCTTTTGGGCTCCCGATGTGTCCCCACACTCCTCATCCCAGCTTCTGGTTCACTCCACCCTTCTCCATTCATTTGTTCTTTCAAATGACTTGTCTCCAAGGCAGGGAAACATCCTCATTAAAAATAATGGCTACCATTAGTGAGCCCTCACACTCTGCCAGGCACATGCAGAGCACTTTCCACGTCCCCGCTGACCGGGAGGAAAGCAGTACCATGGAACCACTTCACATGGCGGAAACCCAGGCCCAGTGAGAAGCCCCTGCCTAAGTGAGCAGCAAGAAAAGCCACCAGCCTGTTTGTCTCCTGGGTCATAAGTGGAGCTGCAGATAGGGTGCTGGAGGACAGAGGTGTGGGTCCCTTGGCCACTTGCTAGCCAGAAATGCCCCTCATCTGTACATTGGGAATAATGACACCGGACTTACAGCATTGGCGGGAGTTTTAGGTCAGATAACAGTGAACAGTGCCTGGCACTTAGCAAGGTCTTAATAAATGGTAGCCCGTGTGATTTTTGAGCATCTCCTCTGCCCTAGCCTGTGCTAGGAACTGAAGACCCAAAGCTGATTGCTTCAAACCACCTGATCTGTCAGGATACACCAGGTTATCCTGCAGCGACAAACAGCTCAGTGCTTAGTGCAACAAAGGCTTAGTTCACACTCATGCTATGTGCCCAACACAGGTGAGCAGGAGTTTCTGTTCCCCCAGGAACTTGGGGCCAGCAGCCAGTGGCCCCCCTCCACCTACACCCCTCCACCTCCAAGATCACTGGCAAGGTGAAGAGAATATGGTGAATCACACACCGGCTTGTAAAGTTTGTATCACCAACATTTTATTGGCCACTGTAAATCACTCGGTTATGCCTAACCTCAAAGAGAAGTATCCTCTTATCATGTGTTAGAAAGAGGGAGAAGACGACCACCACAAGCCCCACAGTCCAGGAGGGGAGGCCAATATATTTAAACAGCTACCCTGACGGAGTTATGTCCTCACTAAGCATTGTGGGAACACAGGGGTCAGGGGAGGCTACATGGCAGGGGTAAGCTAAGAACCCAGGCCTGGCTTTTAGACTAGTCGGTGGCTCTTACACTGGGGGCAAGGATCCATAGTTGGCTTTCAAGGATCCAGGAATCGCCTGAAATGCAAAATCTTATACGTAGGTGGGTTTGTACATTTTTATGGGAAGAGCATCTTAACTTTAGTGATCTAAGACTCAAGCCACCGGATGATGTCTATGCCTTTTTCCTGACATCAGTCCTTCTATTACGGTGTGTCTTAACGTGCAATGTTTAAAGCAGCTGCAGCACAGTCTGGGAAGTTGTAAAAAATGCAGAGTCCCAGGACCAGCCCTGAATCAGCATCTCTGGGGGTGGGGCTGGGCAATCTGCATTTTAACAAGTTCTCAGGTAACCCTGCTGCCCACCCCCCGCCAACTTTGAGAATGAAGCAAGTGAATGAAGCTGTCTGTGAAGCATGGTGAGGGCTGCACACTGAACAAACAAGTTTGCACAGTGCAGCCACACACGGTATCTTGTTCAACCGGCACAGCAAGAGGGTGGATAGAAGGCACCAGGGTCTCTGACTGGCACAGAGGAAGGGTTCAGGGAATGTCACTGAGAGAGACAGGGAATGTAGGGGCAGCAAAAAGAGGAAAGAATGGCCTAAAAATATGCCCTCTGGAATCACACATCCCTGGGTTTAAATCTCAGCCTTTCCAGTTACCAGCTGGGTGACCTCTGACAAGTTCCCTACCCTCTCTGGGCCCACCTACTTCATCTGGCCCCGGAATGACTGTCTCAGCTCCCTCACAGGACTGTGCACACAGCCCAGGCTCTCTAAAGGATCACCAGAGAATAAAGAATTGTTTTAATAATTCCTGTGCTAGGTCTCAGAAACTCCCTCCTTGAGATGAGCAGAGGGAAAACCTGAGGTAGTTCCAATCTGAGTTCTAGAGGCCAAAATCAAGCCCAGGTACAGTCATTCAGCCTCCCATCCTAGACACGTGCACACACACTCGCCCTCCTTCTCCTTGACACCACTGTCGAAGCCCCAACTGACACAGTAGTTAGACGCCCGTCTCCAGGACTCAGGGCCAGTGGTCAAATCGGTGTTTCCCAGTCCTGTCTGTACCAAAGAGGAACCTAGCAAGTGTGTCCAATATACAAATTCCTGGCCCCACCCTTGGTGGTTCTGCTTCTATGGCTTGAGCCCCAGGAACTGCATTTTAACATGTTTCTGGGGATACTGATCCTCAGCCAGTTCTGTGAGACGATGCTCTGAACTCCAGTTGGTTCAGAACATGCAGGTTTGGAACGTCCGATAGGGAGATGGAGGTCCTGGCTCACACAAGACCCTGTGCCTGGTGGTGATACTGCCCCATGATGAATCCTCTCCTCCCCAGCAAGCTACCTGCCCACCCATCTCCACGATGCCCTGTGCTACCCCTCCCCTTGCGGCTTAGGGCAGGGAGAAGGGGCGACTGTATCCTTAGGTGACTTGGGTGGGGGAAAGAGCCCGGGACTGGAGTCAGGAAACACAGCAAGGGAGACTCCTCTGCTTGCCTCATCACCTTCGGGCACTCAGAGTCTCGGCTTCTGACCGGTCTGTGGGGCTCACTCCCCTGACTGAAGGAGATCAGAGGTGAAGCTCACCATGGCACTGAGGAAGCTTTGGCCTCAGGGCTCTACCCTGCACAGCACCCCTTCTGAAGCCCTGCACCTAGCCTTGTTTTCTCCTCTTTAAGTAGGGCCCCATAAAATCCACCTGGGGCCCTGGCCAAGATAGTGGCTATGAAAGTGCCAAATGAGGGACTCTCACCCAGGCTCTCACCCAGGAAACTCAGCACCTTAAAAAGGGAAGAGATAAGGCCCCCTAGGTTGCTCCCAGAGCACCCCCTCCGCTGCCTGCTTTGATTTCTCCACTTCTTTCCCAGCCAGAGACCCGCTAGGGAGTTTATCAGCGGGGAGTGGCAGGGCCTGCTAATCACAGGCTGCTCTGGGCCAGGGGATTAACTCTGCAGACCTGAGCTGGCCCGGGTCAGGGGCCCTGGCTACCAGCTGTGCCTCAAGGGTTCTCAGCTTCAGATTGTTTATGGGGAGGAGGAGGGGCAGGTTATGGAACCCTGAGGGAGGAACCCTCGCAAACTTTCAATAGAACCACCAGCAGCCAGAGAGATTAAAATTAAAAGAAGCACCTCACTCTCCTCCTTAGGGCCCTCCTGGGGGCTTCCTCTCTGTGCAGAAGAAACTCCGAACCCATGCTCCACCTACAAGACCCTCCTGGCCTCTCTGAACTCAGCCCTGGCTCAGGGGCACTCCAGCCATGCCTGCCTTCTTTCCCTCCTGGACCACCCCCCCCACTCCCCAGCTTGGTCTCCTTCTGGAACCCTGGAACGGGTTCTTCTTGTGTCTGGAACCCCATTCCCAGATCTTCAAAACGCTCCCCCTCCAGGTGTCTTCTCAAATGGCTTATCGCAGAGAGGCCTTTCCCAGCTGCCTTTCTGGGGGAGGGCCATCCCTCCCCACTGCCACATTATTATCTCTCTGTTTTATTTTTCAATCAGAGGCTGAAATTCATATCTGTGTTCTGGTTATTTTCTGCCTCTGCCAAGAGGAGGTGTGCTGAGAGTCTCTCCCCAGTGCTTAGGGGGAGCCACCTACTGGGGGCTCAGAACAGTTTGCAGGATGAGGGTTATAGACCTGTCAAGCCACTGTCCTGGGATCTAGGTAGGGACTGGGGATGGGGATGGGGAGGTAGGGGGGCCGTGCCAGGAGCCCTGCTCTAAGGAGCCCACGTGCTTCCCATTGTGGGAGAGCCATCTGAATGGATATATTTAAAAAGGCAAGCAACACCTGCCGGTTTCAGGTGCAAACCTGGAGGCTGGCTTGGAAGAGGCAGTTCCATACACCAAGTGGTAGGATGCCTGGGGAGCTTGTTACAAATATGGCTACCTGCAGTCCCCTCCAGGAGCAGGTAGGATGGGAGGGATGGGAGCCAGTGGTCAGAGAAGGCTCCCCAGGCTATGCTGTGAACAGGGTGAGCAAGTACATCTGGGGTTGGGGAGGAGAGGGGCAAAGGGAAGTCTGGGCACCTCCCCTTGTGCCCAAGTGCAAGACCCCAAGGTGGAATATGGTAAGACTTGGGGAGGCCCTGGAGAAAGGAGGCTGGGCAGGGCTTCGGGCCCCTTGCTGCTCCTCCCAGTCACTCTCCTCCTCCTAGGATATCCACTACCTCCTGTCACAGATGCCATTCTGCCCCTCAGCTCACATCAGCTGGCACCGGAGGCCAGCTCATAGCCTGCCTGCAACCCACTCCCAGCAAGAACTGGGCCAACTCTCAAACCCTGCTTCCCCCACCCGGTACAGTTGAGGTGCTTGGTGTGAGAGCCCTGCTTGGCCCCCAGAACTGGGCGGCGGCCATGGTCCGGCCACATGCAGTTTGTTGGCCATAGGAAAGTTACTTTAAAAGAATCTCTGAGCCTCAGTTTCCTTATCTGTAAAACGGGAAGGTTAAACAGGCTAATGTGTCAAGGGCCCCCAGACCAGCGTCTGGCACACAGCAAGTGCTTCATAACTGCAGTGAAGTTTTGCAGCCCTTTCCCCAGAACCCAAAGCCTTGCCCCCGCCCCGCGACCCTCCGCGGGCCGCCTGCCGTGCCCTGTCCTCTAGCGCCACCTACCGGCCCAATGGCAGAGTGGAGGACTCAAGAGCCCCAAGTGCAAGTGTCCGATGCGCCCCTTCTCCCTGCGGGACTCCGGACCAGCCTCTCCCTCCGCGGACCTCTCCTTCCTCATCAGTTAAATGGTGGTGTCCCTCGGTGCTCACATCAGTTTGGTTTGGGGGCGTTCAGAGAGTCTTCGGGGTCGGGGGAGTCGGGGGAGAATGCTCTGCTGGAGGGACTGGCTCAGAAGACTGAGTTCACAAGACAGGTCCCCAAGGCGGACCTGTCACGCTCCTTCGGCAGTGGGCGAGCTACTGCAGGGACTGATCCCCTGGACGCGGTCCGCTGGGGTTTCCGACAGGTTCCAGGCTCGCTCCGCGCCCCCACTCCCCAAGGCAGGATCCACAGCGCCCCGCCGCCGCTGCACCCACAGAACACGGGCGAACGCGTGCGCCACACCCCCGCTGCGCCGGTCAGCGCCCACAGTCCCCCAGAGCCAGACACACGCACCCACGAGGCTAATGTTGGTTTTTTCTGGCTTGATTGGTTTAAGGTCTGTCCCCTCAACACTTCCCCTCCCCGGGTGGACTAGGTCCTCAGCTCTTTTGTCGGCCTGTATCACCCGGCAGGGGGCTGGCACGCAGAGAACTACGCTCACGGCACACACGGTCACGCCCAATCTCAGTCGCGCTGTCCACCGGCGCGCGCGCGCGCACACATACACACACACACACACACACACACACACACACACACACACACACACACACGCTCCAGCGAACGCGTGTGCACCCTTGGCGTCCATCGAGCGCTTCTGGCTTCGGTTCCAGCCTCCCGGCGCCTCCCTCCTCTGCTTACGGTACTAAGGGCTCCACCCAGCCCTTTTGAGGCCATCAGTGGAGGGAGTCTGGAGGGGCCCAGTGACCCACAGACAGGTTCAAGGATTTTATGAATTTGCTGGCTGTAAATTTCCCCCCAATGAATCCTACTGCCTACACCCGATCCACCTTCCTTCTCACTTGTGAAAGAGTATTTCCCCATCCTCTGCTCGCAGCCCCCATCCCCACCCCAGGTTTTCCTCCAGCTCAAGTGGTCAATCCAAATGGGATCATTCACCTACCCACCATACACACCATACCACCACCACCATGTAGACTGATATGCTGGAGTCCCACTCTGACCAGGTGGGTATCAAGTGGACTTGACCACTTGGACAACTGACTTGACCTCTCTTGGCCTCAGTGACTTCCTCTGTGAAATGGGACTAATAATAGGACTTCTCATGGGTATAAATGACATGGAAAAGAGATAATGCACTAAAAGCCCCTCAATGCCTAGCACCTGTGAAATGCTCAGAAAATGGAGTTATAGTTGTTCTTATTATAGAGTCCTTAATATGATTAGTCTCAGACTATTTAGACTTAAAATAGCAGAACTAGACAGGCTCTTACAGAACCCCTACTGCAATGATTTCATTGCAAGCTGGAGATAAAGAAACCCAGAAAGGGGAAGGGGCTTGCTCAAAATCACACAGCCAGTCAGTGGTAGAACCATGTCAAGAAGATATCTTTGCTGATATCTCAGGCCAAGAGTTCTTAGACCTGATACCAAAAACACAATCTACAAAAGAAAAAAAAAAAAGATAAATTGGACTTTATTGAAATTAAGAACTTCTGTACTTTGAAAGACATTAAGAAAATGAAAAAATAAACCACACGATGGGAAGTAATGTTTATAAATCATGTATCTGAGAAATCACTAGTATTCAACATAAAGAACTTGCAAAATTCAATAGTAAGAAAACAACCTAATGTTAAAACCGGCAAAACACTGGAAGAGACCCTTCACCAAAAAAGATACATGAATAGCAAATAAGCATGAAAAGATGCTTATCATTAGTCATTTGAGAAATGAAAATTAAAACTATAATGAGCTACTACTACACACTTATTAGAATGGCTAAAATTGAAAGATAAAGCTGACAATGCCTAGTGCTGATGAGGCTATGAAGCAACTGGAACTCTCATACATCACTGGTAGGAATGCAAAAGGTGCAATAAAACCCAGCCATCCCGTTTCTAAGCCTTTATTTACCAATCAGATGAAAATTCATTTGCATACAAAAGTCTGTACATAAGTGTTTGTAATAGCTTTGTTTATAATCCCATAAATTGAAACCCCAAACATCCTTCCACTGGTGAAGAGATGAAAACATAGCACAAGCTTACTCCTAGGAAATGCTGTTTCTAAGTATTAAATACTATTTGATCTGACCAGGATCCCCTGGAGGAAAAAAAAGGTGTGCAGAATTTGAAAAACATTGTTTTAAATAAAATCACAGTGTAGGGTCATAACAGCATAGGCTTTTTATCTCCAAAATAATTTCCTTGTGGGTCTATGAAAGTCACCTGCAGAATCTGAAAAAAACACAAATTTTAGGGTGACTTCTGGAATGGTACTTAGGAATCTTTGAGGGTTTTAACTTTTTTGTTGTGTACCATATCCATCCTGAAAAGTGCATGAAAAGGGATCATACAGCTTAAGTAGTTTCCATAAAGTGAAAATACCCATGTGCCCAGCAGCCAGGTGAAGAAACAGAACTTTGCCTACACCCCCAAATTTCCCTTACTCCCTTCACCCACTCTTCCCCAGAAGTCACACTAACCTCTCTGCCTTCTAACACTCATTGTGCCTGGTTGGGGACTTGATGTGAATGAAATAATAATGCATGGACTTATTTCTGTTTGCTTCTTGCTTCCCTTGTTGAACAACATGCTTTAAAGATTTATCCTTGCCCTTGTACGGAACATTATTAAAATCAGCTCTGCTGATTCTTAAGCTTATCCAGGTTTGAGAATCTTCTCCAAGGAAGCTGAGACTCAGAGAGGGAGAGGAATTCATGCAAGGTCACACAAGCAGTCAGTGGAAAACCCCGGTTGGGCTCTTCTGACCCATATCCTGAGCTTTTTGCATGTGACTACATCTGTTATCTATGGTTCTGGGGACAGAGTTTTGGTTTGTTAATCACATTTAGATGGTAAACAATGTAATAGGGTGTAGCCATTCTTGCTACCCAGGGCAACCTTCACCAGAAACCACCCAGCACACTAGAGGAAAGCCTGCCACTTGAGCTTGAATAAGAGGCACGGCCGCCTCTTTCCCCAACTGTGAAATAGAGATAGAAATACCAGTACTTTATTCACAAGATTGTCAAGAGAGCTGAGATAAAGTGTGGAATAGTGTCTCATCAAATGGCCTCAATAACTAAATGGGAGCTATTTTTATTATTTCTCTTCACTCCCCAGTGACTCGCACTGAACCACTACTCAGGGTGACAGCAGCAGCTCAGGTAAAACCATGGCAAATCCCCACACGGTATCAATGGGACATGGGGAATCATGGTAGAAAGCTCAATAGAGAAAGCATGTTTACGAAGGGCACGCTGGGGTAGGGTGGTCCAGGGGCTCCATTTTTAAAAAAAAATTTTTATGTTTATTATTTATTTTTGAGAGACAGAGAGAGACAGCATGAGCAGGGGAGGGTCAGAGAGAGAGGGAGACACAGAATCCGAAGACAGGCTCCAGGCTCTGAGCTAGCTGTCAGCACAGAGCCTGACGCAGGGCTCGAACCCATGAACTGTGAGATCATGACCTGAGCCGAAGCCAACGCTTAATTGACTGAGCCACCCAGGCGCCCCCAGGGGCTCTATTTTAACCACTAACTGCCTTGTAACCTTTGACAAGTTTCTTCCTCTTTCTGGATTCTAGTTTCCTCCTACTTAAAAAGATGGTATAGAACTAAATAGTCCCTAAGTATCAGAGCAGAGATCTCAATTCAGTGTATCTTCCAGTGCTCCTCCCTGTCTCTCCCTGAGTAACATCCTGCCTGCCCATGGCTTCCGCACCTCACCAGAGGAAGGGACCCCATCAAGATACCTGTAACCCGAAAAAATGCACATATTCCCTATACCACTGGCCATGGGACTTCCTTGTGCCAGGGCTCCCTGGAGCCTCTTCCTAGAACCCTAGAGGTCTCTAACCCCAAGGTTAAGAACCTCCAATCTCTCCTCCCCTTGAGTTCCAGACCCTTTTCTCCCAATGGTTCTCAAGCATTTAAAAAAAAAAACAACAACAACACAGCTTTATGGAGACAGAATTCACATACCCTTTTAAAGTGTACAATTGAGTGGGTTTTAGTATATTCAGAGAGCGGCACAGCCATCACCATTACCCAATTCCAGAACATTCTTATCACCTTGGCAGTCACTCCCCATTTCCCCCAACACCTCCCAGCCCTGGAGAACCATTAATTCTGGCTTTATGGATTTACCTTTTCCAGAAGTTTGATGTAAATGGAACAATACAACATGACTTTTTGTGTCTGGCTTCTTTCATTTATTATAACGTTTTCAAGGCTCATCGTGTTATAACCTGTATTGGTACTAAGTTTCTTTTTATGGCTGAATAATATTCCATTGTATGGCTGTACCTCATAATATTTATCCACTCGTCCATTGATGGATATTTGAATTGCCTCCACCTTTTGGTTATTATGAATAATGGTGCTGTGAACATGGGTATACAAATATCTGTTTGAGTCTCTGCTTTCACTTCTTCTGGGTATCTACCAGAAGATAGACTTTGATTTATAATATAGTAATTCTATGTTTAATTTTTTGAACATTCAGCATTTATATTCCCATCAGCACTATTAGAAGGTTCTATAGTTTCTCCACATCCTCTCCAACACTTGTTTTTTTTTTTTATTTATTTATAATTTTTAGTGTTTATTTTTGAGAAAGAGAGAAAAAGAACATGGGCGAATCAGGGGCAGAGAGAGAGGGAGACACAAAATCCAAAGCAAGCCCCAGTCTCTGAGCTGTCAGCACAGAGCCTGACACAGAGCTCGAACTCATGAGCCGTGAGATCATGACCTGAGCCAAAGTTGGATGCTTAACTGACTGAGCCACCCAGGCACCCCTAAGTTTATTTTATTTTGAGAGAGACAGAGACAGCATGAGTCAGGGAGGGGCAGAGAGAGAGAGGGAGAGAGAGAATCCCAAGCAGGCTCCGTCCTGCCAGCACAGAGCCCTACATGGGGCTCGAACCCACGAAACCGTGAGATTGTGAACTGAGCAGAGATCAAAAGTCGGATGCTTCACCCACTGAGTCACCCAGGTGCCCCGTTTTTGTTTTAAATTTTTAATGTTTATTTACTTATTTTGAGAGAGAGAGAGAGAGAGAGAGAGAGAGAGAGAGAGAGAGAGAAAGAGACAGCACCAGTGGGAGAGGGGCAGAGAGAAAGAGAAGGAGAGAGAGAATCCCAAGCAGGCTCCTCACTATCAGCACAGATGCCTGATGCAGGGCTCGAACCCATGAACCGAGATATCATGACCTGAGCCAAAATCTAGAGTCAGGCACCCCTCCAACACTTGTTTTTGATTACAGTCATCCTACTGTGTGGGAAGTGAGATCTCATTTGCATTGTTATGATTTGCATTTCCTGGTGGCTAAATGATGTTGAGCATCTTTGCACATGTTTATTGGTCATTTGAATGTTTCTTTTTCCTGTGGAAATGTCTGTCTCTATCCCAGTACCACACTGCTTTTACTATAGCTAGTAAATTTTAAAATCAGCAAGTGTAAGTCCTCCAACTTGTACTTTTCGAGATTGTTTTGGCTGATGTAGGTTTCTAATGTTTCCATATGAATTTTAACATCAGTTTGTCAATTTCTGAAAAGAAGCCAGCATTGACTTTGTAGGAATTGCATTGAATTTGTAGATAGATTTTGTAGGAATTGCATCACATTGCAAATAATTTGGGGAAGTATTATCCATGAACATAGGATGTCTTTCCACTTGGGTCTTCAATTTCTTTCAATGATGTTTTACATTTTTGTGAAATTTATTCCTGGTATTTTATTCTTTATGATGCCTTTGTAAGTGGAATTGTTTTTCTTAATTTCCTTTTCATCTTTTCCATGCCAGTGATTAGAAATACAAGTGAATTTTGTGTGTTGAAAAAATGTATCTAAAGAGCCTTTCAAAATGCTGGTTCCCAGGCCCACCTCTATAGAGTCTGTAGTGAGGTCTGGAAACCTGCATTTATTTATTTGCTTATTTATTTATTTTGCGAGAGAGAAGAAGCATGCACACACTTCCGTGAGCGAGGGAGGAGCAGAGAGAGAGAGAGAGAGAGAGAGAGAGAATCCCAAGCAGGCTCTGCACTGTCAGCATAGAGCCCGATGCCGATGTGGGGATCAAACTGAACCATGAGATCATGACCTGAGCCAAAAGCAAGAGTCGAATGTTTAACGGACTGAGCCACCAGGTGCCCCTGGAAATCTGCATTTTTAATCCTCCTCCCAGTGGTATGCTTTGGAAGGGCTAGCCTGGTCCTCTCTGACATCCCTTCTGGGTCTTTGCACATTCTGTTTCCACTGCTTAGAATACTTTTCACACAGGTTTCTGTGTGATAAGACCTACTCATTCTTCAAAACTCAACTCAGTCTCCTCTCTTCCAGGAAGCAAGAGTCCCCTTCCTCCAGGAAGCCTTCCCTGATTATGACTTCCTCCTAACTCTATCCGGCACCCATAGTACTCTGGGCTTCTCCCTCTCTCTTAGCATATATAACATTATCATGTTGATTGTCCTTTCTAAATTATGAACACATTTTCCTTGTAAAAACTGAAAATGCTACAAGTAGACCCTAAGTCCTCTTGACAACCAGCCCTGCTGTTTCGTGTTTTCTTCCCCCAAAGTGTTTCAGCACATTAAGACTACAGTACTTTGTTTTACATAAGTGCTATCATACTGTGTATATTGTTCTGCAACTTGATTTTTCCCCCAATAGCATACCTAGGAGATCCATCCACACGTCTGCACACACATTCTGTTTAACTGCTGCATGGCATGGCAAAGTGTGGCCATCCCCCAGCTGACTTCACCACCCCTCTTCTCATGAATGTTTCCCCTTCACCACTGTCTTTCATGTCTCCATCTTTCTCATCACATTCTCAGCTCTTTGAACAAATACACAGGCTCTGGAGTCAGACCACCAGGGTTCAAACTGCAGTTCTGCTATTTACCAGTCATGCAACCTGGGGCAAGTTCCCAACTTCTCTGTGTCCTCTGTAAGGTGGGGGCAATGTTAATTGAGGCTGATGTGAGTTACAACACAGAGTGCACTTAGCACAGGCACCTGGTACACAGTAGGTGCTCAAGAAATATTGGCTGGATGTATCAACACAGGAAGCTGGGCAAATTACAAGCCCCTTTGTATCCCCTAGAACATAATGCCCCGAAAGACTAAAGAAAGGTGCCATGGTTAGCAGAGGTTAGGAAACGGCTGGCGTCAGAATGTTTATATTTCCCACAGGCTGGAGAGGGGGAGGGGCACGGGAAGCTAGATCCGGAGGCAGCTCCCGGTGGTCACCACGCAGATCTGTTAAGCAGGACTTGCCATGGGCTTTTGCAGTGCCTCTAGCACAGTCATGGGACTTCTGTTATCAGGGAGCCAGGGTTTGCCTAGTGGCAAAAAGTCCAGCCTTAGATTCAGACAAATTCCAGACAGAACTGGGTTCAAGTCTTGATTCTACAACTTGCTAGTTGCACTGACCTTGGAGAAGTCACTTAATCTCCCTGAACCACAGTTTCTTCAACTGTAGACTGGAGAACTGATGCTGCTTATTTGGGAAGATAGTATGAGGGTCACCGTAAAGAGTTTGCCTTGGTGCCTGGTGTATGATGATGCTCTTTGTTGGTCCTCTGGACCTAGCTGTGCCTGAAGCTATTGCTTGCCTCCACCACCACCACCAGCCCGGCTTTTCAGTGAACTGAACCAATAAATAATTTTTGCTTAAGCCCATTACAGTTGGGTTTCTGTCCTTCACAGCTCAAAGAATTTGGCTAATTCACAGAGTGAACTTCGTTGTAAAGCTCCATTCTCTGACCCACTATCCAACTCCCAGTTTATATGTGACCTGAAAAGAATTGCCATATGCATATAGACGGTCACTTTAGGATAACATGAGTTCAGTGTTTCACCTTTCCCATCTCATTCTCCCTTTTTTAAGTCCCATTTCACATGGTCTCAGGAAGTAGAATTTATTCCAACTAATCATAGTTAAAGACACGGTCTTTCTTTTTTTTAAATTTTTTTAGTAATCTTTATTTGTGTGTGTGTGTGAGAGAGAGAGAGAGAGAGAGAGAGAGAGAGAGAGCAAGAGAGCAGGGGAGGGGCAGAGAGAGAGGAGAGAGGGAGACACAGAATTGGAAGCAGGCTCCAGGCTGAGCTGTCAGCACAGAGCCTGATGTAGGGCTCGAACTCATGAACCGCGAGATCATGACCTGAGCTGAAGTCAGACGCTTAACCGACTGAGCCACCCGGGCGCCCCAAAGACACAGTCTTTCACCCTGGCCCTGGGGGAGCCCTTCTCCACAAGCATCCTGCCTAATTCCTTCTGACTGAGGATGTGGTCTCTCTGTCTGCATCATGGGAGGCAGGGAGAAGGATAACTCTGGAGTCATCAGTGGTTTAAAACCCCGTTCTGGGGGCACCCGGGTGGCTCAGTGGGTTAAGCATCAGACTCTTGATTTCAGCTCAGGTCATGATCCACGGTTTATGAGTTTGAGCCCCAAGTTGGGCTCTGTGTGGACAGTGCAGAGTGTACTTGGGACTCTCTCTCTCTTCCCCTCCCCAGCCCGCGCTCACGCTCGCTCTCTCTTTCCCTCTCTCTCTCTCTCTCTCTCTCTGTAAATAAACTTTAAAAATTACAAAAAAATGAAGCCCAGTTCTGTTGCTTCCTAATTGTGTGACCTTGGGCAGGTTACTTGCATCCCTGGTTTCCTAGGATTTCAACTACCAAAAAAAAAAAAAAAAGAGACAATAATATCTATCTTAGGGGATTCTGACATAAAATATACAAAATGCTAACACAAATCCTGGCACATTCTAAGACTAAAGAAAGCATAGTCATTGTTATTGTTAATAGTAGCAAAACATTTAGCCCAGTGCCTGGAATAAAGCAGTCAAGCACTCAATAAATATCTGTTGACATGAGTTAAATTCAAATCAGTGTCATGACAATTGAAAGAGGAAGGAAAGGAAACTGTGGTATATTTAAAGACTTTTAAAAATATTGAAGAGAAATTAGTAAATGTGGCAAGTAGACCTTGTTTAGTGCTTCCTTTGTATAAACCAACTATCAACAGATTTTTTTTAATATTGGGAAAATTTTAATTCTGGTGAAAGTAATAATCACTTCGTGATTATGTAAGACCGTTTCTCTGTTTTTGAGACGCATACTGAGGAATCTAGAAGTGGGAGACATGACTCCTGAGATCTGCTATATAACACTCTGCACAGAAGACAGTAAAGGCGGAGACGGATAGAGAGAAGCATGGATATGTGTAGAGAGTTGTTGAAGATGAGTGATGGCACATAGAAGCTGACCACACCCTCTGCTTTTGTGTAGGTTTGGACATTTTCACAAGTAAAAACAAATAGGTGAAATGACTTTGAGCCCTCTGAGAGAATGGTGAGCTCTACTCCTTTTCTAGGAGCTCAGGTCTCACTCAGCACGAGCACCAAGACACAGGCTTCAGGCAAGGTGAATGCTGTAAGCCCCAAAATGGGGGGATCCCAGGGACAAGGGGCACTCAGCCATGCCCCTCCTGGGAGCCTGGGCTCCTCGTGGGAACGTTTCCCATCTGGGAGCCACACAGGCTGACAGAAGACCCCACAGGCCCTCTATCCCACCCACTCTCTCACACGTAAAACTGGCCCAAGGACTAGGGGGAAACCATAGCTGTTTTTGATGATACCCCTAATTAAATGAAGGCTGGTTTGGATTAAACTTCCTAAGTAAGTTATTATTCAGTCATTATTGTGAAGCTGTTGTTATGACGGCATCTAGAATTTGCAGTCATGTCAGAACCACCTGATGTTTAAGAAGTTCACCTTGGGCCCACTTGTGGGTCACTGGGGTGAACTGCCCTCCGCCCAAAGGGCTTCTGGCTAGATCTTGAGGAAAAAATATAGCACTGGGTGGAGAGTCAGAGCTCAAGCCCCAGTCCTGACTTTGCAGCCTACTTGTTGAGTGGCAAGATGAAGCACTCAGTGTAGGGATAGAGTGGGGGGTGGCTGTGGGGTCCCAAAGACCAGTCACAGAGCAGGCGCCAACCATTGGGAGCAAACTGATGTCCAGGCACCCTCTGCTCACTAGCTAGGGGACCCATGGCCACCTATTTTGCCTGTCTGAGCCTCAGTTTCCTAGTTTATCAGATGGAGAGGCAGATCTTTCTGGGTCTGACTCAATGCCACTTCAGGAAAGGGGCACACATGTTCTCTGTTCTGCCCCAGTGCATCCTCAGTCTGCAATCACACTTGTTTACTTGCTTATTTCCTGTGTCCCTTCCCAAGCCCATGCCCCAGCTGTAAGCTCCACGTGGTTGTGCCCTGCCTAGTCTGTCATCCATCTTATCACCAGCACCCAGCCCAGCGCCTGACGTAATGGACCCCCAAGTAAGTATATACTGGATGGATGCATGAAAAGGACTTAGCCCCTGGTCTGATACATACTATGTGCTCAATAAATTATACCTATTCTTAGTAGTAGTAGTATAGCTATTATAATTCCTGAGCTTCAGTTTCTTCTCTATAACATGAAGATACTCATATTTACACCCCCAGAAGTATTCTGAGGACTGACAGTATTAGTGTTTGGAAAGAATTCGATTAGCCAGGGCTAATGCAATGAACTGCTAGCAAAAACCATCTGGAATGTAAAGCTAGTGCCAGGGAGCTGCCAGGCCTTAGAGAAGCAACACTAAGATGGGTGCAGAGATGTGGGCAACTGCGTTCAGCAGGGTAGACATCTCTGTGAATGGCAAACATGATCTTCCGTTCCTTTGCTTTTCCCTCTCGATACAAATGTTAAGACTTCTACACTGTCGTAGAGCAAATGAAAGCGATTAATAGTACACCATTTTCAATTGTCTTTTAGCCATTCCAGCATGTGTCTAACAGTTGTGGTTTCCCCTTCCAGAATACAACATGGAGACACTTGGGGAAGAACAAGGAAATGAAGGCGAGACCTCAGCTATGCTTATGGGGAGAGCTGTTCGCTCCTGAGGAAGGTACAGGAGACAAGGTATTCCCAAGGCCCCAGGAGACAAAGGTCATTGGGAATTATGGACAAAACTGCTAATGTCCTACCTCCATTATCTGTTCTCTGAACTGGATTTCCTGATCTCCTTTGCAGACAGAGAAGACCAGTAAGATTAAAGCAAAAGTCATTGGGAAGGATTTTCAAGAAATCCCATGAAAGTAGGATGAGAAGTGTGCCTTTTACCCTGTTGCTTGTATAGAACTCCAGAACTCAGATGTGATGGCTGGAACTCCAACAGCCATCTTGGACTATGAGGTTACCTCAAGGAAGGAAGCCTTAAGATGGTAGAGTAGAACGATCCTAGGTTATTGATGCTACTGTGAAATAGCCATCTTAGTCATAGACTGCTTAGCTCTAGGCATGTCATTATATGAGAAATTTAAAAATTGAGTCAGATTTTTGTAACTAGAAGTTCACAGTTATTTACAGGCTGAGAAATGATGGAGGAAAGGGCCCACCACAGCACCCAACATGTACTGAGTAAATGGACGAAATAATTAATTAGTGAGTAAGCTGGGAAAGGAAGGTTGGAGGGAGGGAGGGGGAAGGAAGGAAGAGAAAGGCAGAAGGAGAAAGGAAGGGAGGCAAGAAGGAAGGGAGAGAGAAAAGGGGCCAGGCTGTGATGGCAAAGAGCATCCCTCTGATCTAGAAATAGGTTGAGGGTTTGAAATGAAGGATCTCTTTGGCAAATTCAAGCCAAGACACTCATTCCTCCCTCTTAGAGCACCTTCTTGGAAGAAGCCAGCGGTGCCATTCTGTGGAAGGGGGGTTAGAACCCCCTTCCCCAGGCTCTGACTGCCTCGGACTCTAGTGGACATTGAAGAAAGGCCTGGGCCCCAGGCTCATGTCTGTTGCAAAGGACTTCACACACATCTCCTTCCCTATATCGGCCAGTTTCTCCATCTGGACAGTAAGACAGTGGCCCGGAAGCATCTATTCACCTGTGACTCACTCACTAAGCTGTCTCTACACTTGCCCCCTCCCCAGATGGCCTTTCTTATGATAATTGTAACCACTGTGTGCTCAGTAGCCTCCTTTTCTCCTTCATTCCTCAGGACAGCACTTAGAAAGCTTAGTTATTATTATATAAGACAGGTTATACCTTCTGGGGCCACATAAACCAAGCAGGGTACAGCCAGCTTTTGGACCCTTGTGGGTATGACACCAAAACTATGCTGTCAGCTCTGTGTTTCATTCCCTTTCCAGAACTTTCCCGTCACTGTGTCCCTGAGTTGAGACGGCAACAGGAAGAAGAAGCTGGGTGGGAGTCGGGGACAAGTTGAGGGTCCTCCGTGCCCCACCACACCCTTAACCCCTTCCCATCTCTGGCTCCAGTGTGGGGAGGCGGCCAGCGGCTCAGCCCAACCCTGGCGCCTCTGGGGAAAAACAAATAAAAATAAAATAGTAATAACTCGGGCCCCAGCGGGTGCATAGGCAACAACTTTAGCCAATTAACATTCCTTCGGGGTTTGGGGCAGCCCCCCCTTCAGCAGCAGCTCATAAATGTCAGGAGGGGCTTGGGAGTGGCCAGGGTTTCTCCTCAGCCTGGCTCAGGGCAACAGCCTGAGCCAGGCCTGCCTAAGCCATTTCTCAAGGAAGAGAAGGGCAGGCCCAGCCTTCCAGCGGCTGAAAGAAAACCTGCCTGGGAGTGCTAATCAGCTAATCACCAAGGCCAGGGAGAGATTTATGGTGATAACTGGAGAACCTGCCTGATTTCGTCTTGGAGTATGCTGAGCCTTTTCCAGCCGGGCAAGAGGGGGAGAGGCACAAAGGCAGCCCCTCTCCAGCTTGATTCCCTTTCCACACAGATAAGAGATGATAAAGTATTGTCCGATCTCCTCACATGACCCATTTCACAGGTACAGAGAGTGAGGCCCAGAGATTGGACATGACTTGCTCAAGATGTCGGAAAGCCAGTAGGAACGACAGGGAGCACACCATGCTCGGTGCCCTCCTTCCCTGTACTCTGAATGTCCCACCCACACACCCCAGCCTGTGGAAGGGATCTCCCCAGCTCCTACCTCCTCCCCCCAGGGGAGCTCAGCTTCCCCCACCCCCAGCAGGATCTGGACTTTCTGACCCCTTCTCATGCCTCTACACATTTTTCCTTCATAGCACATTTTGCATTGTGCATTGGCTACTTTCCAACTCCCCCACTAGGTTCTAAGTTTCCAAGGCAGGGGCGGGGTCTGATCTGCTCACTGTTGAGTGCCCAGCGTAGCTATGTGTGAATGGATGAATTAACAAGCGCATGTATGTCCCATCTCTGTCTGAAGGCTCCCAGGCCCCTGGTGGGACAGAGGGTTTTCTAGGGCCCCTAATTTGGGCCCTTTAGGGCAGTGCTTCTAACAGGCAAGGATCCCAAACGTGCTGGTACATCAGAACCTCCTGGGGCTGCTTCTGGTTCCCAGGTCCCACAGGCAAAGTCTGGAAGGAGAAGTGCTGGGAAGCTACATGTCAGCAAGCGCCTTGAGAGGGTCCCACGATCCCACACAGATCGCTTCATCTTTCTGAGCCTTGCTTTCCTCATTTGAGAAATGGGAAGAAATAGAACAGACCCCAAAGGGCGGCTGACAGTAGTTAAGTGGGACTTTATAAAGAAATGGCTACAAAGTCATACACGGGGGAGTGCTACTGTGCGTACCACCTCTGTCACTGTCATGGTCATCGGTAGTTTGGGACAGGATCAAGGAGGCTCTGAATGCCCTGGTGAGGGATGTCAGTTAGACTTAATGTCAGAAATGTGCTGATTCATTGGTTTATTCAACTACTAGTTACATGGTGTGTTTGCACCATGCTCCAGGCCCCAATGTTGGGCACTAGGGATACAGACACTGCCTCTGCCCAGGGATGTCTCCTGCCCAGACCAGGGGCCCCCCTGGGGCCTGGCTCACAGGGCCAGGCAGCCGGCAGCAAGCCAGCAGCCAGAGCCCACACCTGCGGTGGGCACCCTCTGCTCAGCCCCACCCCGAGGAAGTCAGGCCAATGGAGGCAGAGTTCTGAGTCTTTCACAAGAAGCTGGGAATGTGAAGGTAATTCTCCTTATTCTTAAATGTCAGCCTCTATTTCAGAAAATTAGTTTAAGCTGAGAATTGAGGCACCGAGAGAGAACTACTCAGGGCCCGAGGAGGAAGCCCGTCAGTCTGGGGAGTGGTGGGGGTGACCCCATCGAGGGGTGGCCAGGCCCAGGCTCCTGGGTTTCGCTCAGAACGACAGGGACACCGGTTCTGGCCGCTCAACCCCCTCCCCGAACAGAGGCCCCCTGGGACAAGGAACCAGCTCAAGTCCAAGTCCAAGGAGGCACCATAGTTAGTTCCAGGCCCGATCATCCAGGTAAGAGGCAACTCCAGGGGTGAAAGTTTGAGAGGTTCTCCCAGGGAGGCAGAGACAGAGAGCCATGTGGGGGGCAGACCAAAGCAAGTCCCACAGCAAGGAACTGCCAGGTTGGGGCGAGAACTAGCCTGCAAGTTCTCCGCCTAAGGTTATTTCCGCTGTTCCAGGACATCTCTCAGAGGACTTGCTGCTGCTCTCTGTCCCCTTAAGGGGAGGGCAGAGAAGGGGGCAAGTCTGCGACTAGTCCACCTGGCCCGGGATCCGCGGGCAGACAGACTGGACAGGTGGACAGAGGTGGAGTGTGATCTTATTTCGTACTCCCCCTCCCCCACACCCATAGACTCAGCATGGAGCTGGGCACCTGCAAAAAGTGGGAATTAAATGTGCGATGACACACTGTACTCTCTGGCTAAGACAGAGGAAGCTCCACCATGCTTGGCGGAGTTCCTGTCTCTGCACCTCCACTTTAGGGAACCCTGGAAAGAAGGCGTGTTTCTCCGAGTCGGTGTGTTGGGAGCACCACGATCACAACCTCAGTTGTTCGCGGGCTGGTGGCACCTGCGGTACCAGTTCGGAGCGCTAGCTGCAGTGCGAGGGGCGCGCTAACAAATCCCGCCACGAGGGGGCGATAAATCCCAAAACCTGATGGGGACCCGGGTGGTTGGGGTGCTGGAGATTGCGCGCATCTTTGGGCACTAGACTCGCCACGCGCGGACTTGGACCGCACATCTGCTACCCGTCGACTGCTCTTCCGGGCGCCCTCCCCAGAGTTTGGATGAATGTGCATGAAAAGGGTGAACGCCTGCGAAGACCCGTAGCCCCCAATCCTGAGACAGAGATGGCGCGTTTGAAAAGCTGGCATGGTGGGAGGAGGGGGCTAGAAAATGATGGAAAATCGGGAAAGGCTGCCGTTAAGGCAAATGCGGACACTTCTCGTCCGTGTTGCTTTGTCTCCCTCTAGTGGAAATCAAGGGAGCTTTAAAAACCTCATTAATCTGGAAGATTCCGTTTCTGTTTTCCTCTTCTCTCCCTTCCTCACTCTTGCTTTATATGCTTTGTTTGTTTCTTGTTTCTCTTTTCTTTTTTTTTTTTTTACTATTAAATGGCCATCAATAAGGAAATGGAGTACGAGACAGCAAATAAAATAGTAAAATGTATTTGGTTCCTCGCAGAGTTCCAAATGACACTGTTAATTTACAAAACCAAGTTATGAAATAATATAAACACATAACTCCATGTTTACATGTTCCTATATAGGAGTATGAATGGCCTGAAAAGTCTGGGAGAAGATCTGCAGAAAGCACACCAAACACTGTGATTTATGAGGAGGAGGAGACAGAGATTTTGCTTTACCTGTAATGTTTACTTTGTTACATGAGAATACACTTTGTGAAATAAAAAATTAATGAAAGTAGCCCTTTTAGTATGAAATTATGCTTTTGGAAAAAATTACACTATTCAATATATAGTTCAGTAAAATGCTAGTTATTAAGTAATACATATGGTCTGATTCCATATCTTTAAATAACATGTGTGCATGCATAGGAAAAAGGCTGGGAAAATATAAACAGAACATTTACCAATAGTTATTTCTGAGTGGTAGGGTTAAGGCAATTTTTGTTATTTACTCAATAATCTTTGTCAGTGCTATTGGTCTATACTTTCATTTTTAATCATTTGTGATTCTTGTATGGGAATATCATAATTTATTTAACCAATCCATTGTTGATGGACATTGAAGCAGCTTCCAACATCTTCCGATTATAAACAATGCCATTAAGAGGCATGTTTCATTACATCAGGATAAATCCTGGAGGGGGAACCTCTGGGTCAAAGAGTATAGCACATTACATTTTGATATATATTACCAAACCCCTGCCCAGGAAGGTCTGACTCATTCTCAATCCCCCTCCATACATGGGCACACAGCAGTGTATAGCGTGTCTGTTTTCCCACCCAGCCCCAACCCTAGAAATTGTCATTCTTTATCTTTGGCAGTCTGATGGATATAAAAGGTGACCTTGTTTTAATTTGGGTTTCTTTCATGACCAAAGTGGTGAAATAAGACTGGGTTTCCTGATGCTTTTTCTTTTCTTAAAATATATTCCTGGAGCAGTACTCTCTTAATTATAGGTAAAAAGCCTTTATATTAAGTCTTGCCATTTGATAGAAGTGTCCCTTCTCCGTCTTCCAGTTTGGAATTTCTTGAGTGTTGTTTACTCTTCCATGTCATTCTAGAATAAGCGTTTTAATTCTGCAGAAGACCTCAGTGGTGTTTTGATTGTATTGGATGCACTTATAAACTGTTGAATTGATATCTTTTGTTGATAATCATGATGTATCTTGCTATAAATAAGAGGGTTTTTTGGTTTGCATCCTTCATTAAAGTTTTCTAATTGCTTTTATAAGGTCCACATCCTCAGCCCAGAGCACACAGCCAGGGAAACAAAGATAACAACTACCAAAGGAGAGCTGAAAAGCAGGACCACGTGCATCTGCCCACAGTTTTGCAGGCAGTGGATTGTTCTGCTCAAGAGGGCCGGCCAAGGGTTTCATCCTCCTTCCTCCCTGACATGCTTGGGCAGGTCACTTGGCCTAGCTAAACTTGAGTTTCTTTGTGGGTAAAATGGACTTAATGATAGCGGCCCCCACGTGCTGGCAACTGAGATAATGTGTTATCTATAAAAGTGTTAGCCAGTGCCTTGCATGCAGGAATGAGGATTTCTAAACATGGCCTTTCCACCTTTCAGCTCTAGCACCAAATACTAGCTGTGTGATTAGACTACGTTCACCAACCTTGTGGTTCCTGGGGTTTTTTTCTTTTGTAAAAAGGGGTGACTGTAGCATTTAATCCTGGGATTTTGCATGTGGATTGAGAGTGGATACCCCTGGGTACAATAAATACCAGACGAGGGTGGCCATTTCACTCCAGTGATCTCGATGGTCAAGTGCTCTGCGGGTGGGTTTGGGGGGGATGCAGAGAGAAGCCCCAGAGGGGAGCTCCTCAAGAAGAGAAGGCATAACTAAACCAGGGACTATGCAGTTAAAAGCACCAAGTGGGGAAGCGGCACCCTGTGCAGCAGGGTCACCCTGGGGACCGGGCTGAGGGGCTGGGAAGGGGCCCAAGCAAAGGGGAAGTGGAAAAAGCTGAGTTTCTGAGGCTGACTTGGCTGCTTGTTCTAGGGTCTCTTGCCTTCGCACTGGGGCCATCTGACTCAAGGGCACCCTGGGGCCACCTGCCGCAGCACCACCTCTGGCCGGTCTTTGGAGGAATAAAGATGGCTGGTGGCCCCAGAGTCGCCTCCCCAAAATTGACTCCCCATCTGGGAGACCGGCCAAATGACCCTAGGCCGGACCCTCCCTGCTTTTTTTTTTTTTTTTAAACCTCTCTCGGCCTTTTCTGGATCCATTTCCCATAGCCACATGGAGTCACTCCATGCAAGGTGCTTAACCTCTCTGAACCTGTTTGCTCAGTGCTAAGGTGGCAACTTTCTTCCTACAACCAGGGGTGTTGAGACTATCAGCTTAGCTAATGGGTGCGGAAGGGATTTGTGGAGATAGAGCACCCGCAAATATAATGTCCTTTCTAGCCCTGAAGGCTTAGACCCAGCTGACACTTAGCCTTCCAGGGCTGGGTTTCCTTGTCTGGGAGTTGGGGATACATGTGACACATCCGCATGAAGTTTCTCACTGATGTATCCATTGATTCAGCCAGCCAGTTTTGGGGGGTGCTGTGGGCCCCAGCCATTCTCAGGCCAACCCCATCCCCTCCTAACTCCCCCCACCGGCTGGTGTGCTATCCTGCTTCAGGCAGGAGGTTCCAGGTGCTAAGCCAGGCCCCAGAACTCTGCAGAGGAAGAGAACTGAGGACCGTGTGGGCATTCCGCACGAGGCTGCATTTATTCACCCACAACGGACTACCCTTTATTCTGAAACTCTCTGTATCTAGACAAATTGTAAAAAGGTCTATCTCCTTTATGAAATTATGGTAACCAGAGGTAAGAGTTGATTTTCTAAGGGTTCTTCTCTGGCAAAAGTAAAAGTTGGTGACTGGTGTGTCAGGAAGGTTCTAGAATGGCCCCGTGTGATCCCCTCTTCCTGGCATTCAAGCCCCTGTGTACTCTCCTTTTTTGCAGGGTGGGCTGGGCCCAGCGACTTACTTCTAACACAAACAGAATAGGGCAATAATCCCTCCCATGATCAGGCTACGAAAGATCATGACTTCCATCGGCTCTTGCCTGCATGCCCGGCTTGCACACTTTGATGAAGCAAACTCCCACACAGGAGATGTTGGTGATATGGTCAGGGACTTAGGGTGGCCTCTGGCCACCAGCTGGGAAGACGAGGTCCAGCAGTCCTGGAGAATGAATCTCATTGTTTGTAAAGCAATTTGTTAGACAGCAGGAATCAGTATGCATCTCAGTATGTACACATTAATGTTCCTGGTAGGTGGAATCCAAAATTCAGGCACAAGTAGTGGTAAAAAAAAACCTGCTCCCTACAACCCCTTTGCAGGTGGGCATGTGAAATGGTATCCGAAGGGTGGGGAGGGCAGGCCTCCATTCTCATCTTCGCTCATCCTGTCTTCGCCAAGCAACTTCGAGCAAGTTACCCCGACTTTTCTGAGTCTCGAGTTCCTCCTCTGTGAAATGGGTGTAATACTGCTTTCCCAAGTAGTAAGGAGAGCTGTGTGTAAATACCAATAATTACCATTTCTAGGATGTTCTTTTGTGTCAGGGCCAGTGTTAAATGCTTTACACGCATTATTGCATTTTATCCTCATGAAGGTGTGAAGGAAGTTGTTATTACTCCCCTTCTTGAGATGAGAAAACCAAGACTCACAGAGGCCCGGGACCATTCTGGAGCCTGCCAGGCTCCAACTCCAAGGCACAGGACCTGTGCTTTGCAGGCCCTGGATGAACCCACTGGGACTTGGGTGAATAAAGGCATGAAGGGAGCAGAAAGCGCTCCAATATTGCTTTCTTACTGTGACCACCAGGGGACAGCAAAGACAGGCAGACGAGCCTCCAGCGCGGAAACCGAGCGGAAAGTTGACTCCTGAGAATAAATTTGTTCCGCTGAAAATGGATTCCTGCTTTATTTCCCTTAAATATTTATGGACTGCTTGTTATGTGCCGAAGGATTTATAATAATTACATTAATGCTCCCCACAACCCTGTGAGGTTTGTTATTACCAACTATAAGAAAGAGAAAACTGAGGCTGAGTTAAGTCACTTCCCAAGGTCACACAGCTAGAAAATGGCATGCCTCAGGTTAATCGTTTGGTGTGACTCCTTCCAGAACTTTTCCATGCCAATAGACTTGAGTTGCCATATACGCTGCTTGTTAAGAAAGGGAGAGGGTAGTTTTGTTTTACATGTGTTTTTCAGAATTCTGTTTATGCATATTCTTCAACTTCTTTCACCTGCAGTGAATTTTGGAAACATTTCCAAGGGAGTTCATGCTTTGGTTTTCCATAGCATGGTTGGATCACACAATGTCTAGATAATCAACCTCTGTGGACAATCATTTGAAATATTTCCAGTAATTATGGTTATGCTTTTTCCTGCTCCCCCTGCCCCAAAACAAACATGCATGAAGAGACAACCCTCTGGTAGCATTTCTGTTCCGTAGGTTTCCAGGAAGGTGACCCCTGGGTTATGGGTCATGTGTGTGGTTGTCTGTTGATAGAGATGTAATCACCCACCTGGGAGGCTGTGCCCACTTTCATTCTCATCCACAGTAGGGGGGTGGTCTGTCTCCTATGGCCCTGCTGACCCTGCAGGTGATCAGTGCTCACACTTTTTGCCAGTTTAATACAAAAGATTTTTTTGGTATATATTTCAGCATCCTTCTTCCTTGAGGTGAGTAGTGAGAGTTCAGGTAAGCAAGAAGGTCCCAGAGCGGGCACCTGGGGGCTCTGTTGGTTAAGCGTCCAACTCAATTTCGGCTCAGGTCATGATCTCACGGTCCATGAGTTCGACCCCACATCAATCAGGCTTTGTGGGGACAGCATGGAGCCTGCTTGGAATTCTCTCTATCCTTCTCTCTCTGTCCCTCCTTCTCCTTCTCTCTCTCAAAATAAATAAACAAGCTTTAAAAAAAAGAATGTCCCAGGGGGAGAGATGAGAGAAGAAAGTGTCCCCTCTCATGCGGACTCTCAGGCTGAATGCATCCCCCCTGTGTGTGCACAGAGCACAGACACATTGAAAAGGTGCTGTGTACAGATTCCATCTCCACAGCCAGACCACAAGGCCACTAGGTGACGTTTGTGCTCTTGTTGACAGAAGCTGGTGGCCATGAGAGGGATGAATGGGCACCCGGGGAGGAGGTAGGACTTGCAGGCAGTTGGGAAATACCACAGGGGAGAAGGTGGAAAGGGACAGGTAGGACTTCTAGGCCCCACCCTGTGACTTCAGGCTCAGACAGAGACCCCTAAGCCTCCTTACAGTGCAGAGGGGGTTTCCAGAATGTGGAGCCACCCCTGACATTAGAGACCCCTGGGCAAAGCCCCTCCTACTCACCTGGTACCATCAGGCCTTAGCCCCAGGGCTCCACTCTGCACCCTATCAGGAAAGAGCTGTGATTATCCCCGTTTTACAGATGAAGAAACTGAGGCTCTGGGAGGTGAAGACACCCAGTGGCCTCAAGGAACTGGTGGGCGGTACAGAGCAGGCATAGATCTATGGCTCAAAGAAACCGGGCAAAGTGGTCTGGAGGGCTCCCAGGCATGCAGGGGAGGTGGAGACTCCCCAGGCAGGGCCCACAGCAGTAGAGCCGGCAGGGGCACTCCCAGGGAGTCTGGCCTGGGTGTCACTCTAGTCCCACCCTCTCTCAGGCTGCCCGCTCCTCCCCAGGGCACACGTTATCTGCGGCCTCGGCACACAGCTGCAGACTCTCACCAGCTGAGGCCCTCCCTGGCAGCAACATCTGACCTTTGGACATGTAAACAAACCTTGGCCTGGCCCAGGGTGGCCCTGCTTGTTGTCCTTGGGTCCTGCGGATGTGGGTATACGCAGGCAGGCATGTGCGCATGCGTTCAGCATCCTGATCGTGCCTTTGAACCTTCACACATCCGCTCGGCGTTGAAGCTGGGGGCCAAGGACGTCGTGTGCATCCTGCTGTCCGCCTATGCTCTAGGGGCTCTCAAGGATGGTTTCAGGGCCCAGGTGACTTCCTAAAAGAAGACCAAGCTGGAACCAAAGAATCCCAAGGGAACCTGAGGATCAGAAAGGGCATGAAATATGCCCAGGGCCACACAGCAGACAGAGCCAGGTCCACACAGACCAAGCAGGTCACACCTTCTCTGGGTCTCAGCAGCTTTGTCTCCCCTGTGGGGAGAAGCCTGCTAAGACCTCTGACTCACCACCGCACCTCACGGCCGTAGACCCTGACCCTGCTGGTTCTCGCCACCAAGCTCCTGTTATCTCCAGGGCCATGGAGCCTGCTGATTTCTGGAACAGGGCCCACCCTCCCTGGGGGGACCAGATGGATGGGACTGCAAGAGCTGCTCGGGCCTGATACGGGTTTCAGTGAGCCCCAGTCTTTATCAGTGGGCCTTGGGGCTCTGGGCAGGCATGTGGCCCTGTCTAGGAGAGGGAGCAGTGGGGAGAAAGTGCCGGGATCCTGAGCAGATGAGATACAGGACCGGGATGTTTTTCACTATTTTTTTTTTTAATCTATACTGCTTTCTCTGATTGGGAAAGTAATTGAGGCAAGTTACAGTAAATTCAACCTAACAGAAATAGTTTTGAAAGTGAAAGTGCCTGTAAATCCACCTCCCAGACCTATTCCGTAGGCCCAGATTGGGATTGCCTAGGCAGATTTTGTCTGTACAGAGACTAACATTGCCACTTATTGGCTAGACTGAAATCATACTGTGGAGCTTGGTGTGGTGGCTCAGAGTGGGTCCCAGGTTCCCACAGTGGGGCCCCTGGGCTTCATACCCAGGCATGTGACTTCATCTCCTTGAACCTCAGTTTTCTCTTCCATAAAACCTCACATGGACATTGTCAAGGTTTAACAAAGTAATGCATGTGAGGCTCTTCGCCTGGGCCTGGCCCACAGTGAGCTCTCAATAAATGTCAGTGTCAACAGGATTGTCACATCATTTGCCTTTATTTTTCGATCAACAACAAAGCATGGACCTCTTTCCATGCCGACGCCAAAGTTGCAGCCCTCTCTTTAACAAATCCAGAACTTTTCTTGTGTGGGGGTGAGTCATCATTTGTTTTTTAATCAATTTTATTATGGTATAATTTACATACAATAAATACACCCATTTCGAGAGTACAGTTCAATGACTTTCAAAAATTATACAGTCATGTAGCTACCATCGTAATCAAAATCCAGACTATTTCTGTCACCCCAAAAGTTCTTTCATGCCACTTTGTAGTCAATCCTTTGCCTCACATCCTGCCCCAGGAACCCCCTAGACTCTTTCCTGCCCCTATAGCTACGATTTCCTTTTTCCAGACTTTTGTTTCAATGGGTTCATTCCGTAGGCACTCTTCAGAACTTCTTCACCCCGTACGGTGTTTTTGAGCTTCACCCACATTGTTGTGTTTCCAAGAGTTGATTGCTTCTCATTGCTGAGGAACATCATGTGGTTGCACCAGTTTTCATATCTGTGCACCTGCTGTTGAACATCTGGATTATTTCCAGTTTGGGGCTATTATTCCCTCAACTCCAGTGAAGGGCCACCTGGGTGGCTCAATTGGTTGAGCATCCGACTTTGGCTCAGGTCATGATCTCACAGTTCGTGGGTTCAAGCCCCGCATCGGGCTCTGTGCTGACAGCTCAGAGCCTGGAGCCTGCTTCGGATTCTGTGTGTGTGTCTCTCTCTCTCTGCCCCTCCCCCTGCTTGCACTGTCTCTCTGTCTCTCTCAAAAATAAATAAAACATTTAAAAAAAATAATAAAGCTCCAATGAGGAAGGGGACAGAGATGGTTTCTAAATGTTTACTGTTACCTTATAAATGATGCTGCAGTGAGTAGCCATGCACGTGTTTATGGTCACTATTGCCAGAGAAATGTCATGGCACTAGAGGCACAATAGACATTTTATAAAAAATAGAGCTCCCTCCCGCATCCAGCGGGGGACACAGAGGCCGAGGCAGGGCAAACCATGTGCCCCAAATCACCTGTGAAGTTTGCAGGCGGGGAAGACAGAACACAACTCTGCGCTTACCCATCTGTCCCCAGGGCGTCAAACAAAGGAGGGCGTTGGCTTTACAAGGAACACCCCTGGTGTATCCCCTAACAATGTTCAAGATCTCGATGATGATGATGACGATGGTGTGGTCACAGTGTTGACTACCAGTATTGAAGGCTAGGTAGTGTTCTAAGTGTTCTGTGTTGATCGACTCACTTTAATCCACACGATTTCCCAATACAGGAGGTAAAATTGTTATTTCCATTCTCCAGTGAAGGGAACTGAGGCACAGAGAGGTTAAGCATCTTGTCTGAGGTCACACAGCCTGGAAGTGGCAGGTCCGTGGCTGGCACTAGGCAGTCAAGCTCCAGAGTTGCGGCCCTCAACAGCACCTGGTCCCGAGGCCCTGCTGAGCGAAGAAGGAGGGATGGCTCAGTGCACACGACCCGAATTACATGCCAGGTGACCCAGGCCTTTTGTCCCCAATTTGCTGTGTGATGCGGGCAGTCCTGCTCCGTCTCTGGGACCCAGGTTCTTTGCCTACCTAAAGGGAAAGGGAGCAGAGTGGCGAGGTGGTTCTCAGGATCCTCTGACAGTGTGGTTTAGACAGTTTTCTAGGGCTAGGATGATGGGAGAAACAGGGAGCTGGGGGCTTCACCCCCTGCAGGGGTGAGGCGAGGAGGTGGTCTGGTGGCTTTTCCGGGGGGGAAACTAGAGGACTGGCCTAGGTCCCCAGTGACCAGGCTGCTGGCCCTGAGCAGGGGACCTGGCCTCTGTGCCCTGGGGCAGGTGAGGCTGGCTGTCCCATCACAGTGCAGTCCACTGCTGGCTTACACACCCAGAGGCCATGGGCATCTGTGCCCACCGCCTGAGAGCCAAGTGCACCTAGTCCGAAAGCCCCTCCTCCACCCTCCAGGCCATGTGTCTTCCCCCTCCCTTGGCCCTGCCTTCAGGACCTGTGCTATATCTGCCCCCGCCTCTCTCCAGCTTCAACGAAGCCACATCCATGGCCTGGTTCACAAATCTATACCAACTAAAAGACGTGTACTATATGCGACATTTACTGAGCACTGTTGTATCTTACATGATTGACATTTAATCCTCCCAATGACACTATGATGTAAATATCATATTATCACATTTTACAGAGGGAGTATCTGAGCTTCAGAGGGGTCGAGCACTTTGTCCCTGGTCACACAGCATATATGGGGCATAGCCAGGATGTGGGTCCGGGCACGGTTTCCAAGTCTGGAATCTTGACAACAACACCACATCCCCCTACTTAGAGTACCTCAGAAGATCTGGATCCTGCGTGATTCTATTCCTCCTACAACATCTGTCCATCAGCGAGGGGCTGGAGCACACCGCTGCTGTTCTTACATACTTCCCTAGGGGGTGATGGTCATGGAAGGGGGCACTTGTGGGGAAGAGCACTGGGTGTTATATGGAAACCAATTTGACAATAAACTATAAATAAAAAAAAAAGAACACACTGCCCTAGAGTCAATGATCTTTGGTTCAAATCTTGATACCACTGCTCACTGGCTGTGTGTCTTTGAGCGGGCCTCACAACGTCTCTGAGTTTATTTTGCTCATCTATAAAATGGAAATGACAACAGGAAGCATCTCACAGAGTGTGGTAAAGATTAAATCAGTAGTGCAGACCAGTGGTTCTAAAGTATGCTCCAGGGACCCCTAAGCTCCCCGAGACTCCTGGGATCCATGAGGTCAAAATTGTTTGCACTACGAGACTAAAGTATTACTTGCCTTTTTACTCTCATTCTTTCATGTGGGTACAGTGGAGTGTGTCATGATATCTCCTAACAGACTGACCACAGAAACGGGTATGAGAACCCAGCCATCTCCTTTTAAGCCAGACATTAAAGAGATTGGGAAAAGTGTCAGACAGAGCTACTCTTCACAGTTTTTTTCCAAAATACGGTTATTTTTCATAAAATAGATTTTTTATATTAGAATGTTTGTTTTTATTTTTACATTAATCAATTAATATTTATTAAATATGCTTAAACTTTTGATACAGTAAATATTGATAGATATAATGACCACAGAAAGAAGATCTTAAGGGTTGTCAATAATTTTTAAGACCTGAGACCAAAAAGTTTGAGAATGGCTCTGGGAGTACAAGGCACTTGCTACTTTTGTGGAGGGAAATGCCCTTGACCTTGAGCTTGCTAAAACGCATCATTCTTTTTTATCAGGGCTGTGTCTCCCCTCCACTGCCTGCCCTGTTAGAGGTCACTGCTAAACCGCAGGTCGCTGAACACTGGCCGAGAGACACATGTCAGCCCTTGGCCCTGGTTCCACCATGGTTGATTGCTATGTGACCCTGGACTAGCCCCTGGGATGCTCTTGGCTTTCCTTTTCTTCAGCTGAAGGACAAGCATGGTCAGCCAAGCAGATTTCTCAGGCACCTTGAATTGCTAACATGTGGAGAAAGTGTGAACAGTAAATCCTAAACCTACCAGCCTCGAGGTTGGAGCTCGACAACACCAGTAGGAATGCAGCCATTTGCCCCCAGCCCGGGCAGTGGTCAAGACACAGGATGCCAGTGTGGGGAAAGGTCTGCAGCGGGTGCTCCTGGTCTGGGTTTCGAGCCTCCGCAAACTCTTTGTGGGGCAGGACCCGTAGCCTCACGGCACCTCAGCAACGACATCCGTTATTGCTTGCTGATGTTCTAGCTGGGACCTGGGACACCCCAGTCACGCACATCTTTCCCTTTGTCTTGTCGCCCAGAAGATGGCAGGGTGCAGAGGAGGGAACACTAAACAGGGGGAAGGACTGGCTTGGAAGCTGAGCAGCCTTATCTGACCCTACTACCACCCCGAGTGACCACAGGCAAGTCCCTGTCCCCATCTGAGACTCAGCTCCCCGGGATTTAAAATGGGCACAGCATGGTTGAACTTGAGCTGGCTTCTGCCTGCCCTGCAAATCTGATGGCTGGTTGGGGATTCAGCAGACACTCCTTTCTCAGGGCCTCATATCCCAGCCTGAAATGCCATCCCCAAACCTCCTTGTCTTTCTCCAGAGGGCCAGTCTGTTCCTGAGTCACTCAACAAAACTTTATTCGGCACTTACTATTAAGAAGCCACAGGGCAGACTGGAGCCCAGATATTTTCGATTCTTTGTATTCCATTCTACTTAATCAGGACTCTAGGTATATTCACTTGAAGCCCAGGGCTGCACTAGAGATAAGAGAGGAATGAATTGTGGTCTTTGTCTTATAATAAGCCTGGGACTTTGCTAAGAGAGACATTTGTTCATTCATTCATTCATTCATTCATTCAACAAATACCTGCTGAGCACCTACTCTGTGCCAGGTCCTGTGCTATGAACAAAACAGACCTGAGCCCTGCCCTCGTGGAAATTATAGTTTAGCAAAGGAAGCAGACATTAAACAAATAAACACACAAATACAGGTATTATTATACATTCCGATGACTTACATAAATGGTATGAGATGGAATAATAGGAAAGATTTTTCAGTGGGGATTGTGAACAGCTGTTACTAACACACACCTGAAGGAGAGTAGCATAAGCACATAAAAGTTTACTTTCTTCTCATAATGAGGAGGCTGAAGGTAGTGACTGCTGGTGTTGGTTCAGCAATCCAGGAACAGAAGTCTCTGTTGTACCTCATGTTTCTAAGATGGTTGCTGGAGTGCCAGCCTTCACATTTGTATTCCAGACAGAAAGCAGGGAGGATGGGAGACCAAAAGAGTACACATTGGTTCTCTATCCCCCTTTTAAGGAGCCTTCACAGAAATCCACACAACCTCTGCTTATATCTAATTGGCCTGAACATAGTCACATCACCACACCTGGCTGGAAAGGAGGCTGATAAATGAAGACATGACCAGGGTATCCTTAATGAAATAAGAATTCTATAAGAAGAGTGAATGGGAGAAATGATATTGAGTAGATGTATTTATTTCCTATTGTCACCATAACAAATTACTAGGGGCTGGGTGCCCTAAAACAACAGGCATTTATTCTCTCACAGTCCTGGAGGCTGGAAGTCCAAAGTCAGTATCACTGGGCCGAAACCAAGGGGTTCACAGGCTGCACTCCCTCTGGAGGCCCTACAGGATAATCTGCCCCCTGCTTCTTCCAGCTTCCAGGGGCTGCTGGCATTCCTTGGCTTGTGGCCATGTCATTCCAGTGTTCGAGGTCAATATCTCCACATCACTCCCTGCTTTACCTATGTGTTCTTTCTCCTCTATATATGTGGCAAACCTGTCCCTGTGTCTCTCTTATAAGGATACATGTGATTGCATTTCAGTCCAGGTCCCCCCACCAGAGAGCCCAGGGTAACCTTCCCATCTCGAGGTCCTTAATTTAATCACATCTGTAAATATTACCCTTTTTCTAAAAAAAGGTAACACAGGTTCCAGGGTTTAGGGACGGAAGGTTTCCAGCCTTCTGCAGTAAGCTACATCAGTTTCTGTTTCCTGCAGCTTCATTTAAACTGAGAGGTCTCCAAAGAAGAGATACTGCACCTGAGTCAGAAATGGTGCATGGGAGTTAGACTGGGGAGGAGTGGGGAAGAGTGTCCCAGACAGAGGGAATAGCATGTGTGAAGGCCTGAGGTGACAAAGAGCTGGCCATGTTGCCAGTGGGACTGGCAAGGACGGAGTGCAGTAGAGAAAGATGAGTTGGGGTCCAAGAGCCTGGAAGCCATGTAGGGTCTTTGTCTTTATTCTATTTTTATTTTTTTAAGTTTGTTTGTTTGTTTTAGTAATCTCTACACCAACATGGGGTTTGAACTCACAACCCCAAGATCAAGAATCATATGTTCTTCTAAGTCAGCCAGCTGCTCCTATTCTATTTTTTTAAGTTTAATTATTTTTGAGAGAGAGAGAGAAAGAGAGAGAGCGAGCATGAGGGCATGTGCAGGCATGAGTAGAGGAGGAGCAGAGAGAGGGAGACAGAGAGTCCCAGGCAGTCTCCTTGCTGTCAGCAAAGAGATTCTCAGGCAGCCATTCGAAGACTGACATTGTTGCCATAATCCAGGGGAGGAACAATGGCAGCTTGGTTGGGGCTGGAGCTTGGGGCTCCATGGCCACCAAGTGGCCAGGAGCAGTGGTCAGAGAGGGCTTAGGGGTTGGTGATAGACTGGATGGGGGGGACCTGCACCCTTGATGCTGGACCACAGGATTCAAGGCCCTCTCAAAAAATAAAAATAAAAATAAAAAAATAAAAACAGAATCCTGTAATTCTATAGTTGAAAGAGACTTTCTATCATTTCCCATTTGCGAAAAATGCATCCCAGAGAGGGAACTATACTCACCCACACCATGGTGAAAGAAGAGCAGAGTAGAGACATAAATATTGGGGCCAGAGTGGGCCCATGGGGCAAATAGGAAGGGGCCAGAGTGGGCCCATGGAGTCCTGAAGGGCTTCCTGGAGGAGGCAGAAGTTGATAAGCTCTGGATGGAAAAAGGGAAGGATTGTGGGGGCACGTAACATATTTGGCCTTATCATAGCATTTCAGGGGCATCTGGGTGGCTCAGTTGGTTAAGCCTCTGACTTCGGCTCAGGTCATGATCTCACAGTTTGTGAGTTTGAGCCCCGCGTTGGGCTCTCTGCTGACAGCTCATAGCCTGGAGCCTGCTTTGGATTCTGTGTCTCCCTCTCTCTGCCCCTCCCCCCTGGTCATACTCTCTCTCTCTCTCTCTCTTTTTCTCAAAAATAAAATAAACACTTTTTTAAAATAACACTTCATTTTTTCCAGGTTTCAAACCTTGCCTTCTCTTCCTAGCATGGGAGCACTTTGGGCTGGGGTTGTGTCTGAGTTTATTTACCAAACCCGAGGTATAGACAGTGTGAAGATCACAGTGAGGGCAAGACAGTGTGAAGATCACAGTGGAGAACAGATGAACTTGGACAACCCATTTCCTTTCTAAGTCTCAGTTGCTCCATCCATGAAATAGGGTAATAACGGTGCCTACAAAATAGGATTGTTCTGAGGATTCAATGAAGTAGATAATTAAACCTAGGGTTTAGCAAAAAGCTAATAAAGCTTGAACCTTTCAGAGCCCCTCACTTGCCCTAACGCTTCTCCTGGGAGGGAGTCCTCAAAATGCATTCACACAGTGATCAGAGGGTGTGAGGCCAAAAATATAAGATGAAATATAATAGAGGTGTGTCAGGCAGTTAACTAATAAAAGTGTTATCTTATTTATTTGGATTTTGTGATGTTTATGGAATTGATCGTTTTAAAAAATATGTTATTTGCTGTGCTTTCTTCTCACACGCTGAGTAGACATTCCCACTGGCACTAATTTCATATTTAGAATTGTGCGTTTTGCACTCCTTTTCCTAAGGAAGGCTCCTAAGATTGTGTGAGCTATGGGCTTCACCCCACCCAACCCCCCACACCCAGCTGCATGCACTGTCCCGATCGCCCGTGGATGGACTGAAGGGCATGTTGCCTGCAGCTCACCTGTCTGGAGCCAGTGCTGAGAGCACACAGCAGGCACCTAGGGCCATCTCTCTTTCTGCCTGTAAACTCTCTCCCCAGGACTGAACTCTGTGGGGGCAGGAATCTCTTTTTGACCCTCAGCAGATGCCCAACACTCACCGCTGCACCTGGCACGGGGCAGGCCTGCTGTCCAGAGGAGGTGAATGAATGAACATGAAGCAATAAAGGGTGCCCCTGCCTGGTTCTTGAGAGACAGGAGTTGGGGACCACACCTGAAGGCAGGACAGTTCGTGAGCAGGCTGACCTGGGCTTTCTCAGGGCTCCTGGGTGGGCTGACCCTGGGCCAGAGGCCCCCTGGGGGCTGATTCAGAGGGAGGACTCGATGGCCTTGGCTGACTAGAAGAACAAGTTCTACCCCCTTTGCTGAGCCACAAGAACACCTCTCACCGAAGTCTCTGGTTGGGGCCACCACACCCCTGACTGCATGTCACTGGGACCTGCCCCTTTGTCCCCTGACCTTGGATTGAACTTCAGACTCAGGGCAGGCTACCTGCTGGTTCTCAGGACACAGGGTGGGCAGAGAGCAAATCACCTGGAGGTAAAGTGGGAACTGACATCATTTACTTAACCTTTCTGTACGTTGGGTTCCAAATGTATAATTTTGAGCAAACCTTTTTTGTGTGTGTTTATTTATTTATTTTGAAAGAGAGAGAGAGAGAGAGAGGCAGAGAAGGAATCCTGAGCAGGCTCCACATGGGGCCTGATGCAGGGCTTGATCCCATGAAACCATGAGATCATGACCTGAGCTGAAATCAAGAGTTAGAGGCTTAACTGACTGAGCCACGCAGGCGCCCCTTGAGCAAACTTTTACTTCACCTTTCTGGACTTCAACTTCCATATCTGTGAAATGGGGCAATAATAGTTTCCACTTCCCAGGCTTGCCGTGAGGACTAAGTGGGATGAGTCCTCTATAGCATTTAGCACAAAGCCTGGCACATAGGAAGGCTCAACAAATACCATTTATTATTATTTCTTTTACATATTACTTCCAAATACCAATTTGTGGAAGTTTTCTTTGATTCAAGGTGAAATGAGAAAAATTAATATGGTAGGAAGCCTATTAGTATTAATATCTCCATTTCCTTCTGTTTATTTTTTCTAAATTTCCATTAATGTATTGCTTTTACAAAAAGAAATAAGGAACAGGGGCGCCTGGGTGACTCAGTTGGTTAAGGGTCCGACTTTGGCTAGGATCATGGCCTCACGGTTCGTGAGTTCAAGCCCTGCATCGGGCTCTGTGCTGACAGCTCGGAGCCTGGACCCTGCTTCAGATCCTGTGTATCCCTCTCTCTCTCTCTTCCCCTCCCCTGCTCACACTCTGTCTCGCTTTCTCTCTCAAAAATAAATAAACATTAAAAAAATTAAAAAGAAATAAGGAACAGAAGTCATATATAAGTTATAAATACATGCACTATATCTGTTTAATTAAAACTGTGAAGAAAGAGCTAAAATGTTAATGGTAATTACCCCCTCTGGGTGTTAAGAACAAGGGGGTAATTTTTATTCTGTTCGTAATATGTTTTCCAAATGTTCTACAGTGAGTATGTGTTTCTTTCACTAAATAAGTTACTGGAAAACAAGAATAAAATCTTACTCAACTCTCTATTCTGTGATTGTGTCCTTCCCACTAATTTCATGTTAAAGTGTTCTTTCTTTCTCTGAAATCATGATCAGAATAGATAATTCATTTTTTAAAATCTATTCTGGGGAAAATTTTAAATGGACATCCCTGTTCCCATTTTTTTCCCGGCAATTTCATTGGTCTGTGAAGTCCTGTTATCTGATAACCACCCACTGTTCTAGATGAACTACATGAACTACCTTATTTTAGAGATGGGGAAACTGAGACCTGGGAAGATGAGCATTCTAAAAACACAAAAAAATACAAACAGTAACATCACAAGCATCCAGGTCTCCTACTCAGAATTGACAACTGTTAAGAGTTTTGCTTAATCCTGTGTTTTTATTTTTTTAATTACAAATAGAGTCAAAGCCCCGTTGGCCCCTATCTCTGCCCCATCCCCTCCTCCCCACAGCCCCCAGGCCAGCCCACTATCCACATCCACTATCCAATGCAAAGAATAATTATGTGTCATATTGTTTAGCATATGTATTTCAAAATTACATAAATGGTATCAAACTGCACATCTCGTATTTTCCGCCACTTGCTTTTTTTCTCCCTTCTCAACATTATGTTTTCTAGGTATATCTGCATACATATACACTTGGAATCATTTCTCTTCAGTATTTAGTATTCTGGCTGGTATATATCCCTTCCCCTTTGAGGTCCATTTAGGTTGTTTCCAGATGACTTTTCCAAGGTCACACAGGAGTCAAATGTCCTTTCTACTACCCAACAGCACAGACGCATAGTCACTCTGACAAATACAGTTCAGAATTCAGAGCTCCACCATCGTAGCCATGGTCACGGGTGGGATCCAACTGTGTTCCTGGACCCACACTCCTCTGTTCTCCTTACATCCTGGGGCCCCAGAGATTCAGGGCACCTGGGCTTCCCAGTATGGGCAAGAGGGGGTTTACAGGCAAGGGTCTTCCCTCAGGGATGGAATGCCGAGAGACCCCTGGCCACTTCTGGCCTGGACTTCACTGTTCTAAAATGGGGTTGGATTGCCAGACAGTTTTAAGTGATCAGCAAAGGACAAGGCCTGTGGCAGTCATCAGTGCTGCTCACCAAATATTCCAGTTCTCTCCACGTGGGGCACGTGGGAGAACACACATCCCTTTCCCTTTAGAGTTAAGTGAGTCTATATGATGTGCTTTGTCAAAAAAAAAAAAAGTGAGAGGAAGTAACAAGTCACTTCCGAGTGAACCCTGAGGACCCAGTGTGCCTTTGACTACGTTCTCTCTTGCCTCCTAAAATGGCAACGGGCAGTGTTCAGGTTGAGACGACACACAACAGAACCTATTGCAACCCCACAGTGAATGCTTTAAGCCCTTATCTTGGGGTTGTTTGTCACTGCAGCATAACCTGGCCTATTCTGCCTGTTACAGAGCCATGTCTGGTGGGCCCACGCTGCTGTGAGCCTAGTGATAAGCTGTCTTTTTTTTTTTTAATATTTATTTATTTTTAAGAAAGATAGAGACAGAGTATGAGCCGGGGAGGGGCAGAGAGAGAGGGAGACACAGAATCTGAAGCAGGCTCCAGGCTCTGAGCTGTCCTCCCAGAGCCCAATGCAGGGTGTGAACTCACAAACTGTGAGATCATGACCTGAGTCGAAGTCAGATGCTTAACCGACTCAGCCACCCAGGTGCTCCAGGACCTGTCCTTTTTTTTAAACACAGGTTTGCAGAGTACAAGATAAGTACTCCTCAGGGGCCCTAGTGGAATAAAGAACTTCAGGACCGAGAAAACAAGGAATTCTCCATCCTTAAAAGGCACTCTGAGTTAGACAAGAGCCTGAAAGTGTCATTGTCTAGCTGAGTTTCCTTTGGCTGGTGAAAGATTAAAGGAGGTACATAAACAACAGGTACCTAGGACAGCCCTTCGCATGTGATGAGCTCTGGCCTCCAAAGATGCTCCCTGAAACCTCATTGTTAACAGGAAAAACTTAGAGGCTAAGTATACAATAGGGGAAATGGTTAACCAATTGTGGTATGTCCATATATAGTTGTCCCTTACTTTTGGAAAGGTTGCATTATGCCACTTTGCTTTTACAAAAGATCTACGCTAGCGCCTACCTTAGTTCTCCATGAGAGACTACAAGCCAGAGCCTGCGCAGCTAACTCTCTCCTGAGTTCCTGATGCACAGGAACTTGTGAGATAATAAATATTTGTTTTAAGCCACTAAGCTTTGGGGTAATTTGCTACACAGCAATAGGTAACTAGTACAACTACACAATTACAGTACAAGGGAAAATGATGCCTTGGAAAACAAAACAATCGTCACATGACTCTCGTGGTCCCCTCTGGTACAAGTGTTGGAAGAACCAACACTTTTGCACAGACCATCCTCTCTTACACGCTCACCAGGCCAACTTTCTCACAGCTCCTGATAAGCACACCATCTTTCTCTGGCATCAGCTCTAACACGGGCCTCCCATCTGTCCCTGTGACTTAATGGCTTTCTGTACCTTTCCTACAACCCAATTCAAACAGAAAGCACCAGAACAATATATACCCTGGCTTGGAATAAAAATAAACTTTATACACTAATAAAAACTTGGCAACACCTCTCGAAGGTCATGAGACCACAGTCTACTGTGCTAGGGATTTCATCAAAAGCTGAAAAAGGACAACTTTACTCCTTTTAAGCCAACTCCCTCTTTCTGCCAAGGCACCTCCCTGCCTTCTCTATGCCCCCCATATTTCCCCTGCACACCCCAGCTGGAGACGAGCTCCCCTTCCTATGGTGAAATCTGCTTTCAGTGGAGAAGATCGAGGTGGTTAGACTTCGCAGTGACAACACTCAGGTTCAGAGTCATCTTAGCTCTGTCACCCTGAGTAAGTCACTTAGCATCAACGTGTCTGAGCTTCCTCTTCTCTGCTGTGAGGCTAATAATAGCACTTTCCTTACAGAGCTCTTGAAGGGATCAAATGAGAAAAAAAATTGTCCACGGCTTAGCACAGCGCCCGGCAAATAAATAGGTGCTCGTTTGCATTCATTGTTCGTCAAGAATAACAGCAATAGTGGTAGTTGCTATTTATTCGGGGCTCAGTAGATGCCTTGCATCCTTTACATGTACTATCTCATTTAGTCCTGCCAGATAGGACCTCTTAGAATCCCCACTCTAGCAATGAGGAAGCTGAGGCACAGAGAGGTGACGTGCCTTGCCCAAGGTCACACAGACTCAGGTGACGAGGTGCCAGCACCTCCACCTTTAACCACCATACCCTATAGGCCACCAAGAGGAAATGGACCGAGGCTCTGCACACATAGAGCACTGCAGGGATTGCGGGAGAATAGGAAGGCACGGAGAGATGGCACGGCACGGGAACACACAGTCAGAGATGAGAGTTTCCATAGTGCCAGAGACAGGAGTGGTGTGACAGTCCTCTGGGGGTATTGTCGCCTTTGTCTTGTCTGTAGCAGGAGCCTGAGGCCTTCTGCTTGTGTGGCAGAGCCACGGCTCTCCCCTCCCCCTGCCACCCAGGCCCTGCCCAGCAGCAGGGACACCCTGCCCGGGCCTGGACATGCCGAGAGCCCTGCTAAAGGCTCCACCTTGCCCTTCCTGAGCACCTGCTCTGGCTATAAGGCAGTTCTTGCTCATTAAAATCAGGCTCCGCTGGTGGGGAAAGTTAGGCTGTTTTATTTGCAAAAATGAAATTGCATAATTATGATAGCATCAAACGGGACCAGTTTTGGCTCAACACTATAGTATTGTATTCTCACTGAAACAGGAAAGCAAACTCACAGAACCAGCAGCGTCTACAGCTCTGGGCCGGAGAGAAGAGAAGTGGCTGGCTTGGGGCCTTCCTTCTCCACGTTCCCATCCCAGGAAACCCCTGTGACTTGAGAGAGAATAATAAGAGCTGTAGAGGTATCACTGAAGCTCCAGGCTTTCTGTGGCTGGGGTTCAGAGAGGTTGAGTTGCTGAGCGAGGCGGCCCAGCTGGTAAACCTGTTTGTGGCAGAGGCAAGGGGCTACCTGCATGAAAATGAAGATCACCGTGGCAGCTGCAGCCACTGGACCCAGTGGAGATGGTGCAACCCATCAGGAAACATTTTTCCAGGGAGGCAGGATAGTCCAGTGCAGTGGTTCTCAATCGGGGGGTGGGGGTGGGGAGGTGATTCTGTCCCCAGGGGACGTTTGGAACTATCTAGAGACATCTTGGTTGTCACAACTGGGGAGGGAGGTGCTACTGGCATCCACTGTGTAGCGACTGATGATGCTGTGGAACGTCCCACAGTGACCAGGGCAGCCCCGCATCACTGGGTTATCCAAGTGATAATATGTTAATATGTTAATAATGCCAAGCTCGCAAGACCCTGGTCTAGCAGTTGAGAAGGCATGAGCATCTGGCGTCCGAGGCACCCTTCTCAGCTGTGTCAACAGGAACAGGCACTTGACCAACTCAGTTTCCCTTCTGTGAAACTAGGGATATTAGATTTCTGCCTCACAGAACTGAACCAGTGCCCATGCACGACTTTGGGAGGCTAGCACACAGCGAGTGCGCCGTAATGTTGCTCTTATTCATTACCAAGGCCTCCTGCTCTGCAGAAGAGCACTGAAGAGCCCTGGCAAGGTACACTGTGAGGAAGCCACTAGAGAAACAGACCAAGCACCTGGGAGGGCCCAGGAAGCCAAAGGAGGCCAGAAAGACTCATTTTGGCATTCAAGGTCATACGTTAGCCTACATTGTTTGCCCAACCTGTCACTGCTCTGGATGGTCACTGGGCCAGCACAACCAGACCTCTTTCCTACTTCCCGGTCCTCACCCCATGCCTGCCAAGGGCCTCTTCCTCCAAAAAGCACCACCACTAGCCCAACCCTTAAGAATCACATGGCCCTGGGGCGCCTGGGTGGCTCAGTCCGTTGGGTGTCAGACCTTGGCTCAGGTCATGATCTCACAGCTTGTGGATTCAAGCCCCACTACCAGCTCTGTGCCGACAGCTCAGAGCCTGGAGCCTGCTTTGGACTCTGTGTCTCCCTCTCTTTCTGCCCCTCCTCTGCTCATGTTCTGTCTTTCAAAAATAAAACATTAAAAAAAATATTACATGGCCCTAAAAAACAAGGAAATCCTATCATTTGCCACAACCTGGCTGGATCTTGAAGGCATTATGCTAAATGAAATAAGTCAAAGAAACATAAATACTGTATAATCTCACTTAAATGTCGACTCTAAAAACAAAAATAAAAAACAATTGATAGAAAAAGAGATCAGACTTGTGGTTACCAAAGTGGGGGGCAGAGGGGAAATGGAGGAAGGTGGTCAAAAAAATACAAACTTCCAGTTAGACTAGGGATGTAATGTACAACATGATGACTATAGGTAACACTCCTGTATGATACATCAGAAAATTGTTATGAGTAAATCCTAAGAGATCTCACCACAAGGAGAGAAAAAAAACTTTTTTCCTTTTTTCCTCTTTCTTTTCTTTTAATTGTATCTATATAAGAAGATGGATGTTAGCTGAACCTATTGTGGTAATCATTTCACAATACATGTATATCAAACCATCATGCTGTATGTACATCTTAAACTTATACAATATGTGTTAATGATTTTTCAATAAAACTGGAAAGAAAGAATCACATGCTCCTTGTCTCAGACTGCAGCAGTAGGATAGCTACAGAGATACATCAAGACACACACACAGTCATATCCATACAGACTCTGAAAAACACATACATTTTCATTTATACACACAGATACACACTTGCAACCTCAAGAAATACTCGAGCCCTGGTCAAACTCAAAATGTGTTCTCACACACACACACACACACACATAACCATAACACAGTCTCACCAAGACACATGCTATCCCACACACACGCAGGCATACACACACACACACACACACACACACTGGCACATAAAAGCAATACATACCCAAGGCGTATGTAGTTACATACACAAACATATAAACTCTTGTACATGTATATATTTACATACAAAGTCAGGCATGCCCATAGATCTCATCTACACACACGTTCAATATTTAGGCACATAAACACCTATACATATACACAGAGACACATTCGAGGCACACAGATGCATACACAGCTATCAATGTGCTTACATGTATAAACATATGTATACATATATCACTCAAGACACACACACACTCCTATACATCCTCCCAAACACACATGAACACACATAAAGACATTTTTAAAAAATTCATATACACACAAGTATGCTCCCATAGCACAGTTCATTCATTCATAGATTCATTTATATTATTAAAAAGTTGCTAAGGAAACTTGCTTGGGCACCTTCCAAATTCAACCCTGTGTTACAGCTACTTGTGTAAGCCCAGCAAAATGTGCCACTAGATCACTTCTCCCTTTAAACTTGCACTTGTGGATAGGCGACGTGGGTTTTCTCTCGCCCGCAAGGCCCCAGGACGCAGGGCTCCGGCTCCTTCCTCTCGGTCTCTAACTGCCCAGGACCCAAGGCCCCCACCCGAAGGTGCTCACTTTTAAAAGGTCCGTGGCTAAAGGTGCATTCCCTGGCACTACTCCAGCAAGGGCAAGGGTAGGCCTGTGGGTGTGGCTAGGAAGCGTACTTCCACAAGGGCTTTCAGGACTGGGGATCAATGGGGGGTGGCATCGACCCTCCCTTCTCCGCCCCAGCCACACCCCTTCGCTATTCTCCACCCTGCTTTCCGCACCCCGCCAGCCTGACGTCCGCAGGCCCCCAGGGGCGGGGGCGGGGCTTCGGCCTCCCGGAGCCCCGCCCCTCCTCTCTCCTCTAGCCCCTCCTCTCCGCCCTCCCACTCCTCTTCTCTCACCCTCCTTTCCCTCTGCTCCGCCCCTCTCCCCTCCCCCCTCCCTTTCCCGTCTATCCTCCTTCCTCCTCCCTTCCCTCCCCGCCCTCGCCTTCGCCCCTCCCCCGCCGCGCCCGGGCCGCCAGAGGCTGAGTCATCGCTGCAGCGCTGCGGCGGCAGCGGGCGAGCAGGTAGGGAGGGTGCGAAGAAAGAGACGTCGTGCGCCCCATCACCGCCTCCGCGAACGGGTCTGAGTCCCTGCACAAGGCCGTCTGCGGGAGAGGCCTGGGAGAAGGCACCGATGGGGGCCGGGGCCGCGGTGGGGAGGGGCGGCCGGCCCCGGAGGGCGCCGATTCCGCCGCCCTTGCCACAGCCGCTTTTCGGCGTTCTAAAAGAGCTCTACACGTAGAATGGAGTCGTAAGCTTATAACATTAGGGTGGCATCCAGGCCAGGCATCGCAAGCTGGCGGCCCACGGGCCGATGTGTCGCGCTCCCGATCTTTTATGTGATCCACAGAGTGTCTAATTTTTAGCCAGATGCCAGTATTTAAAAACCATATGATATTTCATAGAGGGGAAAATCAGATTCACAACACTTGAAAAATTAGAATCCATAACAACACTGGACCCCTATTTCCTAGGACAACAGTTGCCTAATGTTAGGTGCAGCTGCCTTTTTTAGTCAGGGCATTGACTTCTCTCATTTGCCACAGTCACCACTACTCCTTCCCATTTCACCTAGGCCACTCAACTTCATGTTACCTGCCAAGCTCTTCATCTACCGACTCCTAGTTCTGTCCAAGCTACCCATTTCTCAGATGCCAGTGTGGAAGTGGAGGTGGAAGTTTCCTAGAGTCACACAACATGTGGCCTTAACGCTAAAAGAGATCCCAGCTTTTTCTTACCCACTTATCTTTTCTGACAAACCATTTTGCCTCCTCAAATATGCAGAGAAAGGGAATTGTCTTGTGAAAGGTGGGTCCCAGAACATGATCTGAGAATCAGAGTGGGCCCCCAATGGAAGATGACTGGGAGCAGTAATTAGCCTGGAGAAGGGTCAAACAGCTTCAGTTTTATTCCTGGATGAGATCATACTAAGAAATTGAGCAGAAGCCCCTCCCTGGAGTTGATGGCACATTCTCACAGTCTTTCTCATGGAGTCACAACAGAAGGCAAAACCGGGGCAGGTGGATGGATGAAACAGTTGCCAAATCTAACAAATTTGGTTATAATAAACTGTTTTCAAGTCTCGGGAGACCTGGCCTGTGAGACACTGGACTGTTGTGGAAGGGTTGCAAACAGAATTATTGCATGGATTCCTCTCTAGTGCTTCTCAGCCTGTGATGTGCACATGGGTCTTGTAAAATGCAGATTCTAAGTTAGTGGGACTGGGATAGAACTTGCAAAGCCTAGATTTCCGACAAGTTTCCGGGTGATGCCAATACAGCAAGCCCCCAGGCCCCACTCTGAGTGGCAAGGCTCTGGACTCCTTTGTGCCTTCTGTTTATTCATGAGGGTCACTGCTACATGGTAACCCAAAGGAGGGGCTCAGAATCCCCCAGACCTGGGCATAGATCCCTGCCCACCTCTAAGTAGCCAGGTCGTGTTGGGTAGACCGCTCATCCTCTGTGGGCCTCAGTTTTCTTCATCTGTGCAGTTGGAATCAGAATACTTTTAGGAGGCTGGGAAAGGACAAATGGACTGGACGTGTGGCCCCAGCACAGTGTGGTTCCCCATAGGTGCTCTGTAAAGGTAGTTTCTGGTATGGTGCACCCTGTGGGCCTGCCCATGAGCAGTGAGTGAGACCAACATGGTTAGAGAGGGGGTGTATATAAGACATTTCAGGATAAGAATCAAACCCCCTAATATGGCCTTCTAGGCCATGTATGATATGGTCACTGCCCAGCCCACCCCTTGCTGCCCTTTCCCCCTCTGGCTCACGGCTGGACATTTATTAGGTGCTTCTGCCAAGAGACTTTCTCTCCTCAGAGGCCTGGCACATGCTGTTGTTCCTCATACTTCTACCTGCCTGGCCCTTTACCCTTCAGCCTCAGCTCCAGTGTCACTTCCTCAGAGACGCCCCCCTTGATCCCCAGAATCTCTCAAGGAAGGATTTCGGGGGTATATTCTGGTAGAAAGGGAGAGCGGTTACATCTCTTGAGGCCACACATAAATAGGAAAGTCACCATTTTTACTTAGATTCTACATTTATTTAGAGCAGATTTTGGCTGGGTGGGGTAGAGAGCTGGGGGGTGGTGTCAGAGGAACTAAACACTGTCCCCTGCCTTTCTGCAAATTAGAAAAGGGCACAGCTTGGGCAAGCAAGCAGGAACTGGGTTTCAGCTCTTGCCTGCCCTCTCAGCTGGTTACCTTTGTGCAGTATACAAACTGTGCAACCTTATGTGGCAGCCCGAGTGCTAATGCTTCCTTCCCCCAAGCTGCCTCGTGACCTGCTTAATCCTCCTGCCTGAATTAAGCTCCTTTTATAAACTTACTTAACTTCATAGAACTCATCACAATTGGAATTAGCTATATTGGGAATGATTTATGTAAAATCTGCCCCTTGCAGTGGACTCTATAGTCCATCAATGCAACGTCTATCCATTTAGTTCTTGATTCCCAGTGCTTAGCCTGGTGCCTGCAACAAAGCAGGTGCTCCATAAACATTTGTTGAATATTTTAGGAGCTCATTATCTACCAGGGGAGATCAGACTCATGGAAATAGCTGTGGCATGAGATGGACAGACACAGAGCTGAATGACTGGTGCTGCCCCCAGGAGGGAGATGTCCCTCCAAGCAGAAGTCATCCAGGGATGCTCAGGAAAGAGGTGTTTTAGCTGGACCTGACAATAGGTGGAATTCACCAGACTTAGACAAGCGGGAGGGTGTTCTTGGCAGTGGGAACAGCAAAAGCAAAGGTACAGAGAGAGAAGTTCAGTGTGTTCCTACAAGTCACAAATTACGATCAGCAGACTGGCCAAATGTGTTTTGTGAACTAGCTGCCAATATTTTTTAAAAATCAGGAGATTTCACATAAAGATCTGGATTTCCTGTTTTTCTTTAAAAAATTTTAAGACACCACCAAGGAACAATTGAGTGGCACCAAAAAGTGACAGTCCCTTTGGAAAGTCTGTGCTTGCTGGAGTTTACCACAGCCCCTGCCTTCCTCCGGTTCATTCTTATACCCAGCTTTCTTTGCTCATTACTCTTCCTTCGTGGCCCACTGTGCAGCTGGCTAGACCATTTGATTGACCCACTGGAGATGGAAGGAAAGTTGGTTCAGAGGGTACAGGCACTTAAATGTCAGACTAAGGAAGTTGGCAAATACCAACTGAAGGAAATGAGAAGCAATTGAAGATTTTTGAGCTGTAAACCTTGAACTGTAAATCACAGGAAAGCTGTGGGGGACTCAGAAGTTCCTCATGACCTGTAAAGAACACACAGAAAAGGCATAATAACCCAAAGTGAGGGAGCATGAATGCCCTAGCTTTTTTTTTTTAGACTGGCAAATATCAGGCCTCCTCAGCTAAGTGAGCTGATAACAGCGGGGATTTCAGGGTCTTCTCTGGCTCCACAGAGAACAGCCCACAGCTTCCCTGGCCAAGCCAGGCCTGACCTCATAAGCAGGAACTCTGGGCCAAGAAGGCTGGTGAAGTTCTGGAAGCCAAAGGAGTGGGAAGCTCTGCATGGGGCTTTCAAGGAAAATAAAACATGGACTGACCCACGGTTGGGAGACAAGGTGCTTCCTAAAGGCAGAATTTTAATCTTAAAGGTTTCTGATTACTCACACATAGGTGACCTCTAACTTGCTTTTGCTTAGCCTTGGTTATTTTCAAACACATTATTAAAAAAAACAACAGCAGTTTTCTTCTGTTTATAAAAATAGTATACTTATTAGAAAAAGGGAAATACAGAAAAATAGAGATGAAGATAATAATCAGTAATCCTACTTCCCAGAGGTAACTCTGTTAATATGTTGGTCGATTTCCTGATCTTTATTTTTATTTTTTAAAAAATTTTTAATGTTTATTTATTCTTAGAGAGAGAGCACGAGCAGGGGAGGGGCAGAGAGAGGGAGGAAGACACAGAATCTGAGCAGGCTCCAGGCTCTGATTTGTCAGCACAGAGCCCGATGCGGGGCTCGAACTCATAAGACCATAAGATCATGACCTGAGCTGAAGTCGGATGCTTAACGGACTAAGCCCACCTTTATTTTTTTTCAGTGTATTCATACTTTTAAAAAATTCAGTAGGGGGCACATTTCATATACAACTGATTGCCCTTTTTTGATGAACATTATACCATGAATGTTTTACCATGAGAATATATTAATGCATCTTTCTGTAAATTTTTAAATAAGAAATTTACAATAGAGAAGTAAACATTGTTTGTTGGCATCATTTTTCTGGGTTTTTAAATATGCTTTGAAAAAACATTTTATATGCTTGTGCCCTTCCATTCTCAAAGTTGTCAGGGATCTGAATTTTTTGTCTTGCAAGACAGATAAAGGAGGAATTATTACCCTCATTTGAAAGAGGATACTGAATCACAAAGATAAAGTGATTTACCCAGTGAGTAGCTAGTGGGGGCTATAACCCCCAAGCCTTCTGAGTCTAGGTTAGTGCTGTGAGGAAGGGGGTACACAGGCTGCTATTCCCCACCCCGGTCACAGTTTAGATCATGTCAGCTGTGCTTTTGATTCTGTGAATCAATTGGCTTTAAACAGTTCAGTTAATCTGGGTGGACTTTGTGGAGGAGGCAGGTTTTTTTCTGGATCTGGAACATTGGTCTGATTCATAGGTAAAAGAGTGCCAGGCACCCAAGCCTCCTGACTCCCAGGTTAATAACAATAACCAGCTCGGGGAGCCTGGGTGGCTCAGTCTGTTAGCTCAGGTCATGATCTCACAGGTTCCCCAGATCAGATGGAGCCCGGTTTGGGGTTTTATCCAAAACTTGGAGCTTGCTTGGGATTTTATCTCTCCCTCTCTCTGTGCCTCTCCCCTACCTGTGCTCTAAATAAATAAATAAACATTAAATAATAATAATAATAATAATAATAACCAGCCTTTATTATGTGGCAAGTGCCTTACTAGGCCCTTGAATACTTATGTTACTTAATACTCATGCCGAACCCTATGAAGCACTGTTATTTTCACCAATTTAAAAATGAAAAAATAGAAGCAGAGAGAGGGGAAGTGCCTAGCTCTGGGCTGCACAGCTGGTGAGTGCGGGTAGAGATCTGAACCAGGCATCCTAGCCCCAGAGCAGTTCCACTCCATCCACGCACTCTCCCTGTCTAGGCTGAAGGGAAAACACCCGGCACGGTGGGCGCCCCCACCCCAACTGGTCGTGCCCCTCGGGACACATAGTCCAGGAGGGGTTGGCTGACGCACTGGCTGAGGGGCTGTGTGGGACAGGAACCAGCCAGGGGCACGCCCGGAACCCCCGCTTCCGTGGCCGCCCCGTCCCTCAGGATTCTCAAAGTGGGGAGATAGAAATTTAAAAAATGAGGTATTCCCCAGAGTGTTTGGCATTCCCAGTGGCTAGTCCAGAGCGGTGTTGTCTTGATCCCTCTTTGATTCTGAAATAGACTCCATCCTGCAAGAGAAGCGGATCTGGAATTGAGAGGCACGACGCAACTTCTAGTCCTGCCTCTGCTGAGACCTGACTGATCCTGGGCCGGTCGCTTCCCTCACAACGGCTCTCGGAGGTTAAAGCTGGTCCCTCCACCCGGTCTTTGCCACTCACTACTCACCGCGATGTGGCCGACGAGTTGCTGGGACGCGGAGATGATGCGGTGGAAACCTGGGCGGCTCGCAGGGCGTTGGGGTCCCGGAGGGCCGCGCGCACCCAACTGCAGCCCGGCCCCGTGGGTGCGTGCGCACTAGAAGGCTGCGGGTGTCCCGCGGAACCCAGCGCACCCCACCCCCTCTTCCCGCCCCTAACCCCTTCCCCCCCCCCCCCGCCCCCGCCGCCCCCAACGCCCGGGAGAGTGAAGGTCCGCACGGGTCCGGTGGACACCTGAATTCCTCCCTCGATCTCTGTTCACCGGGGTCTCGCTTGCCTGAAGGGACGTCCACCCTTCCCTCTAATAGCCCACCCCAGCAGCTGTCCACTCATCCTTCATGGGGCTGTGTTCCCAGGGTGCCCAGACCCGGAAACCTTCACTGGCTCCCCACTGCGGCGGGAATAACATCCAAACTCAGAGTGACTAGAAGGCCTGTCTCCACCGGCGCCCAACCTGCCTCCCCAACTCCTTTGCCCTGTCTTAGAGCTTAGTGATTTTTAAATGCAGAGGCTCAAGAGTCAGGCACCCAGATTCAAATCCGAGTCTGCCTGTTTCTAGCTATGTGACCTTAGGCAAGTTACCACGTATCATTCAACTTTGACTCCACACCCTCAAATTGGGGGTGGTAGCACCCATTCCATAGGACTTAAATGAGTCACTTCGAATAGTTCCTGGAACTTGGTAAACTCACCCTAAGTGCCTGGTGTTATGACAGTTCTCAGCCACATTTGGCTACCACCTCCTACTTCCTAAAGCCAATCATTCTCTTTCCCAATACTGTGTCTGCATGTATACCTGGAAAACCCTTCCACTTCCCTTTTCTCCACCCAGTAGGCTCCTACACACCCTTTAAAGCCCTATTCAAATGTCACTGTGAAGACTTAACCATCCTTCCCGGTTCCTTCCTCCTCCACCTTCCTGTTACCATCTTAACCCAGGGACCATGCAGTGTCCCCACTGGTGGGACAGCCAGCATTTCATGCCTCCCTGTAGGATGCAGTAGACTCCACAGCTCTACCTATTTTGGCTCTTGCCAAAAATGTTGAGCTTAAATCTAATCAGGTCTTTAGAACTGGTTGTGGTTTACAGGAATTTCAGGGGGCAGAGGACACATTAAATAACACCCAGAAAAGCAGCCAGACAAATCCAGAATGTGGGACAGTTTATAAGACAATTGGCATGATCTCTTCAAAGTCAGTGTAATGAAAACAAAGCAAAAGCAATGGGAGAGGAGGTTCTAGATTTAAAGAGATCCAATAGTCCAACAACTAAATATAAAATGCAATTCTTTTTAAGGTTTTTATTTTAATGTTTATTTATTTGAGAGAGAGAGGGAGAGACCAAGTGCAAGTGGGAGAGTGGAAGAGCAAGAGAGAGGGAGACACAGAATGCAAAGCAGGCTCCAGGCTCTGACTTGTCAGCACAGCGCCTGACGCGGGGCTCAAACACACAAACTGTGAGATCGTGACCTGAGCCAAAGTCTGATGCTTAACTGATTGAGCCACCCAGGCCCCCACCATGTGATTCTCGATTGTATCTTGGTTTACTTTTCTTTAGAAGCTATAAAGACCATGTTTTTAGACAATGGGGGGGAATCTGACTATGAACTGGGTATTAGATGATGTAAGGAAATTATTGTTAATTTTGTGAGTTGAGGTAAATCTACGGTGGTTATATGGAGGAGAATTCTTATATTTTTTGGAAATGCATGCTAAATGTTTAGGTCTCAAGTGTTAGAATATCTGTAATTAACTTTAAAATGGTTTAGCCACAAATTTAACAGATAGTGAGATGAAGTAAATATGGTGAAATATTTACAATTGTTGAATCTACATGATCAATATGTAAGTATTTAGTTTACAATTCTTTCTACTTTTCTGTATGTTTCAACATTTTCCTTAAAAAGGGTTTTTTAATACTGAAATATAACTGACATATAACATTATATTAGTTTCAGGTGTACAACCCATGATTTGATCCATGTATATATTGCAGAATGATGACCACAGTAAATCTAATTACCACCCATCACCACGCAGAGTTACAAATTTTTTTTCTTGTGATGAGAACTTTTAAGATATATTCTCTTAGCAACTTTCAAATATACAATATTATACCTATAGCCATCATGCTGTATGGTATAGCCCCAGGACTTATTTATTATATAAAAAGGTGTGTGTGTGTGTGTGTGTGTGTGTGTGTGTGTATAAAGGTTTTTTAAATGTTCCTTCTCCTGGGCTGTCACAGCAGGTTTCTGGGCCTTCACTAAAACACAAATCACAATATATGAAGGTGATGTATGCCAGTGAGTCTTGCCATTCAGATTACAGACTATGAACCCCTGGGGGTAGGATCCAGGTGAACTGCATTTTTCTCACAGTGTTGAATTCATAATAAATAGGCAATAAACAGGTGTCGAATGAATGGAGACTGTACTATTGCTCTAGTGCATGATTCATCAGAAACTTACTCTTAGTGCATGATTCATCAGAAAACTGACTCTTAGGAATCTCCCAGAATGAAAAATGATAATGCAAATTTTTATCGAGCACTAACTATGTACCAAGTGTGATGCTAAGTCCATGATTTTGTTCATCACAGATTTTTTGCATTAGTTTTGGTTTTTAAAATATTGTGTTCAAGTATTATTTATCTAGATGACTAAGTTTGGGAGGCCTCCCTTATTTTAGTGCTTGAGGCAAGTGAGGCACCCTGATATGAGACCTATAAAACAGGGTATTGGGCACTTGTCTGAGTAATGCCCCATTGCCCTCTGGGAATCCTTCCAGATCCTATCACTTTATTTGTCTGACAGAGTTGAAGTTTGTTTGGTCTCACTGTAACATTGCTCTTGTCATGTGATCTACAGAGAGGGTTTGCAATCCCCAGTGGTATTTATTTTGCTGCCCCAGCAGCATTCTCCCTTCTCTGGCAACAGCAGCTCTATGTTGCTTGGGGGACCCTCCCCTCCCCATCCACTGAGCTGACTCCAGCCTATTGCCTAGAGGTGGGCATGTGACTCAGCTCTGCCAATCAGAGCCTTGCAAACGCAGGCCATAGTCGCGGCTTCAGAATGGTCATGTGACTCAATTACAGCCAATGAGACTCAGTTCTGGGGGTTTGATATGAACTTTTGGGAAGGGAGACTTTCTCTTTTCGGGTACCTGAGATAGAGTGTAAGCCATGGGGTGTTGAGCCTCTCTGACCCTGGAGCTCACACAGAAGATGACAGTATCGGGGGATCGAGTCAGGGAGGAGACATCCTGATAGTATTAGAGCTCCTGGAGCCAGCTGTGCACGAAGCAAGACTGCTGTCTGGACTTAAGTGATGTGTTGGCCAACTTTTGTCTAAGTCACTTTGAGTTGTGTTTCTATCACTTAAATGATTCACTCCCTCTTGCCTGCTGTCTGGCCAGGAGATTCACCAGGAGATGCTTAGGACCTGTGGTTAATATTTCCACATCTATTTACTCCTTTTGTCCTATAACAACTCTGTGAAGTAGATGCCATGAACTTGGGGCTGAAATCGCCCATCTACTCCTAGGCCAACTGTCCCAAATCGCCAACCAGAGGCAAGGAGAAGGCTCCAGTGAAACAGCAGACAAGGCTGCTTCCCACTCCATTTTGTCTCTTTTGTAAATAGGTAGACTTTCTAGGAGGTAGGCTCTTTCTAAGAACAGCTGAGCCTGGGTATTAGCAAACCCCTCTCCCCACACTTTCTCATAAAACTGTCAGCATCCTGAAATAAAGGGCAGCTTCCTTTGGCCTGGTAGTGGGCTCAGCACCTAGAGCAGTATTGGCCTTCAAGATTGACAGATGGGTTGACCCCCTGGCCTTGACCATCTTTGCCATCTATGTTCATTTATTCATTCAACAAACACTTATTGAGTGCCAGGTACTTGCCAACTCCCATTCTAAGCACTGGGGATACAATAGTGAACAACACTGGGGGTAGTCCCTGCCTCCAGGTTGCTGATGGTCCTGTCAGGGAGGCACACATTAAACAAATAATTGCACATGTAATTATTTCATTACAAGCATGATAAGCACTGAGAAGGAACAGTTCAGGCTGTTATGAAAGTGTGCAATAGAGACATCTAAACCCATTGGCTAACTGTCTGACTAAGCAATTTTATTCATTTCACAGGTATTTTTTGATTGACCATTCGGTGCGAGGTACTGTGTCAGGTGCTGAGCACTGGGCAGAGTGGGGAACTGGACAGAGCCCCTGCCCATGCAGAGATCGCTGTGCACGGCAAAGACACCTTCTGACCGACTACGTCTCCAGCCTTCAGCCTGTGAGCGGCTACAAGTGTACAGCTTTGATATCGGCTTGAAAGAACAAGTTCGCTCCTGCTTCTGTAGGAGAACCAAATATGTTTAACTGCTTCCATTTATCTCACATTACTGTATCTTTCTCTGATCCTTGATGGTTTTCATTCTCTAGGGTTGGGGAAATTGGGACCAATGGTCACTGGGCCAACTGAGAAAATGTTTTGTTAGGCTCTGTCAAACTAGGGTCTTGGGTGAAAAATATGCATGGTTTCATTGGGAGGAGAAGGCGTCAGGAAAAGGAAGGAACTGGATATTGAAACTCCCTGTGCCCCATGGCTCCAGCATACCGGGGACAGGAGCTTGGCTTTGAGGGCAGGCCTTTTGTGATATTTCTGGCTGCCGGGCCCCAAGGGTGCAGACCAGAGTGTGGTGCCTGGCTTGCCACAGGGAACTTTCTGGATGGCCTTATTATTTACAGCATGTGATGCTTTGGCTTCAGCAGCCTGAGGCAGTTAGGGATTCTGCACAGCTGGGAATGGGGTTCTCACCAACAGAGGCAAGTGTGTGTGTGGGTTCAGACCTAGCAGGTCTGGCCTGGTCATTTTTAGAGCCAGCTTCCCTGCTGGATGAGACAGTCAGAATCACTTGGCCCCCTGGACCCCAATCCGGGCCTGCAATGTGACAGCATGGGGGAGAAATAGAAAGGAAGGCGTGGCCTCTGGTTATCCCCCACTGGGCTGATGCACCCTGTTGGCAGGAAATGCAGTTTATTCTTTTTTATTTATTTATTTATTTTCATTTACATCCAAGTTAGTTAGCATATAGTGCAACAGTGATTTCAGGAGTAGACTCCTTAATGCCCCTCACCCATTTAGCCCATCCCCCTCTCCCACAACCCCTCTAGCAACCCTCTGTTTGTTCTTCATATTTAAGAGTCTCTTATGTTTTGTCCCCCTCCCTGTTTTTATATTATTTTTGCTTCCCTTCCCTTATGTTCATCTGCTTTGTATCTTAAAGTCCTCATACGAGTGAGGTCATATATTTGTCTTTCTCTGATTGACTAATTTCACTTAGCATAATACCCTCTAGTTCCATCCATGTAGTTGCAAATGGCAAGATTTCATTCTTTTTGATTGCTGAGTAATACTCCATTATACACACACATACACACACAAACACACACATATATTCTTTATCCATTCATCCATCGATGGACATTTGGGCTCTTTCCATGCTTTGGCTATTGTCAATAGCGCTGCTATAAACATTGGGGTGCATGTGCCCCTTAGAAACAGCACACCTGTATCCCTTGGATAAATACCTAGTAGTGCAATTGCTGGGTAGCAGGGTAATTCTATTTTTAATTTTTTGAGAAACTTCCATACTGTTTTCCAGAGTGGCTGCACCAGTTTGCATTCCCACCAGCAGTGCAAAAGAGATCCTCTTTCTCCGAAGCTCGCCAATATCTGTTGTTGTCTGAATTGTTAATTTTAGCCATTCTGACAGGTGTGAGGTGGTATCTCATTGTGATTTTGATTTGTATTTCTCTGATGATGAGTGATGTTGAGCATTTTTTCATGTGTCGGTTGGCCATCTGGATGTCTTCTTTGGAGAAGTATCTATTCATGTCTTTTGCCCATTTCTTCACTGGATTATTTGTTTTTTAGGTGTTGAGTTTGATAAGTTCTTTATAGATTTTGGATACTAACCCTTTATCTGATATGTCATTTGCAAATATCTTCTTTCATTCCGTTGGTTGCCTTTTAGTTTTGCTGATTGTTTCCTTTGCTGTGCAGAAGTTTTTATTTTGATGAGGTCCCAATAGTTCATATTTGCTTTGGTTTCCCTTGCCTCCAGAGACGTGTTGAGTAAGAAGTTGCTGTGGCCAAGGTCAAACAGGTTATTGACTGCTTTCTCCTCGAGGATTGCAGTTGATTCTTGTGTGTGTCTCCTGACACCCTGGAATAGAGGGCTTGCCTGGTCAACATCATAGCTCCTATATCTAGAGGGCTTACTCTGTGCTAGGCATTCATTCATTTAATCCTCACAACAACCCCATGAGGTATGTTCTACTGTTACCCTCATCCTACAGGTAGCTGGGGCTCAGGGTAGTGGAGTAGGATCGACAGAGATCACAGAGCTGGCTGCCCTATCATGTCTCAGCCAGAACATCCAAGACCAGAGACAGTTAGCAGAGTGAGAGGGTGGCGGGAAGTCCCTTACATGTGCCTGCTGGGGGGGGGGGGGGGCCCAGAATACAGAGCACCTAACTGACCTGGGACAAGCCTGCAACTAGGTACAGAGCCTTGGCCATCCTGGCTGTAACAAGTGTGGATTTAACCACTTGAGAGCAACATAGAATGTAGCATTTTGGCCTTTTTGCGAAGGCCTTTCCTCATATCAACAATAGTAAAAGTAAATAACCTATCCATTGAGGTTTTATTCCTTTATAGTCACTGGGTCAAGTGCTTTATGTATATTATTTCATTTAATCCCCCTATTGACCTATGAAATATTTATACTTCTAAGAAAAAAGAATAATTCTTCCAAGGTCATGCTAGTAAGTTACAGAGCTGGGATTCAACTTAAGAACGTATGGCTCCAAGATCTGATTTTGACTGAGCATCAGAGACCGAGTTCAATTCCCGGTTTCCCCACAAACCAACATTGTGCCTTGGCAAGTCACTTAATTTCTCTGGGCCTCATTTTCCACATCTATAAAATAGGTAGGTTGGGCTCAATGATATATCAAGATCAGGTCCCCTCTAGGTCTGATATCTAGACTTTAAACCCTTTGAAGGATATCGCCTCTATATCCTCAGCACTCAGAAAAGGGCCTGATCCAGAGTGGGTACCAGGTCAACATATGTTGAGCTTAATCTATCCTGATGGGACCCTGGCTCCTATCTCCACATGTAGTTGCCATTTCCAAATCTCTACATTTCATAGCCTCCCCCTACCTCTTATGCTCCAAAGATACCATAATTTATCCATTTGGGTTGTTTCCATTTTTCCTATTTAAAAATGCTTCATATATCTCTTAATGGACTAAAGTTTCCCTGGAGTATATATACAAATGGGGAATTTGGGGATCATGGGGTGTGTACAGAAGCCTCTCAAAAATTGTAGAATTTATATTCCCACCAGCTGTGAGAGCTACCTTTTTCCTTTCCAAACTAGAGTTTGTCAGATTTAAAAAAAATGTGTCAACTGGTTAAGTGTGAAATGGTATAAATATATTTTAGCTTTTCATAGTGGAAATTTTCAAGTACCGGTAAAACCTCATTCCGGAAACATGCTTATAATCCAGAGCAAATCAAGGCAAATTTCAAGAAACATTGGCTCATATGTGATCATGTGACATTCGGTGTCACATACTACTCGTATTGCAGGACATCACTCGTTTATCAAGTTAAAATTTAATAGAAATGTTTGTTCGTCTGGCAGAACGCTTGTAGAACAAGTTACTCACAATCCAAAGTTTTATTGTATTTACAAAGTAATAGAATAGGGTAATAAATTTATGTACCTGTCACCCGCCATCCAAATCCTTACCAATTTTGTTTCCTTTATATTTCAGCACCCATTATTGGTAACCAAATCCGAGATATTATTCCATTTCATCTTCGAATATTTCAGCAAATATCTCTAAAGGTAAGGTTCCCTCTTAACCACATATGTGGTTAAACATAACCACAGTGTATCATCAAACATCTCAAAATGTCAACAATAATTCCTTCATATTATCAAATATTTGAGTCAGTGTTCACATTTATCCAATTACCCTATATATATATTTTTTTATAAATGCTTGACTTAAGATTCAAACAAAGTCCATACAATGTGATTAGCTAACATTTCTTCAGTTTCTTTTAATCTAGAGGTGCTCTTATATCTCTCCCTAACATTCATTTGTTAAAGAAATTAGGTTGCTTTGGGGCACCTGAGTGGCTCAGTCAATTAAGCATCTGACTTCGGCTCAGGTCATGACCTCACAGCTCATGAGTTCGATTCCCTCGTTGGGCTCTGTGCTGGCAGCTCAGAGCCTGGAGTGTGCCTCTGTGTCTCCCTCTGTCTCTGCCCCTCCCCTGCTCATGCTCTGTCTCTATCTGTCTCAAAAACAAATAAACATTAAAAAAAAAAGAAATTAGGTTGATTTTCCTGTTAGACTTTCCCCCAGTTTGGCTTTTGTTTATTATATCCCCATGGTGTCATTTCATGTGTTCCTCAGTCCCTGTATTTCCTGTACTCTGGGTAGCATGGTCAGGATCAGGGGCTGGCAAATTATGGTCCATGGGCCAAACCTAGCCATATGCCTTTTTTTTTGTAAACAGGATTTTGTTGGAACACAACTCTGCCCGTTTGTGTAGCTATTGTTGATAGCTGCCTTTTGTGCTCCAACAGCAGACATAAGTAGTTGCAACAGGCACTAGACACTATATAGCCTGTAGAGTTTAAATTACCTGGCCCAAGAGACAAAATTTGCCAACACCTACTCTAAAGGCTTGGTCAGATTCTTGCTTGATTCTTGGGGCATGCTTTCTGCATAGGAGGTGGTGTTTAATTCCACCAAGAGGCCCATTATATCTAGTTGTTTCTCTTTTTGTAGTATTATCAGTTAGATCAACCCAATCATAAGGAGTTGCAAAATGGTGATATTCTGAGTTAATCCTTCTTCGTTCCTGTTTCCCTTTATTTGTTGGAATGCTTACATAAAAGGCACCTTCTTCTTATCTACTACTTGGTTGCCTGAGGCACAGTTCTTACAGGAAAGACAGAATAAATGCTTAATTGTCTCTATTTTCAAAATAATCAGTTGATTTCCTAATATCTTCCAAAGATGGTCTTTAGATTTTTTGTTTATTTTTAAAATACCATTATGAACTCATGGATTTAAATGTGTTTGATATTTTCAATTCATTGCAGTTAATTAGTCATGCTGAAACGTCTGGACTTTGGCAAATGGGACTCCCTTTGCCATGACTCTGGTTTTCTTGATTTGTGGCATTAAAAGTCTATGAACATTTGTACATTTTCTGTCCCAAAGCTGGAATCAGCTATTTATTTTTTTAAGGAACCTGGCTTCCTTTAAGGAGAAATAGTATTTAGAGACCACAGTCTGGGCACTAAAGGTGCTCACTCAAGTGTTGGTTGTTGTTTCTAGACCTGAAAACAGTAGGCAGAGCTAGGGAATATGGTGTCTGTTTTCAGATTAGCTACATCAAAAATTCATACTGGAACTTCCAATTAAAATTCAGGATTATAAAGTTTTTACTTAACCCCTTTTATCTTTCATTTGTATCTCCTTTCTCTCACACCAAAAGTCCTGGTTCTCAACACCACCAACAGGAAACTCACTTGCTACCCCACACTACCTATCCAACGGTCTCAGAACAACAATCCCAGTGTTACCCCCACAATACGATGACTGAAAACAGGCAGCCATTTTTAAAAAATCAGAATAAAAAAATTCTAAAAATGGAAATGGAAAGGAATTCAACAGGAAGGGTCTGGGCTGACTCCATGTCACTGTATGGCAGTTTGCATTGCTGCTGGGATTTTTAGTACTATATTCTGTTGGTGAGGATTTGGTTCCTCAGTGTGGGAAACTCTTAAAGTCATAGCACTGGCCCTTTGGGAATTTACACATGTCTACATAGTGGGGAGAGAATGAGGTTAAGGCAGTGTGGGTTCATAGAATGATTGTTTTACTGGTAACTTAAGCGTGCTGATAAACTCCAGACTTCAGTTTCCCTCCATAATGAATGAGAATAAAGTAAGGAAGGAGAAATTTGCAAGAGGGGATCTTGGGCAAGTCATTGCTCTGAATCATTTCCTTATCTATTAACAAGGGAGTGCAAGGATTGGACTATACTCTAACCACAGCAGCTTTCTATTCTCCTAATACACCTGCCTCAAGGCCTTTGCACTTGCAGTTCCCAGTGCCTAGAATACTCTTGCTCCAGCCTTCTAATGACTGGTTCTTTGTTATTTTTCAAGTCTCAGCTTCAATATCACCTCCTCAGAGAGGGCCTCGCTGACTGCATAATCTAAAATATCCCTCCTAATATTACACTTTATCATATCAGCCTATTTTATTTCTTCAGGGTACTTTTACCTATCTAATCTGTTTACTGGTTTATGTCTATCTTTCCTCTTTCTAGAATGCACACCCAATAAGGCACTTGACTTTCTTGTTCACTGGTGTATCCCTAGGACCTAAAACAGGCCTGGCACATAATAGGAATGAATGCCTGCTATATGAATTGATGAGCTAGATAATCTCCCAAGTCTTTTTTAGCTCTAAGATATACTCAATATATTGAGTATAGACGACATACAAGCATGCCTGTACCATCTTACAGATGTGGAAATGGAGACAGTGAGTGGCTTGCCAAAGGCCTCACAGAGAAGACAGCGGTGTGTTCCAGGGGCCACTGTATGGAAAGTCAAAAGCAGGAGACTCAGGTTTGGATCCTCACACCATCCTACTCTGTCAACCTTCCTTTCAAGAGCCGTGTGAGCTGGACAAGCCATTTCATCCTTCCAAGGACAGTTTCTCCATCAAAAGAGAAGACCTACAAAATAACGCTGGTCTAAGATTACTGTGAGATAGTGAAGCTTTGTGGACTGAATGGCACTAGGCACTTTGCAGAATGTTTAGCCTGCTTTACCTCCAGCTGGTCCTGCCGCTGGGGCGGGGATAAGGAAGGAAGCCCAGGAAGGAAGGGCTGTGGAAGAAGCGAGAGCCAGCTTGTCTCCACGGTTTGTTTTCTCACCTGAGTCCCCAGCCCTCTCCTAGCCTGGCTTCTCTCACCTGCTCAGGTGAAGAGGTAGGGGGAGCCTCGCTCAGCCAATGAACTGCAATCATTCTCTTAAAGGCACCCAGCAGCTGGCAGGGAAACCAGCCATGCCACCTGGAGAGCTCCCTGCTGGGGGCCAGAGGCAGCTGTGCAAGCTAGGTGTAATTAAGCCCTCCATGGCCACTCGGTGACCCCGGGGCCTGGTCATTTCATGTCCGTGAGAGTGCTTTCTTCGGAGAGGCCTCCTTCACCTAGCTGGCTTTTTCCAGAAGGCTCCCATGCCTAGCTGCCCTGGCAGACGCCCAGGGAGGAAAGACAGCGTGGCCTTTGGCAACTGCTCGCCAGGAAGGAGCCCAGAGGTGTGAGGGAGAAGCCATTTCCCTGTCCTGACCCCCTTCGGCCACCCTGGTGAGTCCTGACAGTCTGGGTTTCTTGAACCTCAACCGAGCAGGCTCTGGTAGGAAGATTCTCCTGCCCAAGGGGCAGAAGCCTTGCGTGCTGGTTCCAGCCCTGCTGTGTGACCTTGAGCAAGTCACTCCTGCTTTCTGAGCCTCCAGTTCCCCATCTGGGAAAATGCAGAGCTCAAATATCCCATGTCAGCTTTCTCCTTTTCTTATTTTCCCCTATTACACCCATTGTTTGGAAAGATTTTTGTCTGCCAGGCTGTACCTGTTACATAATGTCATTAATCTTCTTTCTCCTTCTTTGTTAATTGGGGCCCTATAGTAGCCAATCAGTGTTCTCTGGTCAGCAGGAACAAACCGTGGTGATAATGTTGAGCTGATGTAAGTTAAACCAAAAGCAAAGAAATGTGGTGTTTTAGTCTGCCTGTGCGAGCTTATCTAGAGTCAATATTTGCTTTTCATTTGGCCTTTTGAAATATGAGAAATAGGGCAATTTTCAGAGAAGGGGAACCGAGGTGGGATCTGGCTTGCATAGTTTATGAGGGGAACAGGCAGAAGCACCACCTTCATACCCAAACCTGGCTTTGGTTTCTACCATATATGGCATCCATTCTTGAAAATTTCCTATTTGGGGTCAGACTACCTCTGGGATCATTTTTCTTCTGACAGGCTGGACAGCCCTGGGGGAGCCGAGGTGTCCCTCAGGCCTCTGCTAGGGGTCGGCCAGCAGGGTGATGGAAACAGATAGATGTGAGCACAGATGTGAGTCCAGGAGCATAGGATGAATACAGCTTGTGCTGGGAATCAGGGCACAGGGTTAATCTGCATCAACTAGCTCTGTAACCTCGGGCAAGTTGCCTAACCTCTTTGAACGTCAGTTTTCCCAGCTGTAAAGTGGGGATTGTAATCTTGACAATGCTTGCCTACCAGGATTATTCTTGGGGCCAAATAAAATAGTGTCTATCCTGGAAGCTCAGAGTCCACAGATTTTTAAATGCATCCCAAATTCAAAGACTGAAAAAATCCCCACAGGCATGCATTTTAGAATTGACAAAATAGAGTAATAGATGTTTTATAAAATGTGACCTGCGTGATAAAGAATTATTCTGAGTACAATGGATTATAGTTGCTCGTTAAATTCTTTTGCTTTTTTTTTACAATACCATTTATTGGGACTTTTTGAAATACAGACTCATATAAACAAAAAGCAGGTGGAAACAGCTCACTGAGTCATGGTATTTTCTAATGACTCCTGGAACTGAAACCCAGGCTGGGAATGTGGCCCTCATGCGTGAGGCAGTTTACTATGTGGTTGGAACACGCACTTTGGAGTCAGACAATCTTGGCTTCACATTCAGACTTTAACACCTACTGGTGTCCTTGAGTATAAGTCACTTTTCTCTGCCTCCATGTCTTCTAAATTCTAAAATGAGGTGGGAGTGGAGGAAAATCAAAAGAGTTGGCTGGCTAAGGGGTAGTGGTGGTGTTGCTAAGTTGGGATTCAACTTATAACAGGGACTCAGAACCCACATAACTTGTTCCATTAGAGAGTCCCAGATCAGGAGGGCTCACTGATCCTTAGAGTGGACTGAATAAATGGATTCAGTGCAAAACATTTGGGTCTGTCTCCCCATCTGTAAAATGGAACCCCTCCCAGCCCTGCCATCATCTGGGGCGGCAGGAAATTCCTGGGGACACTGGAGAAGCAGGTCTTTGGAACCAGTCCATTTCCCTGAAAGTGGGGGTGGGGGGGAGAGTGAGGACTGTTGTTGCTCCTTACTTCAGGGGCCCAGTCAAGGGACCAAGCCCCTCCTGTTCAGTCATTTGAGCGTCTTTGCCCGTTCCTTCTCTTGCAGCTCCCTGCTGAGCAAATCAGTCTCAGGGAATGCTGGTTCAAGGGTTGTGACAGTACCTCCCTTCCCACTGAGGCTGCAGGAGAATGAGAGCTAGAATAGAAGCTTCCCAGGAGCGGGGAAGGCAGCCACTCTGGCACAGGCTCTGGGCAGATGGTGTGTGACAGTGTATATAAGTGTGCATTTTTGTGCACGTGAGCTAACAAAATTCAAGGTGAAAAATTCTAAGGCTATGAAGGCCCCCATCAGGTTACATTAGCCGCCTCCTGCACTGGGCAGACCTCTCTTCTAAACAACACTAGAAGGTTGTAGCTGCACCCCAGGGAAGCCTCCTAAACATCTTTCCTTGGTAACCAAACTTGGCATCTCAAAATCCTCCCAAGGGGGAATGCAGGTTGTGTGTGAGCATGTTTGAGGACCTTGGATGTCTATGTTAGAGTTGCATGGATGCTGACCACTGTGATCTTGCAGAAAAATAAGTCTGAGGTGGATAGACCGGGGTGTCTTGGGGGTTGGGGGGTCCATCTGATCAATCACCGTGAAGTTTAGAGGCACTTTGGTAGAGAAGCTACACCTACTGAGCACCTACTCTGGTCGAATGATTGTGCTAAGTGTTTAAAATTCATTACCTTCGCTGGGGGAGAGGGGAAAGTGGGTGATGGGCATGGAGGCGGGCACTTGTTGGGATGAGCACTGGGTGTTGTATGGAAACCAATTTGACAATAAATTATATTGAAAAAAATTTTTTAAATAAAATTCATTACCTCATTTAATCCTCACAGTAGTCCACTTTACAGTATTCCCATTTTACAGAAGAAAGTACCAAGACTCAGAGAGGCTACATGTCTTGCATGAGATTGCTCAGCTAACAAATGGCAGAATGGTGATTCAGGTCTTTGTACAGCTAAATCTAGAGCTAGTCCCACCCAAAGCTGCAAATCAGGCCAAATACTAACATCCCCAGATCCAATTTGTTTGGTCTACACAGTGTTTTATTTTTGTTTTAGCCTTTTAAAATTTGGATGCCAGTATGTGAAAATGGGGCTATTTAATATAAAAATCTCGATTCTGACTTCTCTTTAGAAATCAGGTGAATGTGGCACCATAGGTCCACCGCCTTCCATGCCAGCAATCAACTTAAACTGATTATCAGCTGCTGCCTTTCAATAGAACGTGCGACCTCTGGCTTGCTATGGTTCTCATCATACAACACACTGTCTCATTTATGATACCAGCCCAGCCCCACAGGCCTGTAGAGACCTGGGCCCCAGTCCTAGCACTCAAACTGGCTGTGACTTTAAGTAAACTATAACACTTGTCTAGGTTTTAGCTGTAACCTGGGATAGTTAACACTCTGAAACAACTTTCTAAGTGGCTTTCTGCGCTGTTTGGGAGTGAAGCCACAGGTCTCCAGCATATCAACGGCTTGGCCACCTGGCTGTGTGTGATGAGTCCATGTAAATTACACGAGACACTGTGGATGGTGTTCTCTCTTTGTCACCATCACTCAGCTGCACTGCACGTCTGATCCTAATTTTGTGACACAAGACATTTGGGGGCAGGTAGGGCCTGGTGGCACCGATTCTGGCTGGAGTGACGCCCATTCCCGACACTGCTCAGAATTTGACTTCCATGTGCCTCCACTCATCTGTTCCAGGAAGCCTGACTGAGATTTCAACATCTAAGTGTCCTATTCTGACCCCATTTTTGCTACAGAGTGCATAAGAGAAAATCTACAGCCCAGCTTTGTCTCTTACACACACACACACACACACACACACGCACATGCATGCGCATGCCTATGAATGAGAAATAGTCCTGCTTTAGATGTCTGCACTTCTATCTAGGTCGTACATAGGTTCCTGGGCTTAGATCTTTAGAGGTACGGACTAGTACAGATAGACAGGTATAGATCATCTCATCCAACAATAGGAAATATGCTTCACTTCATTTGCTAATTCCAATTGATCGGTAGAGTGTTGAAAAGGCTTCGGAGGCTGCATATGAGCATGGAATGACCGCACGCTGTTATCTATCAGCAATGTCTACTGTGGGCATGGCAAGGGCTTGCCACAGGACTTATGTCAGCACTTATACCTGGGGAAGGGAGGTGACCTGCCCAGAGCCACTCAGCAAGGCAAGGAAGAGTCAGATCCAGGAGCAGGGACTCTCTTCCTCTTGAGCCACTGTTGCTTCCACTATATTAGCTCAGAGAAGGAAACGAAGACTGGGCAGGGTAATGAGAAACAAGACTAGGGCCCACAAGTCCTGTTCCCCCAGAAGCCTGGCTCGGGCTAGGGCTGAGGAATTCAGTTCTGTCCTACTAGACTGAGTCCTGCCAGCCTGGCCTGTTGGCTTCTGCTCCACTTCTCAGAGTCCCTTTGCTCCTGCCCCAATTTCCTGTCTCATTTTCCTCAGGCTCTGAGTGCGCACATTGGAGCATGGGGCCTCCGGGGATCCTAGGTCCTACATGCCCTCTTTTGGTAGCCTTCATCAAGCTCCCAACCCCCTCCATTCTGGAAGAGAAGTCCTAGGATAGGGGTTCTTAACCTACTGACGCCATGGACTCCTCTGGCAATCTGTGAAGCCAGAAGGACCCCTTTTCACAATGTTTTTAAATGCATCAAAGAAAATACATAGGACTGTAAAGAAAACCAATCATATTGAAATATGGTTATGAAGACATTTTTTAAAATTTTATGGCATAATAATGTGTACTTCTTTATTAACTTAAAAATGAGATCTGGCAGCAGATATATAACTATTGTCATTTTAAAGTGATAACAAGCCTCAATGCTATTTTGAGAGATCTCTGACAGCTATAGTGTAACAGGAAAATATCTGATTTCTCTTAGTGACGTGGTCACAGGAACTGTCAATATTACTGTAGTCACTGTCAACATTTGTAATGGAACAACATGTGTAACTTGAGTTTGAGGTTAGTGAAAATCAAGATGGAATTTTTCCTTTTAAGTTCAGAGACCCCGGAATTCTATTTATGGACCCAGGTGGAGAATCCCTCGCTCTAGGATGTTCAGGTAGGAGTCCTCCAGTCCAGTGGTTTACAAACTGTGGGCCATGGAACCCTGGGGATTCTGAAAGTGTCACAGAGGCTGCCAGATGCTGGGGGCAGTCAAGACCTCTGCCTCAGCCTCAGCAGGTTCTTTTTTATTTGAGTTCACATTAGTGATTCATGTAAGATTCCTTTGTAAAAAAGGGATCGCCTCTTTGTGTGTGAATGTCGAGAACCTTCACTTGGCCCCACCCATCTCGTCACAGGACATTAAGGAAAGCCCAAGTGGAGGCGTGAAGGTGCTAGAGGCAGGCTTGGGGCTGTGGAGCCCAGGGGAGGCAATGAGAAGCAGCTGAGTGAAGGCAAACTTCCCACCACCTCTGCCTGCCCATCAGTTCAGGGAAGATGTCTTCTTTGGCCAAGTGCGGGGCCAACGATCAGGAGAACTGAATCCGAGGTTCTAATTGTGCCACTACCTTAAGCTTCTCATCTACAAAACAGACAAGTGTTGGGAAGACCAAATGAGAAAACATTTTAAGAAGCATAAAGAACTATTGAGGAGATTTTAATATATTTGTCTCTAAGCCTGAGACCCTCTTCTCAACACTTCCTTGAAGTCTTGTTTCCCATACTGACAAAGCAGATAGTCTTTCAGTCCCATGACAGTGTAACTCCAGTCGCCCAGCATGTGACATAGTCAGATTTGTGGCAAAACAACAAGTCGGTCACCCAGTCTGCCAACTAACCCCCTCTTTCCTCCTCTTTGCTCTCCCTACTGCCATGTCATGATCTCTGGCCTGCGTTCTCTGATAGCCCCCAGGCTCTCTCTCTCTCTGCTCGAGTCTGCCTTCCATGGAGCCCAAACACACTGTGACCATAGGTCTTGGCCATGTCCTTCTTCTGCTTTAAGGCCCATGGTGTCTCCTCCCTGAACACCAGGCCAAGTTCAGCCTCCAGAGCATCGCACCCCAGATTTCTCAGGATCTGCCTCCAGCCTCCCCACACTCTTCCTTTCCCTAGCATCCCTACCTCCTCTTCCAGGGAAGCTGCTGTGTTTCTGTTGCTAGAGTCTTTGCTGCCTTCTCCACGAGCCCAGACGATAGTGCAAGCCCTGGGAGCTGCGGGGAAAAGACATGATTTGGGACACTAAGAGTATTCCCAGAGGCTGACCCGGTGGGGAGGAGGAAGCTGAACATGCATGGGACTCAAAGGAGTTCCAGTGATGGGGGCACAGGGCTGGTGTGGCTCTGCCCTTTGACAGGGCCAGGCGGGGGTTAATTTCAGAGACCAGCCAGTAACATGTGGGGAGAGCTGGGAGCACCTGCACAGTTGGAGAGAGTCTACTATTCGCTACACTTATTTGAACCAGAGACAAGAACTAGGTCACCAGGAACAGAATACTGCTGAGTGATGGGGAATTCATAGAATCCCTGATTCTTAGAATGTCAGAGCCAAAAGGGACCATGTAGATCTTTCCTCTGGTCTAATTCCTTTCTGCTTCAGACAGAAAGTAAAGCCCAGAAAGCGGTCATGGCTTGCCCAAGGTCACATGAGTTGAGGCAGAGCCTGGACTGGAGCTGACACCTGATTTTCTTCCCAATCTCCGTGCTCTGGGCTCTGGCCTCTGGACTCCTACCAGGAGACTGAATTAGCTGGGCCAGGACTGATTTACCAACAATGGATTAATGTGTCACTTTTGGGCAGTGCAATGTTGGCTCTTACCAGAGGTTGTCAACATCTTAACCCAAAGAGTCTCAGCTGGGGGACAGTGACAGGTTACAAGTATGCTGAAATATAGAGCCCTCAGGTCTCAAGTGGCAGCCAGAGCCCCCAAATCTATGTGACAGTCACCTGCAGGCCTCAAGCAGCCTCATTATTATAGTCCAGGAGGTGTCCAAATGTTATTATGTACTGTGATAGGAAAAGTTGGGAAAAACTGCCTCAGCCCCAGAGTAGGAGAAAATTTGGGGGTGGTGTGGACAAAGTGGGGAAAGGGAGAGTCTAAAGACACAGATTCTAGTTCTAGCTGTACTATTTCCTTCTGACTAGTATATTCTGAAGGAAAAATAACAGGAGAAAAAAATAAGAGATACTACTTATTGTGTCTCATTTAATCTTTCGAATAGTTCTGTAACTATTATCAACTCCATTATATAGATGGGGAAATTGAGTCAGAAAAATTAATGGATTTGACTAAGATCCCACAGTTAGGAAATGATGAAGCTAAGATATGAACCCAATCTGTCTTTGTCTGTTCTGTGCTCTTAACTACTCTGCCATAGGGCCTTATTTGGGGACTAGTGGAAGAGAAAGATTTGTCAGCCCTGCTGCCCTGATATCTGAGCTGCTGATTCTCCACCCACCCCAGACTACCAGGTTTCAGGGAGGCCTTCAGCATGGGGAAAGCAGGCAGGAAGGTCCTGAAGACACCTAAGAACACTACTCCCCTACCTCAGCCTTCATGGGTTTGAGCTTATCAGGACTTGGGGTGGATATTTTGCATGACTCCTTCAGGAGTAGAGCCCCCACCCCTTGGGGAGGGAAAAGTGGTGAGATATCACTGGTTACTGCACTACCTGTGAAACTCACCTTGTTTATCATGTTGACACTCCCTTAAAGAATAATTCCTATTTACAGACCCAGTGACCCTGCCAAGTACCTTATACACATTGGCTCACTTTAATCTGCACAGTAGCACTTTCTTGAGTAGCTCCTATTATTATCTCCACTTTACCAGATGAGGAATCTAAAGCACCAAGAGTTCATGGAACTTGGCCAAGGCCAGACAGTTGGTAAGTGGCAGAACCAGGATTTAAACTCTGGTCTATTTGACACCTAAACTCATGTGACCATCACATTACAGAACAATCTGGCAGAGTGGGGGAAGCACTGTTCTGGTTCTGTATTCAAGACCCAGGTAGGCCACTCACTTCTTAGTAGACCTTAGTCAGGGAACCTTTGAGCAAATCTTCTCTGGGTCCAATACCTAGGACTAGAGAAGGGTCATTTATTTTCTGTCTAGTTTAAACTTACATAAGTAAAAGCAATTTATAAACTATTATCCGTTTGTTCAAATGGTGCTATTAAGAACTTAAGTAAGGGGGGCCCTGGCACTATGGAGAGGGGTAAGGTTTGGTTTCTGCCCACTTAAAAATATAACATAAATGTTAGATGAGCAAGGGTTTTGTATTTCCAATAATTATGGAATAGCTTATTGTAGACCAACCATCCCAGTGAGAATTGTTAAAAGAACTGAACAAAATAAATGTGTGTGTGTGTGTGTGTGTGTGTGTGTGTGTGTATTTGAAAGTATTAGAGTGTTACCAAAGCAACAAGGACCTGAGGGCTCAAGATTCCAGAGATAAGAGAAATGCAGGGAGGTAAGGCCCATATTCAGCTGCTATTTTGCCCTTCGAGGCATATGCCATTTCTCAGGATAATTAAGAAGCTAAGCAGAGACTGAACATCTGAAGGTGTTATGAAGCTGAGATATTAAAAAAAGTGGATTTAATGGTCCACCAAGTAGGAGTGTCCCTAATGTACACCCCAAGCTTTCAAATGGAACCCCACAAAGATTCCACCCTAGGAGTGGAGGCAAATCAGAAATAGACTAGCTCCACAAAACTGGAGATTAGCACACAATCAATTCAACCACTGACAAGACTTACAAGCTTCTTGCTTGCCAAAAGTAAAGGTAAAAAATTCTCTGAAGGAAGATAATACCATTTAGGGTCTCAAGTTCTCCTATAGTTTTTTCATATACAATATCTAGCATTCAATAAAAAAAATCACCTGACATCTCAGTAGGCAAGACTAAATGGCTGAAAACCAAGAGAAAAAGTATATAATAGAAATAGGTCCACAGAAGATCCAGATGTTGGCATAATAAGACATGGACTTTAACACATGTGACTTACATATTCAAGAAGTTAATTGACAAGATGGAGAATTTCAGCAGAGAACTAGAATTTCAGCAGAGAACTAGAATTTTAGCAGAGAACTGCTCAGGATTCTCTCTCTCCCCCTTTCTCTGCCCCTCCCCTCACCTCTCTCTCACTCTCAAAATAAATAAATAAACTTTAAAAAAGTCCATAGATGGATATAACAGTAAAGTACATTAGCACAGCTGAAGATAAAATTAGTGAACTGAAAGACAGGTCAGTAGAAAGTACCCAGACTACAGCACATATAATACAGAAGAGAGTCATGTGGAACATGGTGAAAATGTCTAAATATGTGTAACTGAAGTCCCAAGGGAGAGTGGGAGAAAGGGGGGAGGGGTAGGAAAAAAGGAAGAGGAGGGAAGGAAGTGGGGGGGGGGAGAAGAGAGGAGACGAGAGACTGAAAGAGAAATGAAGTGATACTGAAAACAGTATATTATGATGGTCAGTAATTTTCCAAACCTGACGAAATACATCAAGCCACAGATTTAAGAATCAGTTTAAACCCCAAGCAGAATAAATAAAGAGAAAACTGAACTAGGGTCTAATATGGTATAATTGCTGAAAAACAGAAGTAAGGGGAAATTCTTTGAAGGAACAATAATGAAACTGACAGGTTCTCAACAGAAATAATGAAAACCAGAAGGCAATGGAATAATATCTTTAAAGTAAAGAATGAAAACAGATACTGTGTGAGCATAAATATTATGTGTATGAATCTCCTGGGCTGGGGTCAGAAGAGGAGGAGTGTTAAAACTTTAGACTACCAAATCCCACCCCAGATATTTGGATTTAGCAGTTCTGGAGTAGAGTCAAGGAATAGACTTTCGAGAAGTATTCTGCTGTTTCTGATGCTGTTGAACTGTGGTAGTTTGTTTGCAATGATGGCTACCATATTCCTCCCATTCCTGTCCCCGTGCCTGTTTGCAATGTGACTTTGCCACTTTTCTGATCAAGAGATAGAATTTATTTTTCCTCCTTTTGAATCTGGGCTTGCTCAATGGCTTATTTTGACTGATAGATATCAGTTCAAGTGATGTTATGGGACATCTGAGCCTTGGCCTCCAGAGTCGTTACATTTTCAGCATTCACCTTTTGGAACACAACTGCCATGTAAAAAAAAAAAAAACAACAAACAAAAAAAACCCCAAGACTATTCTGCTGGAGACATTTGGAGAGAAAGCCACAGTCAATAACCAGCATCAATAACCAGACAGATGAGTGAGGCATGGGTCCAACCAGGAGAGAAAACACTCAGTACTGTGAACAGAAAAAGTTTAATATAAAGAATTATTAATTATTACAGGGGGTTGGAATAACAAGGGACTGACTAATAAGAAGTAAAAAGAACTCTAAAGAATTTCTACAAGAATAGCAACATAGAGCACCTGAGGAACCTCCCCAAGGCCAAAATCCAGATCTCATTGCAGAGGACATGGCTGTGGCCCACGCAATGGCAGATAAGTCATTGTGGTACCATGCCAGGCCAATGGACTTGGTAGAAATCATTCTTTGAAAGTTGCCGAAATTATGTCCTGTTGGGTTTCAGAAAAGCCACTCACAGGGAAACGTCTCACCAGAGACACTTTGATACAAAATTGCTTAAGACAGATTCCTGGGGAAGCCGCTGGCTGCCAGGTACTGCTGGCCACTGTGCACTCCTGGAGCCTGATGCTGGAGAGGCCATGCACTGCAAGAGCTGGGCCTGGGAGACTCACACATGCCTCAGGAGGCTGGTGAGCCAGCACACGAAAACCAGGAAGCCAAACACTTACTTACTTTAGTATCTCCCCAGCTCCCTTTACTGACAAAACTGAGCATCCCGCCAGCTGGCAAAGGAAACAGATATTTAAGGGCCCAGATTCATTTTCCCAGAGCAGGCAAAAAGGGTGAACAGCACAGGCCCTCTTGGGCTATATAGCCTAAGTCAATCTCTCTGACTATAATCTCTTGAGTGACTTTAGATGAGACAGCACTATCTAGCTAAGCCCAACCCAAACTGCCAACTTTCAGAATTATGAGTAAATAAGTGTGATTGTTTATAATCCCTACGTTTTGGGGTCATTTGCTTATTTAAAATATTGCAATACCAATGTTGCAAGCAAGCTGCATTGTTTTCCACTTCCCACTCTTGCCACTTTCTCTGTGCTATTTCCTCTACCCAAAGTGACATCCTCGCCCCCCTCTACCTGACGGATGCATTTGCCTACAACTACTTAATGAATTAATGTTTTATTGATGTATAGCACATATGTAGAAAAGTACACAGTATTAAATGTGCAGCTTGATACATTTCTCCAGGTTGTTATACTGTGTTACCTGCTGCCAGATGTCACCCCCTATGATCCCTTCCAGCCACTAGGCCTGCCCCCAAGCATAAACAGTTGTTCTGACAGCTTACACCATGGTTAGTCTTGCCTGGTTTTGCACTTTATATCAACGGATCATTGTGTTTCTCTTGTGTCTGGCTTCTTTTGCTCAACATTATGTTTGTGGATGCGTCCATGTTGCTGTGTATAGTGATAGTTTATTTTCATCACTGTATACTTTTCATTTGGGGGAATACAGCACAATTTATTTATCCATTCTATTGATGGATACGCAGGTTGTTTCCAATTTGGGGCTATTCTGGAAAGTGATGCTTGCACATGCCTTTGGGTGAACATATGGATGTACACATTTCTGTTGGTTATTCTTAGTAGAACTACTGGGTTATGGGGCACTCTCATAGTGTATTAAAACTTTTAAAAATCAAAATATAAAATGACACACATAGATCAACATCCATGTGAGTGGAGGGAAAAAACCCCAAATATCTATACATAGAATAAAGATACGAGAAGAGAAAAATAAAACAAAATGTTGACATAGCTTATGGGTTAAGGAAATAGGGGTGATTTTGCCTCTTGACATTCTGTCTTTTCCAGTAATTGTGTAATGACCGTGTATTATTTTTTTAGTCAAGGAAACATTTAGTCCACTTGATCTCCAAAGTCTTGCTCAAATGCCACCTCCTTCCAAGTAGCCTGAGCACAGCCAGATGACTATAGCCAGCCCATGTCCTACTTCATTTTTACACTCTCTCTGGAGCAAAACCACATCGCAGCAGGAGCGCATTACCTTGCCTAGGGAAGGTGCTCTCAAAATATCTGACCCTTTCCCTGCAGTCAGAGAAATTTTAGCACCAGCTCACATTCCTCAAAAGAGCACACCAGTGTGCCAGTAGAAGAGGCAGGAACATGACTCCAGATTACTGTCTCCCTTTTCAACTTGAAAACACCCAACACACAAAGATTTTAAGCAATAGGCCTCCTATAGCTCAGCAAATCATTGATAGGGGCATTGGACACAGGTTAGCCAAGAAAGAGCAATCTGCTACACAACATACAATCTACCAAGTATATTTTAAACAGAGCAAAAATGCAGGGGTGGGAGATTAAGAAAAAAGCAAAAATTTGGAAACCTCAGCTTTGCATTATCGGCTATGCAGCTTTGAGTGAGTTAATTTACCTCTCTGAACTCTAGTCCCGTCTCTGTCAAGTTGGAGGGATGAGAATGGACTAATTTCCAGGATGGCAAATAGGGTTTGACTCTGATTCGGTGGCGGTAGCTGCTTAGAGTGCTACGTCAAGAAAGATTCTGAGGATAAGTTCAGGCCTAGTGAGAAAGAATGATGTGATTGATTAATAATTTCTCCCATGAGCAGGGGTTTTTTAATTGATATTATATTTACTACATATTTATTTGTCCTATTTGAACAAACTGTTCTTCAAGATCTTTTCTAGCCCTGTGTTCAGAGTTCCTGGGTTTAGATCTGTTCGTATGTCTGGTGGGCATCATATTGATCCCACAGGCAATTCTCTTAATTCCAAAGGCAAAAGAATTTTAATTATCTTCTAAAACCATAGACTTTTCTCCAGCAATATATGATATATATTAAAACAATCTGTAAGACTCTCAGAGATCCTTAGAGATGAAAGTATTTGAAAAAAAAGTATTAATTACATAATCGCAATTATTCTTTTGAGATAAATCATATTATTACAGCTACCATACTTGACAGCCTCTCCTGTCTGCCCATTGCCCTCCCTTCAGGTTGGAGAAGGCCCTGGGAGGTGGGTGTGTGTCCTTGGTTGTAGTGGGCATTGGAGTTAGTATCTAAGTGGATATGGTGAATGTCCTGGATATAGTCCCACAATCCCAAACTACTCAGAACCCCACAACTGGCTCATTCATTTACTCTGTCTGGACCCGTCTGGAATGTAATGTGGCCTGGAAATTCTGGAGGGAGGTCGACCTTTGTCTAATCTGTGAAACAAATATCCCACAACCATTGGGAGAGTGGTAGGAGTGCTGACTGAACAATTTAAGTAACAAATTATATGTTCATGGCTGCTGAAGGGACCCATACACAGGATGACAGGTTAGTACATCATGTGGGTCTAGCAGAATAACCAGGCTGTCAGAAACACAGGCTTTGGAATAAGTGCTGTGGGTTTCAACACAGCCCTGACATTTAAAAATTAGTATGGGGGCGCCTGGGTGGCTCAGTCGGCTAAGCAGCCAACTTCAGCTCAGGTCATGATCTCACAGTTTGTGGGTTTGAGCCCCGCATCAGGCTCTGTGCTGACAGCTCAGAGCCCGGAGCCTGCTTCAGATTCTGTGTCTCTCTCTCTCTCTGCCCCTCCCCCGCTCACACTCTTGTGTCTCTCTATCTCAAAGATAAATAAACGTTAAAAAAATTTTTTAAATAAAAATTAGTATGATCCAGCTACGTAATTCTGTTTCCTCATCTGCAGAATGGGTTTACTAGTGGTACCTATTTCTAAGGGTTATTGTACAGGATAATTCATAAAGAGCACAAACATCTAGCACAGATTAAGTTTGTCCTACATAGGAAATATTACTATTGCTATTATTATCTTAAAATTAACTATTAGCAGTGATTTCTAATTATATATATAATAACCTCAGAAATGTGAGTTCCACTTACGTAAATTCTGTGGACATAAACACAGGGACTGGAATGGGATGAAGTTTTCATAGTTGTTTTAATAAATAATAAAATGTTTCCTTTTTAAAAAAGTTAGAAAAAGGGCACCTGGGTGGCTTAGTCGGTTAAGTGTCCAACTTCGGTTCAGGTCATGATCTCATGGTTTGTGGGTTCGAGCCCCACGTTGGTCTCTGTGCTGACAGCTCAGAGCCTGGAGCCTGCTTTGGATTCTGTGTCTCCCTCTCTCTCTGCCCCTCCCCCAGTCATGCTCTGTTTCTGTCTCAATAATAAATAAACATAAAAAAATTAAAAAAAAGAAAATACAGATGGTAAAAAAAATCAGCACTCAGAAATAGCCTATTGCTAATCTTTCGGTGTATATTCTAATTATATGTGTGTGTGTGTGTGTGTGTGTGTGTGTGTGTGTGTGTTAGAATAGAAAAGGATATTTGACAAAAATAGGATCATACTGAACAGGCAGTTTTATAACCGCTGTTTTTCAGTGAGTAAAGAGAGGTCTACAGGCACATGTATTGGTTTCTTGTTTGTTTTTTTGTTGTTGTAATAAAAGATGTCTAACATAAAATTTACCATTTTGAAGTGTACAGTTCAGTAGTATTATATATATATCCACATTGTTGTAAAACACATCTCCAGAGCTTTCCCATCCCGCAAATCTAAAACTCTATACCCATGAAATAACTCCCCCCTCCCTGTTTTTCCCCAGTCCCTGGTAACCACCATTCTACTTTCTGTTGACTACTTTATTATTTTTTTTTTTAACATAAGCTCTATGACCACGTGGGGCTCGAATTCACAACCCTGAGGTCAGGAATCACACGTTCCACTGACTGAGCCAGCCAATGGATTTGACTGAATTTAACTGCTTTAGATACCTCATTATAAGTGGTATAACACAGTATCTTTTATTTTGTGGCTGGCTTTCTTCATGTAGCATAGTGTCCTCAAGGTTCATCCATGTTGTAGCATGTGGCAGAATTTCCTTCCTTTTTTTAAAATTTTTCTTAATGTTTATTTATTTTTGAGAGAGAGACAGTGAGAGACAGAGCATGAACAGGAGAGGGGCAGAGAGAGAGAGAGAGAGAGAGAAAGACAGACAGGCAGGCAGAATCCAAAGCAGGCTCCAGCCTCTGGGCTGTCAGCACAGAGCTTGATGCGGGGCTCGAACTCATGAACCATGAGATCATGACCTGAGCCGAAGTTGGACACTTAACTGACTGAGCCACTCAGGCGCCCCAGAATTTCCTTCCTTTTTAAGGCTGAATAATATTCTTTTGTATGTAAACACCACATTTGTTTATCCATTCATCCATTGAGGGACATGAGGGTTGTTTTCACCTCTTGGCTATTTTGAATAATGCTTCTATGGACATGGGGGTATATATCCATGCATATATATATGTGTGTATAAATATCACTTTGAGACCCTGCTTTCAATTCCTTTGGGAATATACACACAAAAGTGGCATTGCTGGGCCATATAGTAGTTCTATTTTTAATTTTTCAAAATTAATAATAGTAGGTGAACTATTTCACATTCCCACCAGCAATGTACAAGGGTTTCAGTTTCTCCACATCCTCACCAATACCTGTTTTCTTTCCTTCCTTCCTTCTATCCTTCCACCCTTTTTTAATAGTAGCCATCCTAAGGGGTATGAGGTGAATAAACATGTTGTTTTAATACAATTCTAGGGAAAATGTTTAAAGTCCTCAAAAGAACAAACCCTTTGACACTGAGAAGTGTGAAATCTTCCTTTTTATATACAAACAACTAACAAACTGTTCTGAAACTTATCTAATCTAATCTCATTAAACATATTCTCCTTTGTAGATTAACATCCTCCACGTCCATCACTCCAAATTTTAGGGGGTGTTTACTTATTAAAGGATAGTTACTAGTTTTGTGACTCTACAGTAGGTCACAACCCTACGTACTTAATTTCTGCTCAAAAACTAAGCTGCCTTCTCATGTCTCTCTCTTTGATGTCCTCCAGCTATTTATCTCCTCCTCCTTCCCTGGTTCCCCACCACTGCCCTCTCATCTTAAATGAAGGGTCTTCCATCATTCCAGCTTCCCAGCCCTGCTCCAACCCCTTCCCTCCTGCGCTCCCCACTCAGAGGCCCTGAAACCCCCCTGACTTAAGTCACATGCCGGGTCCCAGGAACCCTCAGATCCTTGTCCCCAGATCCAGGCCCTCTCTTAACCTGCTCTAGCACTTGCTCAGGGATATCCGTGTGTGTGTATGAGATGCAGTACTATAAACACCATTCCCTTAGCACTCCTGAGTGTGCATGTGTGTGAGCGGGGGAGGGGTGGAGAGGGAGAATCCCAAGCAGGTTCCTCGCAGTCAGCTCAGAGCCTGACATGGGGCTTGATCCCATGAAGCATGAGATCAAGAGGTGGGTGCTCAACCTACTGAGCCACCCAGGCACCCCTCCCTTAGCAGTCTTGGTCCCCCCATGTGCCTCTCACCAGGCTATCATCCTTTTGTAGAGACACATTCTTTCTCTCACAGCCTGAGCCCTACATGCCGGCCACTATCTAATCTGGACCCTCTAAAGAAGCAGCAGCCTGTTACAATGCCCATAGAAACACGGCTGAGAGTCCATGCTGGCTCTGACATGCTGACTTCCTAAGGGCTTTTCTTGAGCCCTTTACATTTTACATTATTTCTGCCTTAGACACTGGCTCCTTCATGAAATAGGACTCTGCCACCCTATTTTATCATTAAATTGAGTGAAATTTAAAACAATATACTGGTCAGATTTTAAGTGTACAATTCAATGAGGGGTTTTCTTCTTCTTCTTCTTCTTCTTCTTCTTCTTCTTCTTCTTCTTCTTTTTAAAGGTTTTATTTCTAAATAATCCCAGTACCCATCACGGGGCCTGGAACCCACAACCTTGACATCAAGAGTCCCATGTTCCACCAATTGAGCCAGCCAGCCGCCCCCAGTTCAATGAGTTTTGACAAATGTGATACAAGATTTTGATACACAATCAGCCAATTTAGAGAAACTGCAAGATTCCATAGAACGTTGGAAAGAGTATGGGGTTTGGAGTCAAGAGACCTGGCTACCTGGTCAAACCTCTGCCATTAACGAGCTGTGTGACTTTGGGCAAGTGCCTTCCCCTCTCTGGGCCTTTGTTTCTGATCTGTACAGTAAGGTGGATTCTAGGGGCCTCCTCCCACCCTAGGTCCCCAAGACATGACAGGTGTTGAACAGAGATCACACCAGTCTTCCTGAAATTATGCATAGCTGCTGTGTTCTGCCTACATTTACAAAATGAATACACCTCACGTGGGTCCTTCCGATCAAATCCCCGAAGAAGAGAAAGTGAAGAAATAATAACAATAAACAAAGATGTCAGAAATCAGCCAAACCAAGCCCCACATCCTGTAGGAATGTACTAAATGCTTATAAATAAATCCTTCTCAAATTTGTTTGCTCTGGTACATTAATGAAAGAAGATTCTGAAGGGATTAGCTTCAAATTCACAACAAGTATCAAAAACACACTCTTTGCCAAATAGGTTGAGTTTAGCTATTTTGCTGTTTTGGAGCTTATGTGCTTTACTAAAAGAGGAAAGAGCTCTCCAATAAAATAAGAGGGACGCATAGGTGGCTCAGTTGGTTAAGTGTCTGACTTCAGCTCAGGTCATGATCTCATGGTTGGTGAGTTCGAGCCCCTCATCGGGCTCCATTCTGACAATGCAGGACTTGGGATTCTCTCTTTCCCTCTCTCTTTGCCCCTCCCCTGATCTGTCTCTCTCTCAAAATAAATAAATAAACTTTATTTAAAAAAATCAGATGAATCCCTCATACCTATAGAGCATATTTTTACTTCTCAAAGCTGCCTTGTTTATTTTTCATTTGATCTACATACCAGTTCTATGACAGGAAGCAGGACAGGAATTATTCTCTTTCCTTTTTTCAGGTGAGGTCCTGAGGCCTGGAACAATGAAGTGAATATTCTCATAGTTACCAGCCAGCCTGCCCCCTAGATTCCCAGCCCTGTGTGTTTGGGCTGGGCCCCACTATCTCTTTTGCAAACAAATCAACCGACCCAAAGAACAGAGTCCAAGAAGATCTAAAAACAATAATAACAACAAGAACACTCATAGGTAGCAGTTAACAGAAACAGACATTTTTCGCCTTCACTCTATTAATGCTTATAGTTTCCCCCAACAGCTTGATGAGGGTTCTCCCTATCTTGCAGAAGATGAATGGAGGCACAGAGAGGGGTCGGGCTTGCTCAGGCTCACACAGCAAGTAGGCTACAGAGCTGGGATTCTGCAGGCCACCTGGCTTAGAGCCCAGACTTTTTGCCCCTAGGCTACACAGCCTCGTGTTCCACCAAGCAGCTGATTAAAGGACTTCCTAAAGCTGTTCGCTGGTGAGATGAGCAGCCTTAAGAGTCAGCAAGGCCCCTATTCTGAGCACTGCAAGTAGAACACAGGTGATCATGACCACTAATGAGCAAAGTTTAGAAGGTAGTTATCTTTAAGGCAGAGGGCCAGGCCAAGTGTCCCAGAAGGTCCCTTCTAACCAGAGGTTATGGGATTTGATGAAAACTCCCAAAGATTCCAGTCTTTCACATCAGGACAGTGACAAGTCCTCTTGGCCCTTGAGCTTCCAGATTGAACAGCCTCTCCCAGGTGGCCGTACATGGATCATCCTGGAAATCTGACAGCATGGTTCCCAGCCTGAGGACTGAGGAGGAGGGACAGCAGAACACTAAATTACAGGGTGTCTGCTGCCCAATTAAATCAGTGCACACTGTGTGCAGTGCTATGGCGATGCAACCTACCAGGCTCACTCCTGGGCCTGAGGCCCAGATATTAGTCACAGAACCATAGTCAGAGCTCCAAAGGCTCCCAGCAGGACCCCATTCAAACACTGCTTTTCACACGTGGGGAGATGGAGGCCCAGAGAAGGGAAGCACCTTGCCAGAGGCCACACAGCATTCATTCAACCAAATATTAAGTGCCTACTGTGGGAAGCACTGTATTTGGGACTGGGAATTAAGGGAGAAAAAACAGCCACAAGCTTCAGTCTCATGGAGTTCATACATTAGTGAAGGAAAGGGGCAAAAGGAGGTAAACACATAAAATCACAGATTGTGATCTGTGCTAAGAAGAACATGGAGTGCTTCAGCCAAGTTGATCAAGGAAGGTCTCTCTGAGAAGGGGCCACCTAAAGCTGGGCCTTGAAGGGTGAGAAGTGTATAGTGTTAAGTGTGTGCATGTGTTGGGGGAGGGGGGCACATGTTCCAGGCAGTGGGAATTGTATGCCCTAGAGCCCCCAGGCTGGAAGGAGCTCCATGTGTTTAAGAAGCCGGCACAGGGCATGCAGGGGGAGAGGAGCAGAGAGAGGGAGAAGCGGGTGGGCGGAGTCTGGAGCACAGGGGGTCTTGTGGGCTGAGGTGATAGTTCTGGAGGTTATTCTTGTTGCAATACAAAGTTGCTGGAGGGTCTTTTGCAGGAGAGTGGCAGGCACTCCACCGTAACATTTCCTGCTTTTCTTGGTTGAGGGGCCCCCTGGGAACCCCATCACCCTGGAGGCTGGCCGAAAATGTATCAGGCAGCATTACTCACACAAAATGAGCCTGGCTATCCCTTTTCTTTATCTAGTGATCATCTCTATGCACTTTACCCATATTAAGTAATTAGGCCGCTCACATTATTTGAGGTCCCCCTTTCCTACCATGTGTCACAAATCTAGAAACTCAAACACTGTGGGACCCCGTGGGAACTGGCAAACCTCTCTGATCCGGTGACTGTCACTGGGACAGGAGGTCAGGAGGCGTCATCAGCTTGCCACAGCCTTTTCCCACCTCATTCCTGTGACCAGCATTCATCATCTTTGTCACAGAGGTATGAAACATTAGAAACTGCTATCAAGACTGCTAGGGTGGGAAGAAACTTCCAGGACATTCAGACTTTTTTTTTTTTTAATGGGAAAACTAAAGTCCAGAGAAAAAAAGGGACTTACCTAGGTTCCATAAGAAGTAGCAGCAGGGCCAGTGTGGGGAGGCAGACCTCTTCCTACAATCCTTTGTCTTAGACCACCCCAGCAGAAAGGGAGTCAGTGTTTCTCAAAGGGGGTTCCACAAATACCTGGCTCAGATTTGCTCTGTATCACATGAGTTTGGGGAATGCTCTCCTTCTGAGAGATTTACCATGAATGCTAGAGGCCCCAAGACACCCCAGAGCAAAACATGTATGTAACATTGCTTATTTAAGCCCAATGTTTTCCCAAATGGTTTGATGACAGATTCCATTTTGGTGGACTATCTATTCGCATTCTTGGGAATTTTCCTTGGGAAGTGCCACCCTAAAAAAAAAAAAATCCCCTGTCTACAGACCCTGCCATTATCATTATTATTCTTGCTATTATTATCATTGAGGGCAGGGGCCATAGTTCATATTTCGGCTCAAGTGATCACACCTCTCTCCAGGTATGATCTTGCATGGTGCTGAGTACTCAGGAATGATGACACAGATCAATTACTCAATTAAAAACAATGACAATGCATGTTGACTCTGGACCTCCTGAGTCGCATGTCCTCATTTGAGATTGAGATAAGGGGCAGTTTGCTTCTTTTCTCTTCTTGACCAAGGGAAAGGCCTTGGGAAGCCTTGGAAGGGAAACTCATAAACATCCCTGAAGGTCACCAAATGCTAAAGCAATCTGCCCAATCCCCCTCCCCTCCTTTTTATACTGGACAAAGGCCACTTCCTAATTTTAACTCAAGTACAGCCACCTCCAGGAAGGCTTCCCTGATTACTTCGTCCCTGTCCCTCTGGCCTGTGCTCCTCTCTGCCTCTCCTTTAGTCTCCAGAACTTGTCTATACCATGTGTTTAGTGACTGGTATTGTAGCAGGCTGTGCAGGGATCTAAATAAGGGTAGTCAGCTGGCTGGCTGGGAGTCACAAACACCAGAAGAGGGGTTGGGCCTGAGGCTCACTAGTGTATGCTGGGCCCATCTAATCACAGTTAAATTCAATTAAAAAAAAAAAACTGTGTGGGCCAAATGAAACATGCCTGTGGGATGAAATTGGCCAGAAGGCTGACAGCTTACAAGAGCTAGAAAAATATCTGGAGAAGGAAGGCATTGCATTTGGAATCTAGAGAAGTCCTAAGCTGCCATCAATTAGCATCAGGACTCTGGATAAACACCTCATCTTTCTGAGGTTTGGTTCCCTCATCTACAGATTAGGGAAACACTTGCTCTGATTTTTTTATGGGATTTTTAAGAATGTTCTCTTGATTCTATGCCAATGACCACTATCACTTAATAATAGGGAACATTTATTCAGTATGTACTATTTGTGAGGCAGTGTTCTAAGCACTTTGCATGTATTATCTCACTTAGTCCTCACAATAACCCTAAAGGGAGGTGCTGTTATCATCTCCAATTTACAGATGAGAAAACGGACACAGAGAGAGGTGAAGGAGGTTACAGGGCTGATAGGCAGCAAAGCTGGGACTATAAAACTCTTTCACAAATGTTGGTTTATTTAATGTTCTCAAAGGCATAGTGAATTTTATCAGCCAAGTATTTTCCTTTCACCATTTTATAGATGGAGACAATAAAGCTCAGAGAATTGAAATGACTTGCCTAACATCACACAGCTAGGTAATAGGCAAGCCTGAACCCAGACCTACCTCTTTTGACCTCAAACCCTTTACCTCTTTTTCCCTGTGCTATAGGCAAAGGACAGGCAAGTGATCTGTGACGAGAACACTGCGCTGACGTAGGGAATTTCATTCCCTGGGGCAGAGAACATGTCTCGCTCTTTATTGTTTCCCCTCCAGTCCCTAAGTTAGGGCTCTTCTTTTCTGGGAGTTCAGTACTTATGACTAATTATGGTCATGTTGTCAGGGAAATTGCCGTCTGCCTTCATTTTGGCTGTTAATTTCTACCTGTCTTCGTGAACTTGTATGTTTCCAGTTGCTGGAATGATTGAACATGGTTACCTGAGTTTGACTGGTGGGGCAGGAGGTTTGCATTTTCAGTGTGTGCTGTATCTCCTGTGGGATGATGGAGGGGTCTGGAATGGGAGGGGCATGACCCGGGTTCTCATCCTGATTCTACTGTCCTGGCATGCTGGAGCAATTACCTGAGCTTCTACGAGGCTCGGTTCTGCAGCTGCCGACTGGGGACAATCACATCTCTCCTCTCTCCATGAAAGAAAGCCCTTTGGGGAAATGCAGTGTGGCACAAACAGAAGGTGGGCAGATGTAAGCAAACCATAGGTGCTCAATAGATGACGCAACTAACTGTGTGAAGGGCATTTGCAAATGATGTGGGGATAGTGTTCATAATACAGTTTTAAGGCAGGGAAGCAAAAAATAAAGCTGCTGAAGTTGCAGTATTGCCTCAGTTAGATAAAATATACATAGAAAAAAGACTAGAAGAAAACACACCAACACATTGCCAGTGATTGCCTCTGGGTTGTGGGCTTATATGCGTGTTTTGCTTTGTTAGACTTAAAATATTTTCTGTTTGCTAAAGTTAGCACATTTTATTTTCATATTATATCATTTCAAACTATATATAATTTATATAGTTATAATAAACATATTATTATCTACATTATATATTAAGTATGTATAAAAATTAGCACTTGGCCCTTGACAGTGTCATTCTAATTACTGAAATATTGATGTGATCAGGAGTGATCCTGCACTCATTCATTCATTCATTCATCCATCTATTCATTTGTCCAGAAAATACACTGAGGGCATGCTGTGCTGAAGGCACCAATGATGAGTACAACAAGGAACACTAAGAAGAATGGGGTGCAATCCCTACCTTCAGGAAACATAATCTAGATGGAAGATAAGACATATTCATAAGTAACCATTATTGGGGGCAGAGAGAAAATTAAAAATACTATATGCTTTAGGGAAATTGCCACTAGGAGTTAAGAGTGGGGAGAAATGAGGGCACCTGGGTGGATCAGTCGGTTGAGCATCTGACTTCGGTTCAGGTCATGATCCCGTCATTTGTGAGTCGGAGCCCTGCATCGGGCTCTGTGCTGACAACTCAGAGTCTGGAACCCGCTTCAGATTCTGTGTCTCTCTCTTTCCCTGCCACTGCTCGCATTGTCTCTTTTTCTCTCTCTCTCTCTCAAAAATAAATATTTAAAAAATAAAAAAAAAAAGAGTGGGGAGAAATCTTTTCTAGCTGTGGAAATTAAATAAGATTTTGTAAAGAAGTTGTCATTTTGCGTTGAGCCTTGAAGGATAAGTAGAATTCTGGACAAATGGAAAGGCATTATTGGCAATATAAAAGTAATGAAAGGTAATATTTACTTACTACATACTATGTGCAAGTATTGTCCTATTAAATTACACACATTATCTCCTTTAAAACTCACCAAAGCTCTATGAGATAAGTAGTATTATCATCTCCAATTTATAGATGGGGAAACTGAGGCTTAGAGAGAAGTTAAGTATTTGTTCAAAGTCACCAGACGGTCAAGCTGGGATTCACACTCAGGACCTCACTATGAACAGAAAGGTTACAGTAAAAGAAATTACATGAATTGAGGCAGGAAAGCATGGGGCCCACAGGGTATAAGACCAGGAGCTTCCCAAAGGCAGGGAATATGTGTATCACTTTTCTATGTCCAGGGCCTGGGCAGTACCTGGCACATGGTAGATGCTTAATAAATTTTTGTGGAAGGAAAGAAACAGTGAGGGTCCACTGCTGCTGGGGTATTGGGTGTGGTAGAGGTAGCAGGACACGGAAGGGCATGACTGGGGAGATATTAAGTGGAGGCAGGGCTCAGTTCATGAAAGAATCTGAGAACTGGCTCAGGCAGTGTGGTAGGCTGCATTGCAGGGGGGGAGGACAATTAGTGGACAAGCTCATCATGAGACCATCTGAGGAGTGCAGGCATGCCAGGGAGGGTGGTGGGGCTGGGGGAAGGGGGAAGAATGGAGGAGAAGGAGGCTGAGATGAGGCCTATCTCTAAGTCAAAGTGGTGAATGTGTTGGAAGTTAAATTCTGTCAGACTTTCTTCCTTACAAACCCATGCTCCTCTTTTACTAACCGCCTGGGGAGGCTTGGCTGCCTTTGCTTCCTCATCTATAAAATGGGAATAATCATACTTACACAAAAGTGTTGCTCTGGAGGTTAACGAGGTATTATGGGAACAAATAGTAACACCCCCCCCATTCCACCCCAGTTAACTATTGCTGTTTGCATTTACTTCACAAAGAGATCTAGGCTGAGCCTCCTCCCATGAACTGAAATTATTTTCTTTGCATGTGCCAAAAAACCCAAGAGTTCTCAGAGTTTGGAAAGACACTCCCCACCTGGCACTGTTCTTATGGGCCAAGGCCCCTCCCTTGCTGACCCCACCCACTCCTCCAAGTCTGCATAGAGGCCTCCTGCCCAGGAGCCCCTGATATCAGAAGATAAGTTATACAGCCCAAGTTCTTCCAGAAACACAAGGTCCTTTGGAAAATCAAACTGAAAGAGGAGTAAAACTGTACACCTACGTGTATTAAGATTTTTCATCCTAATACAGATAACTCAAGGAACCTCACCACCTTTTACCTATGCTCCCCCCAAAAGAATGAAGTTTCATGGAAAACTGTAACTTTCTTCACATCTATAAGCCACATAGGCAGGTAGTATGCTTCCCGTTTTGTGGAGAGAGAAATGGAAGCCCAGGATCGCAGAGAAGCTGCCCAAAGTCATTCAGCAAAGCCGGAGATGGGCTGCAGCTTATCAACCAGGTCTCCAGGCTCTCTGGTCCCTCATGTGGCCTCCTCTGTCTTCAGGAAGTTGTCAGCACTGGGAGCAAACAAACACATAATTAAATACAAACAGGTATTTGGGCCCACTTTATAACTTTTATTTTTTAAGTTAGATTTTCTCACTCTGTGTCTCTGTGTTTTTAAGCACATGGTATGTTGAAGCCCTGGGTGCCACACACGTTAGTTTGATCCTTGTCACTTTCTGCCCAAAGCAAATCTTGTCTTACCTCCTCTTCAGCCTGAGGTGACATGTTGCTTAATTACTTGCCCCCCCCATTAGAGTTTACCTTTTGGGGAGACAAGATTCAGTATCTTTAGATCTTCCCTAGCCTATGTATTTGATGGGCTCTCTATAATTACTTGTGAATTTTGCAATGGAAGGAAGAGAGGCAGGCCTTACAGTGTGGTGTGTGGATAAGAATAAGGCCTGCGAAGTTACATTGCCCTGAAAAAGGTCTCTCTGATATTCAGCTGCTGTCTGTGATGCCAGGCACCCACCTTACTTTCTTATTTTCTTTGATGAACTTCAGTCACCTTCATTTGTTTTTATTTATTTTTTTAATTTATTTTTTTAATGTTTATTTATTTTTGAGAGACAGAGAGACACTGAGTGTGAGTAGGGGAAGGGCAGAGAGAGAAGGAGACACAGACTCCGAAGCAGGCTCCAGGCTCTGAGCGGTCAGCACAGAGCCCGATGTGGGGCTCGAACTCACAAACCGCGAGATCATGACCTGAGCCAAAGTTGGCCGCTTAACCAACTGAGCCACCCAGGCGCCCCTTCAGTCACCTTCATTTGTGATTGAAGATATCAGCTACAGGGCCTCGGCATGTCTGGCACATAGTAGCAACTCAATAATTATTTGTGGCAAGAATTAATACCTATCTCACTGGGTTATTGTGAGAATTAAATGAGATACTGAATGTCAAGTATTCATCATGAAACCTACCATATAGTAGCTACTCAATAAAAGTAACTACTGATTTTGGTCATTATTAATATTTAGTACTGAATATAGAATGCCACATTGGGTCAGGAACTTCAAAAACCTGAATTCAGGGGCACCTAGGTAGCTCGGTCAGTTGAGTGTCCAACTCTTGATTTCAGCTCAAGTCATGGTCCCTGGGTCATGGGATTGAGCCCCATGTCAGGCCCCATGCTTAGCGTGGAGCCCACTTACGATTCTCTTTCTCCCTCTGCCCCTCTCCTGCTCACACGCTCTCTCTAAAATAAAATAAAATAAAATAAGTAAAATAAAATAAAATAAAATAATAAAATAAAAATAACAAAAACCTGAATTCAAATCCCAGTTCTAACATTTTATGTAGAAAAAGCTACTGAATTTAGGATCAAGAAATTCCGGTGTGAGATCTGGCTTTGCTGTGTGACCTTGGTTAAGTAACTTCACTTCTCTGAACCTCTCTGTCCTCATCTGCAAAACAAGGAAATTGAGTAATCGTTAAGATTCCTTTTTCCAGCTCTAACAGCCTTAGTTTAAGATGTAGTCTTTTTTATTTTGTCTCTGGCCCCAGTTTGCCCATTTGCACAATGACGCACCCGTGGTTAGGAGCCCCTTTCTGGGGCAGAGCAGGCCCAGGGTATACAGAGCCGAGTGCCCCTCCCAACCTTCAAGCAGCAGGTCTGGTGGTGCTTGTTCAGCTCAGACTGACTGCTGGGTGGTATGAATGGGATACTTGTGCACACAGAGTCCTGGTCGTCTCACAAGTTACATGGGGGCACCTCTACCCTCTACCTCCCATAGGAATATGGAAAAGAATGACCAATGACCATAATGTCCCTTATTAACAAGGTTCAGAGAAAGTCTAGTGTGAATAACCTCTTCAGGAAATAGTTATCAGTAAGTATAATTAAAAAAATAGTGCATTCCAGTGGCAAGGTACAATAATTTACCTTCTGATTAAGGGCATATATAATACAGTTATGAAGAATCCTGCTTAAATTCATTGAGATTCCTGTAATCATTAGCTTCCTTGGTACCTCTTTTGAAGCACCAGCCTCAGTCTCTGTAATTTACACAGCCCTTGGACTAACATTGTCTCATTTGACCCCTCACAAAAGCTGAGAGGATAGAAGTAAGTTAGGCATAATTTTACCCCCATTTCACCACCAGGAAAGGGTGCCCATGGAAGGGTGGAATGTTGATCAATGTGCAGAGGCTGAGTTGCAAGTTCTGGAAGAGCTGGGACTAGATGTCAGATTGTCCCCAACAGCACCTCTCCCCAATAGTTACAACCAGCCTTGTCCCCTGGGGCAATTCCAAGAGGCTTTTCAATAAGCCTTCTCCCACATCCAGCAGGTCGTGTGTTCTAATCCTTGCCTTGGAGATGGCCAACATTCCAGGCTGTTATGTCTTGAGCAGGCCAGTCAGAACCAGGAATTCTCCAAGTGAAGTGGGACCACCTGATGGGTAAGCACTCAAGGAGGCTTGTTAGACATGCAGGTGTCAAGGTCCCATCCCAGACATATTTCATTCGAAAACATTTGGAATCTACATTCCAGGTTTTCCCTCATCCATACTGAAGTAGCTGATCTAGTCTAATCAACCACTGTCGTAGTTATTGTCTTCATAGATACTAGATAAGCACTTATCACTGTTTATTGTCTTTCTCCACCTCAGAGTGTAAATTCCAGGATAGAGACCTTGTTAGCCTGATTGCCAAACTCCGTTTCCTAGAACCCTTTCAGGCCCTCACAGTAGGAGGTTAGTAAATATTTATTGAATGTGCATTGAAGTTTGAAATCACGGTAATTTAACACTGGTTCGTTATACAATGGAGAAACTGAGGTCCACTGAGGAACCGACTGCTGCAGAGTTGTAAGGAGCAGGGCCAGGGCCAGGGCCAGGATAAAATCTCAGATCTGAGTCCCAATCACGTTGGTTCAGCTCCGCCCAAAGCACTTCTTTAGAAAAAAACATTTCCTTCTTATGAATATTCGGTTTCGGGGGCCAGGCCAGGTTGGGGGCTATTGGTAATCCCGTTCCCACTTCGTAGGCACCCTTGTCCCCAAGGGTTAAGGGCCTGCCTTCGGGGCCCGGGCGTCGAACCGAACAGGGGGCAGTGTCCCGGCCGGCCGGGGCCGCGAGGAGGAGCCGAGTACGGCCCGCGGAGGTGAGGGCGGCTCGCCCAAGGTCACCCGGGCGGGGCCCGGAGGAGCCAGGCCCGCGGGGCGCCGGGGAGCTGGAGGCGTCGGCGCGTCCTCGAGGTGGATGGGCACCCCTCTCCTTCACCCTGTAAATCAGGGTTGACACTAACGGCTCCTTCTCCCGAATTTGGAGCACCTAACCTAAAGAGCGCGAGCAGGCCGGATCGGCCGCGTGGCCCGTTCCCATGTGCTCCACCTGCGAACGCTCTGACGTGCTGGCCCTTTAAGACACCTCCCCCTCTTCACCCACCCATCTCTCCTGCCCCCCTCAATGCCCTCCCTTCCGAATTGCATCAGGCACGTGCTCGCCCCCGTCCGGTCAGAGCACCCCTCACCCCCCAGCCCGGGAGGTGCTCCGAAGAATTGGAGGCTAGGGGCGGGGTGAGGGGCGGGGCCGCGAGGCCGTGCGCGCGCGCTCCCGCCGCCTTCGCCCGCCCGCCCGTCGCCGAGGGCCGGCCTCGGCGGGCGCGTCCCCGCGGCGCCGTCCCTCCCCTCGCCCGCCGCGTCGCGAGGCGCGCGCCCGCCCGCCGCCTGCCGCGGATCGCGTGGTCGCCTCGGCTCGCCGCGCCTCTCCCCCGTCCGTCCATATTGCTGCAGCCCCCGAGCCGGGAAGCCCGGGCCGCCCCGGCGGCGGGGGGGAGGGAGGGACGGGACGAGAAGCCTGCCGGGCTCGGGGTGGGGGCGCCCTGCGAGGAACGGGCGGGGGGGGACGCGCGCCGAGGAGGCCTGGACCGCAGAGTGGGGGGCCTTCCTCCCCCCCCCGCCCCGCCAGCGGGCCTCGGATCTACGGCGGCTGCATCCGACCGCGAGGGGGGCCGCGCCTAGCGTGAACCCCGACCCTTCTCCGCAGGGACTGGGGCCCAGCGCCCCGGAGGAAGGCGTCGCGGGTGCCCTGAAAGCCAAGTTCGAGGCGGGGGAGGCAGCCTCGGGCGCGCCCGGCTTCTCCGGGGGGGGGCGGGCGCGCAGATGGCCACTCAGGTGGAGCCGCTGCTGCCGGGGGGCGCCCCGCTCTTGCAGGCCGAAGAGCACGGGGGTCTGGTGAGGAAGAAGCCGCCGCCGCCGCCGCCTGAGGGCAAGGGCGAACCCGGGTCGAACGACGTCGGCGGGGGGGAGCCGGACGGCGGCGCCCGGAGACCTCGGCCGCCCTGCGCCAAGCCACACAAGGAGGGCACCGGGCAGCTGGAACGCGAGAGCCCGCGGCCGCCGCAGCCACCCAGCGCCGAGGGCCTGGCCGTCAGCGACGGGGAGGAGGGCGGCGGCGGCGAGCCGGGCGCCGGCGGAGGAGCGGCTGGAGCCGCGGGCGCCGGGCGCCGTGACTTCGTGGAGGCCCCTCCGCCCAAGGTGAACCCGTGGACTAAGAACGCGCTGCCGCAGGTCCTGGCCACGGTGAACGGACAGTCCCCTCCAGGTGGGTCTCCCTGTTTGCTATCTTGTGTCCAGGGACCTCTTCCGGGGACTTGGGCGTCCCCTCCCCCAGCGGCCTTCAGGGCCCGGGGGTCCGCCACTGGTCGTGGTGACTCGGGATTTTTTTTTAATTGCCTCTTGGGTCGCCGTGCTCTCCCTCCCGACGTACTCGGGAAGCTGCCCCTGCCGAAGGGCCCAGCCCCCGAGAGCCCACGGCCACCGCCTGGGCCTCAGCGGTTAGTGGGCAACGGCGTGGTCCGGGCCTACCTCGCCAGGAGAGGGTGGGCGCTGGTTTCGGTGAAAAGGGTCCACCCGCCATCCCCCCGTGTTGGGTGTCGAAGACGGTTTCTAGCCTAACCCCTTCTTGGGAAGCCCCTCTTCCCACCCCGCCCCACGCTCCCCGTTTTGGTAGCGTTGCGATCGTCCCCATGTTGTAAATGTTTAATGAGCATATGTCATAGGCAGCGAAGCGCCCGGTGATGAGTTCATACCGACCACACGGATTCGGGATTTAAAAGTTAACAAGTTTTGTTCTCTGGTAGATGAGTATAGGCGGTAGAATCGCCATTGGTGACGGGTTGAGGGGTCGGTTACGGGGAGAATGATGAGAAGAGGAAACCCAACGTGTCATTGAATTCCGTGGTTTCCCTTCCCGATCCCGGGGACCTTCCGCCTCGAGAGGGAGCCGGATGGCGAGTGTGCGGGGATCCAGTTAGGGGTTGGCGGAAAATGTGAGGGGAAGAAAGGGGCATGCGGCTACACGAGGGGTGTGTGGCGGCGGGGGAGGGAGTGGCCGGGCTGGGCGGGTGACAGTTGGGCGCCATGCGCCGCGCCGCCGGCCCGTGGGCTGCTCGCGGTCGCTGGGCCTGGCCTGTGCGTTCGGCGCCCGCCGCCGCGCTGGGGGTGGAAGGCGGGTGCGGGCCGGCGGCGCGGCGCGGCCCGGAGTGTGCGTGTGCGCGAGTGTGAGTGCGCGGCCCCCCTTCCCGGCATTCCTCCGCAGCCGGGACAACGTGGTGCCTCCCCGCGCGGGGAGCGGCATGTGACTGCCGGCCGGCGCTCCCCGCGCCCTCCCTCTCCCTGCTCGGATTTTCGGTCCAGAGGACCCGGCCCCTTGGGAGATCCTGGCGGAGCCGTGTCAGCGTGGGGGCGGGCGGTGCAGAATTTGGAGGCTCGTCTCGGCCTCCCTTTGCCGAGACTCCTCGTCTGCTTGGGTGGGGGGCGCGCCCTACCGCCTCCCTTTGCCGGTGTGTAGAGGCACAGCGGACCTGTTTTGGATTGTGTTGAAGTAGACCAGTATCCAAACCCGCTTGTAGCTATAATGACGGCCTCTGGCCGTAGCCCTAGTGCTTTTTAAATACTCCTTTTGCTGCAGTCGCTGGTTGAGGCTGACTGGTTTAAACCATCAAAATGGGGAAAGTTGAAGAGGGAGCTTCATGTCTTCACATTCAAGAGATTAGTATCGCCCTTAGTCGTAGGGAAACCAGAATAGCCAATTCTGAAAATGACATGTTGCAATTTTTATTTCTTTTAAGGTTGCTTCATTTGGAGGAGGGGACACTTGGGGTTTACTAATAATACCTCAAACTTCGTTCTCTTCCTTCTCCCCTCTCCCCTTCCCCCCTTTCGCTTCCAGAACCCTCTTATGCAAAGGGCAGTGCTGAAACCTCCCATTTTCTTGCATATCCCTCCCGATCCGCCCACAGAGGGAGGGAAAGCAACTTTTAAGACACTCTTTGGTCCTTCCCCCCCTCTTTAAACTCAAAGGGGTATAATCATCCCCAGGAGAGAGCACTCTTCAGAAGTTTAAATGGGGCTACTCACCCTGGCTGCTGCTGCTGCTGAGCTAATGGTGAACCTGCCTTGTGGGTTTTAAATCAGCCATGACATCAGGTGGTATTGGGTGCCTGAGCTGGCATTTTGTGCAAGTGCAGGGGCCCTTGATAGGGTGCGTCACTGGGGTTATTGATCGTGGGAAGAAGACAGCTTGGCTGGCATCTTGCCTTTCCCTGGAGTGGAGAAGCCAACTTGCTTTAAGTGCCCAAAGCAAAATCCTGAGTCTGGTAGTTTTGCACTGTTCTTGTTTTTCTGGACTCTTAATGCAAGAAAGTGTTTTGTCTATTCGTCGGTTTTTGAACCTTTGGACTCGTCTTTGACAGACTAACAGTTAATTCAGTAGCTTCTCTGTTTAAGTCTGTTGTTAGGGCTTGGATGCTTTTTGAGGGAGAATTTTGCCATTGAGTTGTCTGATAAGGTTAGATGGTGGCCCTTTCTTTGGAGTCTACATGGACTGCTAAGGCCATTTTTCAGCCCTGATTTTTATTTGCAGCTTGGACAGGTTTAAATGTGACACCAGTGTAGTGACAGTGTGGTCTTGGGAAATTGTGTGTTCTGTGATGCATATGTTTTTGGGAGTCTACAGAAATGAGTGCCTCATAAGCAAAGCTAAAAGCTTTCCAAAGCTTGCTGCAAATGCCTATTTTTAGCCTTCCTTTTGGCTCAGATGCTAGTGTTTTAGTTCTTTAAGGGACACATGCAGTAACTAGTAATAAAAGATGTTTTTCAATATCCCCCTTTCTTATGCTGTTTTCTATTCTGGTTTAAGTTTCCACATCTTACATTTGTAGTTTTCAAGTCAGGATTTGCATTCTGGCTCTTTGTATTTCCTTCCCCTAGAATATTTTGAAGTCCTTTAAAATTTTTTCCTTCTTCTAGCCACCACTCTTTTGAGTATGAGAGAAGCAGGATGGGAAATGATACATGCATTGAAGAAGCAAAGGTTCTGGGGCTAAATGTCAGCTCTACCACTTGCTAGTTGTGCCTCCTTGGGCAAGTTACTTAGCCATCATGTGTCTGAGCTTCTCCGTTTGTATAAGAGGGATTAAATTATAATTAATTTGCTTCCTGGGGTTGTGATCATTCACTGTGGTGATAGCCCAGTGCCTGGGAGACTATGGGGCTTTCCAGGATTTTTTCTGGGGCTCTGTTTTTTCCACCTGTAAGATAAGGGGGGTGGATAATGCAGTACTTGCTTTTCTGGTATTGTGTCACTAGTCCATGAAATATATGGGATCCATCTTCTTAAAAATGGAATTTTGCTTATCCACAGACACAAAGGGCATATATGGATAATCATAAAGTTTGCTGACCCAAAGAATTGGCTCTTTTTTGTTTTGGAAGGTGGTATGATGAATGTTTTAAATATAAATTTTAATTTATTTGCCTTTCGTTAAACGCTACCTTTGGGAGAGTGCACATGTGCTCTCAGGGCTGTGGGGAGAGGCTGTAACTAAACTTAAAAGATTGCTGTGGCTAATGCACGTGCAGTGGGTTGAGACTTGAATGTGTCATCACCACAAGCTTCTACACACCCCAGCAGGGGGAATCGGTGGATTGGTTGTGTGGCACCTCCAACTTCATGCAATAAGAAAATTAAGTAGTCCTGTGGTCTTTTTCTTAACTTTAAAGGAAAGTCTAGGCAGGGTCTCAGCCTTGAGTGTTTATGTTCTGGGCATCACTTTTTTTGTGTGTTCCTTTGAAGTGCACGTAACTGATGGCACAAAATAATTACTTATAATCCCAGCTAACCCAGAGCAACCCCAGGGATTCTCCACCCCACAGAGCTGGCCCCAAATAAACCTGTACTGTCTTTCTCTACTTTGCTTCCTAGGTTTAGGCCCTTAACTAGATTCCTCCTAGTTGCTCTAGGGTGGGGCATCTGTGTGGACCTGGAGTATCAGTTTTCAGCATAGCATCAGAACCACTCCAGACCCTGGCCTCTTCCCTCTCCACCTTAAGAAGTGGACTGGGAGGAAGCAAGAGCTCTCTCTGCCTTGGAATCATACATACAGTCTGCAATTTTGAGTCCCACCCTCACTTGTTTTGCCGCTGCTGCTGTTGGTTTTTTAAATTGAGGTATAATGAACATACTAGTTTCCAGTATGCAACATAATGATTTAATATTTGTGTATATTGAGCTATGCTTCTAACTTGCTGTGCAATCTTGGGTGAATTACTCAGCCTCTCTGAGCCACTATTTTATCATCGTCAAAATAAGAATGATGATAATTAACTATTACTGAGAGTTGTGAGAATTAAAAAAGATAATGTTTATAAAGCCCTTAGTATGATGCTAGGCACAGACCATCTAATAAGTGCTACCTATCCAGTAACTGCTGTTAAAAAATTTTTATAATAATAACTGATGACCATTATTAAGCGTGTTCATTCCACTTCTGATTCTGCTGGTGACCAGCCATGTGGATACCAGCCGCCCACCCCCATGCTTTCTCTGCCTCTGTTTCTTCATCTGAAAATGAGGGGATCTGATTAGGTCTAGATGTCTTCAAAGTATTTTTATTGTCAAAAAACTTTTTTTTTTTTAAGAAACCCTTTCCCCATGAAAGAAAGAAACCAAACAGAGCTTTTTATATGTGTACATGTATATCTGTTGTAGTGATTAAGAATTACAGTTTTGAATCCACGTTCTGAGAGGGCTAGACTCTTCTGGCTTCATTAAGCTCGGTGGATCACTTGGGGTGCATCGCAGACATTGTGGAGCAAGCAGACATGCGCCTTGCACTACCATAATAGAAAGCACACGGCACTGCTTATGGAAATCCCCCCCCCACAAAGAAGAACTGAACCCGCCCTTAATAGAACCGTAGATGTGTAGACATAGAGCAGCTGATTGACCATGAGGTAGCAGTTATCTAGTTTTTGAAAGGTGAGCAATTCTATAGGACAAACTATCAATAAATGACATTTTTATAAAAGGGAACTGTTACAAAAAGAATTGATTAATCACTCAAATGCATTGCGTGGATCCTGATTTGAAATAGTGTCAAGAAGATATTTTGGTGACAGCTGAGGAAATCTGATCACTTTAGATGACTATGAAAGACTTACTTGTCAGGGGTGATGAGCTCTATAACTGTTTATATTGTGCACCCTTGGCTACGAACTGGTAGGTTAGCCTCCATAAATGAGGGTTTAAAGCTGTTTTCCTGCAGTTCAAATTCCTTTCTCCTCTTCTAAAGAAAGCACACAGGACCCTCTGAAGGGGAGGTGGGGGTGGGGCATTTGAGTTTTATACTTCTTTGGGAAGTGAGTGCCTGCTGGGGAAGGAGAGGTATGCCCTTTCAGGCTAGGGGTGGTCTCAGCAGTCTGAACCCTGAACCTCCTGAGGGGTGGAGTCTCTTGGCTGACCCACCCACTGTGTGCTGTGGGACCGAGGCTAGAGTAAGCATTTTAGAGCTGTTACTCAGCACTCATTCCCTCCCAAAGGGAGGCCGACAGGGAGAGGAGGAGGAGCGGGCCTGAAACCACAAAAACTCTTTAAAATGGAGAGCTTGGCAGATGGGAGTGCCCCTGTTTGCAAAATCCCAAGACAAGCTCACAAAGGGGGTAATTAAGGTGCTGGGGCCTCAAGAGGGCTTACAGGTGCCTCAGTCTGGGCTCACAAACACCCCTGGCTAGTCCAGAGTTACCTGATAGAGTGGTCAGGAGAGAGGATGGCCTTACCTTGCTGGGGGTTCATGAAAGGAAGTAAGTTTGACACCTGGCTAATGAAAGCATAGGAAAGAGCCAGGTGGAGGAGCAGAGCGATAGGTGATTTGAATCTGAACAGGGCAGAGTACCTGTGTCTTCTCTCACTTGGTGACCTTAGCTTGCCTAACCTCTATTTTTCTTATACACAGAATGGGACTAATCTCCGTGCTGAGGTTGTTTTGAGGATCAAATTAATAAAAGTCTGGGGTAGCCTAGTTCATTAGTTAAAATGCCCCACACAGATGTAAGTGATTTATGTTCCAGAAGCTCCATTCCAAAGCCAGATATATGTATAGTGGGTTCAGTGACCTCTTCTGACGAGTTATTCGTGACTTTCCTAACTGAGTATAGATAATCAGGAGTTAGCTTAATTTTCAAGTAACACTATTTGTAGAAATTAGGGACCAGGGCCATTTGGCTGCCTTGTGGCAGATAGCCTAGGGTGGCTCCCTGAGGGATTTTCTGAGAATTACAGGGACAGTCTTGACATGTTACCTTTTTTTTGGCTGTACCTTTGGACTGGCAAAGCTGTAGGTGTATGGTGTGAGGATTGTGGACCTTTATTGATGAATTTTGTAAAGCCAGCCATCTAAATCTGTCACATGTAGTGAGGGGCTTCTTCTCCATCTCAGTATGAGGTACTGTTAGTAAACCCAGATGACCCCGTCCATCAGAGGCCTTGTTTATAGGGCACTTTGTAATAATCCTCCGTACTTGTGGTAACCAGCTTACCCTCCAGACATGCATTCCAGTAATTCAAGGTAGGCTTTTCTCTTCTGTACTTGAAAATGAAGTTGCAACCCTCTCAGAGGAGCTGAAGTCCCACCATAGCCAGGAGCCTTCTCGATGAATGGTCCACCTGGGCTCCGTATGGCCTTTACTCTCCTTTTTGCGTACACCAGCTTATTTAAGCTCCTGGTAATCCCAAGATCATTAATAGTGATATCATACTTCCCACTTACTGGGTACTTGACATGTTCTAGCCCATGTAATCTGCTAAGCAGGTTGTCTTTTTATCCCAGTTTCACAGATTAGGAAAGTGAAGTTCAGAAATTAGTAAAGAACTATCCTCTTAATTGCTAGGATTAAGAGTCTTGGGGGTCATCCTTGCCACCTCATGTTTAATTTACCAGTACATCCTTTGGCTCCTAAATACTGGGTCCAAAGCTAAACACTTCGTACCACCTCCTTTTTTGCCAGTCTGGTCCATACAACATTGCTTCTCACCTAGATTGCTGCAGCAGTCTCCTGCCTGTCACTCTTGCTCAAGATTCTCTCGTGGCTTCTCATCATGGAATAAAATTCCAAGTCCTTTGAGTATCCTCTAAGACTCTACTTGATATAGCTCCCCACATCACCCATTCCCCCCATGCTCTAACCTTGTCTTTCACCACACTATTCCCTTCCAACAACCTTGCACCTTGCTTTTTCTAGAGTATGTTGTGTATTCTCTGCTTTAGGGCTTTAATTCTGGAATGCTCTTTCCTCAGCCACATGTCTCCCACTGTCACTCTCTTCAGGTTCCTGTTCGAGTAACACTGTGATGGAGAGGCTTTCCCAGACCACCCTATATAAAATAGCAGGCCTCCATCCCATACTCTGTATCCCCATCCTTCCTACCCTGCTTCGTTTTTCTTCTTAAACCCTTAATCGCCATTGAGTCAGGGACTTGGATATTTGGCTACTGCTGTATCCCCCGCATCTACAACACGCCTGGCACATAGTAGGCAGCTCAGGCAACACTTAATTAGTGAATGAATGGATGAATCTCATACTTTGACAGCCTCACAGAGCACATTTTGAGTTTGGCAGAGAAGATACCACGGTGAATAACAAAGCTGCGCTGGGAAAGAAGCATGTGGACTCACAATCCAGTATGGAAGGTGTGGCATTCTCTGGGAGTGTAGCAGGGGCACCCAAGTCACTCGAGGTCAGAAAATTCTTTCTGGAGGAAGCGGTAGCTAAATCACTTGAAATGAGAAGGATAGATTGGAGTTATTTGAGAAAAAGCCTAGAAAGAGAGCTCATTCTTGGTGGAGCAAAGACCCTGAGGTTCAGGGAATTGAGTAAATTACCTGTGGCTGTTCTGTAGATGACTTACAAAGATAAACTGTGGTTTTAACTGGAAGGCACTGGAAAGCCATTAAATTTTTAATTTATTTCTTATAGGAACCAGAGAGCAGTTTATTTTTATTTTTTGACTATTTATTTTTGAGAGAGAGAGAAAGCACATGCATGCGCAAGCAGGAGAGGAGCAGAGAGAGATGGAGACACAGAATCCCAAGCAGGCTCCAGGTGCTGAGCTGTCAGCACAGAGCCTGACATGGGACTCAAACTCACGAGCCATGAGATCATGACCTGAGCCGAAGTCTGACACTCAACCGACTGAGCCACCCAGGCGCCCTAGAAAGCTATTAAAGGTTTTAAGTTAGAGAGTGGCATGGTCAGATTATTCCTTTGAAAGATTACTCTGGCACATGAGAACCTCTTAAGAATACATGGTTTGGGGTTTCCTGTCTGATCCTTTGGGGCAAGGTTCCCAGATTACAAAAGGAAGCAGATTTCCAAGTCATTCCTGAAGTGTTGGGCAATTATCAGCTGTCATCCTTTAGGCGTAGAGAGAGGCTCCAGTTTATGGGATTTCTCTGACCTTTCAGAAGGCCGCACTAGCTGGAATGCTTCTCAGTTGCCGGAAGAAGCAGTTTCTGATGTACTGACCTAAGCTGAGCTCATGCTTGAGCTTCGAGCCACCAGCCTGCTTGACGCTGATGCAGCAGGTGAAGCAGAAAGAGGAGGAAGCCCTGGAAGTAGTGGCAGGGGACAGGTTTACAGGTGGCGTGGCAACACCCACCCCCACCAGGGGAGGTGCCCATGCGGCAGGACTTCCTGGGCTCACTTAGGCCGCCTGCCGTCAGCTGCTCTGCAGCCTGGCTCTGCAGGCTTTTCCACAGATAGCCACGTGCACAAGGTTTCTTTCCTTTAGAGTCACCTCCCCCTAGCTTAAGTCAGCTGCTTTTAGACTTGTGCTGGGAGTAGTGGGTCTGCATTTGCTCACAGATAGGCTGCCGCAATGAGTCCCTGAGAACGCAGGCTTTGTAGTCAGGCTCACTTAGCCCAGGGCCCGGGCTCAACTCTGTCCCCCTTGCTGTGCTCTAAGGGGCTGGGATTTCCTTTCCCTTTTTTGTGAGAGGAAGGAATATGTCGAGCTGGAAGGGACCCCAGAGACCATTGAATCTAAATCTCTCGTTTATGGGTTGTGTACCTCATGACTAGAAAGGAAATGGGAGTTAAGATCACAGTTCAGAGAAAGGCAGAGACTTGAACCCAAGCCTCTTGGCTCTCACTCCAGTTCAGTTTTCACTCCACCTCTGGAGGAAGAAGTGGTATGGGGTGGTTGAACAGGGCCTTTGGAGTCCGCCAGGCACAGTTTGAGTTAGTCCCAGCCACTTAGCAACTGAGTGCCCTTGGACAGGTTGGTAACTTTTAGGTTTCAGTAAATGACATTATATCTGGAGTCCTCATGTGCTGGAGTCACTGCTGAAAATGAGGTAGTTGAACATGAGCGCTTAGCTGGAGCCTGGCTGAGAGTGTTGAGGACTTGATTTTGACCTAAGTCTTCTTTTGCAAACGGAGGTCAGGTGGCAAAGCCAGCCTTTCTCTGTCTTCCTGGATCCCCTGCCCCTTGATCCCTTCTCTTTGGTCCTGACCACACACGGGAAGGCAACCCATGCTATTTCTTGGAGTCAGCTCTTCCCCTGTCTTGAGCAGTCAGGCAGCTCTATGGTAGAGGGGGATTAAAGAGTCACTGGGGGTTATAATCCTGTAGCAAGAAGTCCACATTGTGGTGCATAGGAATGCATTAGCAATAGAATGTCAGAGAGAAATAGACTCATGTGCTTTGCAGTAAAATCCCCCCCCCTACATCTTTGATGTCTTTCTCCAGCATTAGGGGTGTATGGGGGAGCGGAGGCCTCTGCTTTTCCTGTTCTCTGTATATGTATTAGCAGCATGAGGAAGAGATACCTTAGGTGCATGGAATAGCCTGGCTTAGGTTTTCCCCGAAGTGGAGCTGAGTGTAGGGGTAGAGTTTGGACATGGTGAGAGCAGAGTTGGGTGTGGGAAGCCGGATGCTGCTGCTGGGGAATGTGGGAGGGAGACAGGAAATCAGGAACACACAGAGGAGGTGGCTCACTGGGATGCATGCACCTTTCTATGAGGTTGAAGGAACTAGGATTATTTTTCCCAAAGAATCAAAGTTTGGGGTGGGTGGAAATGCTGGCTGTTCTGAAATACAGCATTTGAATAGACCTACATCCTGTGGCCCTATGGGTAGAGCTCTGACGGCAGGTGGGAGGTAGAGGGTCAAGCAGTAACTTTCAGCAGTGGTCCCATATGGATTCAGCTGCTACATAGGAGGGACTGAATTTCTTGATATTGTGATAATATATAAACAGGTTGAATGGTGATATACTGTAGGGCTCTCTCTGCAGCTGCAAATTTGCAAAGTACTTGCTCAGATTGGTTCCTTCAGAAATTTTTGAGTACTTGTAGGTGTCAGGCCCTGAAATCCATGGGTAGACAATTCGGGGGCTGTCATGATGGGGCTTACATCCTGAAAGGCAGAGGTCACAAATGGGCTTTCCTCACCTTAATGTCCTCAGGCCCAGTCTAGCCTAGTGACAGGTTTTGATTGGTCTTGCATTTTAAAAAGAGTTTAAAGTAATTACCTATATTTTAAAATCAAGAAAATTTATCTGGAAACCTAGAAATTTGGAAGGGTAGACTCCATATGCAAAGAAACAAACAAAACCCATTGAATTTTGTTTGTACTTTAAATAGATGAATAACTTAGTATGTGAATTACCTCAGTAAAGCTGTTATGGGACACCTGGGTGGCTCAGTTGGTTTTGCATCTGATTCTTGGTTTTGGCTCAGGTCATCATCTTCCAGTTTGTGAGATAGAGCCCCGAATCAGGCTCTGTGCTCTGCGCTCCACCAGTGAGGAGCCTGCTTGGGACCCTCTCTCTCTGCGCCCCCCCTCAAATAAATAAACTTAAAGAAAAATTAGGCTCTTACAGAAAAAAAATGAGAAGACCTATCCACACTGAACCTTTGTTCCTTTATGACTGCTGTCCAGTGGCAGTACCTACCCCCCTTTAGACAAGGACACCAGCGTGCAGCCTGTGGGCTCAAACTTCGTATGTTTCATCGTACAAAGCAGAGAGAATAGTAGTCTCTCCAGCCCGCAAACTGAAGAACATCGTTATAGGAGAAGAGTTTGAGAGGAGAAGGTAGAGAAGACTTTAAGGGCAGAAATTGGAGTCCCTAGAGGGTGACTCTATACCCAGGACACCACTAGGTATTGTGGCCTAACGGCCCGGGCAGTGGTAGAAAGCTGTCTGAGAGCTAAGGGATGGGGAAACCGGCTTATGTTAGGTCCCGTTGAGCCTTCACTCTCCTCCATCTGTGAAATGGATATGGATTCTAATCTTAATCTCTAAGGTCTCTTCTAGCTCAAACACTGTGTAGGTATGAGAGTGGCTAAGGCAGATGTTACTAGGTCTCAGATGGAAAAGGAAAAGATCCTGGCTTAGAACCCTTGTGTGTTCATTGGTGCATTGAGTTCTCTTTGGGGGCAGAGACACTGGAGAGAGCCTTCACCAAGGCAGGCCTGCTTCTCATACCGTTTTCGGTGTGAGCGCTGTAGTAGGTGGTAGGATGGAGAACTCTGGGCAGAAAACTGGAGACCAACCTTCTAGTCCCAGCAGTTTGGCTCACTTACTTGCTATAACACTTTGGGCAACTTACTGAACCTCTTTGGACTTCCTTTTCCTCTTGTATAAATGAAAGTGGTTAAGCCAGAAGACCTTTCAAGGCCCTTCTCTGCTAGGGTTAAGTTTGATACATCAGTTTAGAGATGAAGACTGTAGTGTGTTGAGAAAGATTTCATCTAAAGGAGATTGCTTTCCCCCACCTGACTGGACCGGCTTTGGTGTTAATCCTGAGAGCTTGGCCAGGGCTGTGGTTTTTCTACCTAGACATGGGGCATTCTGCCTTTGGCCTCTGGAAAGTGCTGGGCTGCCCCAGAAGGTTATGAGTATTCATAGCAGTGTGTAAACAGTGGTGGTGCCTGAGTGGCTCAGTCACTTAAGCATCCAACTTTAGCTCGAGTCATGATCTCATGGTTCGTGAGTTTGAGCCCTATATCGGGCTCTGCACTGATGGTGTACGGAGCCTGCTTGGGATTGTCTCTCTCTCTCTCTCTCTCTCAAAATAAATGAATAAACTTTTAAAAAATACATACCAAAAAACCACAGTAGTGGCCCCTCTCTTGACAGAAATGTTCTTGAGAAGATTCGCCTTCCCATACCTGGTTACACTGGGTTATTGCTGAGACCCACCCCCCTGCTTCTGGCCCTGAGATTTAGAACCCATGTCGGGTGGAGGCCAGGGTCAAAGTATTGACGAGCTCAGTGGAATGGAAGCTGGCCCATCTCAAGAGACTGAGTATTCAGAGACATCAGGCTAATCAAGACAAACACCAGGGCTTGAGCCTAAACTTCCTTTGTATGGAAGGAACTAATTTGGCTACCACCAAAGTGAAAATCATTCATTTAACACATTTATTTGAGTAACCTACTGAGTATTAGACGAGGGCAATACTGATGGGAACAAGACAGAAGGGAGCTGCCCTCATAATTTATATTCTAGTGGGGAGACATAGTAAACCAGCAGGGTAGTTCTTGCTGTCTATTGCTGCCTAACCAATCACCCCAAACTTGGTAACATAAAAAAACAACCATTTTGTTCCCTGATTTGTGTGTAGGTCAGGATTAGGATAGAGCTCAGCCGGGTGATTCTTTTCTGTATGGCAGTGGGTGTCCGGGTCTGGAGGGTCCACCAAGCTTCACTAGCATTTTTGGTACTGTGGCAAGGATGGCTGGAAGGCTAAATTTAGCTGGAAGTGGAGGGCCCTCAGGTGCCCTCTCCAGCGTGGTGGTTTCAGAGTAGTAGGACTTACTGTGCAGTGGCTTAGTGCTCCTAGACAGAACTTTCCAAGAGACGGGAAGTAGATGTTGTCAGTATTCTGAGGTCCTGGACCTGAGCACTAGCACGTCACTTTTAACCATGGTGTGATGATATAGGTCCCAGATCCTGCTGGGAATGAAGAGATGGGGTCATGGGCCCTGCCTTTCAGTGGGAGGATGTCAATTTGCAGTCATTTTTTTAAAAAAATTTTTTATAGTTTTTTATTTTTGAGACAGAGACTGAGCGGGGGAGGGGCAGAGAAAGAAGGAGACACAGAATCTGAAACAGGCTTCAGGCTCTGAGCTGTCAGCACAGAATATGATGCGGGGCTCAAACCCACAAACCGTGAGATCATGGCCTGAGCCGAAGTCGGATGCTTAACCGTGCAGTCATCTTTAATGCTAGCTTCTGGTAGTGGTAAGGGCTGTGAAAGAAACAGAGTAAAGGCAATGTGCTAAAGAAGTGTTGGGGATGTGTGGCTGAGGACCAGCTTCAAACACCATATCAGGGAATGCCCGTAAGAGTGAGTGAGCCAAGATGGGATTGATAAGGAGCATGGTGCAGAGTATTCTTGCCTGAAGGAACAGCAAGTACTAGGTGGTAATGAGTTAAGAGTTCTCTAAGGAATGGACCAAGAGGCCTGGGTGGATGACAGGTGAGAGGCTCAAAAACACAAAAGCAAGAGGCCTTGGGAGGCCAGCTTAGGGAGTTTGGATTGTGTTCTGAAAGCTTTGAGAGAGGTAGCATGATATGATTTCTGCCTGAGGGTTACTTTGTTTTATGCAGAATGGATTGATGTGGGGGGCAGGGAGAGGCCAGATCAGAAGCAGGGAGATCACTTGGAGACTTCTACGGAAGTCTAGGGAAGAGATGGAAAGGCATGGAAGATGGATGGCATGGTGACCAGGCCTGATTTTTTTTTTTACCTTATTGTTTTCCTTTGAGACTAGGCTACTTTAAAGAGGAAGTTTTCTGATTGCTGTTTCTTACTTCCTCCTGTCTGTCCAGAAGCCAAATTGTTGTATTGTGCCCATTAGGAAGAAGATGGCCTGAGGCAGGCAGAGGTCATTCCCCTGGTTCTGGGTCTCCTGGCTGCAGGGCCTGGAGGAGTGTTGGTGTTGCCATGCTTGGTGGCTCTCCCTCCCATCCCCACTCCTGTCTCAGGCAGGCTCCATGCCCCAGGGTGGAAGTGGAGTGAGAGTGTGGGGGAATGGCATGGGGACACCAGCCAGGAGCTCTGGGGCAGGGGTGGTAGGGCCTGGGGATGGGTAACAAGCCCGACATGGGCTCTCAGTGCCACAGTTTTCTGTTCCAACTTCTTGTCAGAAACTGTGGTGGCTTTTTTGTTTCAGGTAAGATCTTCAGGGTGGGGTGAGAGCAAACAAAGTCTATGGATCCAAGTTCTGTTTTCAGTCCTGCTCTCTTGTTTCTCCTGGCTGGATCTTCATTTCTCGCAACTTGTAAGAAGGGAGTGGGACCTGTGCTTATGAACGCATTGCTCATCTGTCACTAATATGCTTTTGTCATGTCCCTGGGCTTAGCCAGGTGTCCTAGAATCTGCCTCATGAGTAGCTTGCCTTGAGGACAGATGCACCAAGGAGCCAGGCCAGACTGCCCCAGACCCTCCACTCCTGACATGATTATCAAACTTGTGAACCACCACACCATCTCATTCATTATCTAGGTTCATTTCCACAACCCTGTGGGATCTACAGTTATAATTCTTGTTTTACAGATGAGAAAACAGAAGAGTTCAGAGAGGTTCAGTCATTTGCTTAAGGCCACGCAGTATTTAATAAGTAGCTAGGATTCCAACCCATGGCAGACTGACTCCAGAGTTCTGCAGTACTTAGCATCTGGCTTTGCATTCTTCCAGACTACAGAAGTATACATACCTTTCCTGGAAAACGGTTTCTGGGAAAGAGACGACCACACAAATCTTCAGGCAGCAGGAATCTGTACGGGACTCTAGTGGCCCAGCCTGGAAGTTCCCAGTTCTGCCTCCTGACCACCTTTAGTGGGTGTGAGCAGGCCCTGGAACTTCTGATCTTGCAGAGGAGCCCTGGCCCCTCTTCCCCCAGAGATATTCCTCTTCAGCTCTGTCAGGCTACGTGCATCCTGCTGGAAAGAGCCCTGCTGACCTTGTGGTTTCTCAGGCCTGGCCTCTAGGCCAGTTGGGGGGTGGGAGGTGGCCCTCCACAGGCACCGGGAGGCTCTCTGGCTCTTCCCAAAGGGGATGGGAACTACTGTTATGTGTTGAGCCTTTTAACTTCTTTCAAAGGGAAGATCTTTTTAGCTTATTCAGGCAACACCAGTTCATTGTAGAAAAATGTCCACCAGCCACCAGAAACACTACTAAACCACCACATCCTTTTAGATGAGTGTTGCCTAATAGAAATACAACACAAGCTATATATATAATTTCAAATTTTTTAGTAGCCATATTTCTAAAAAGGTAAAGATCGGTGACAATTTAAATGATACAACCCAAAGTAAGAGATTATCATTTCAACATATAATAAACATAAAAATTATTAGTGAAATATTTTATATTCTTTGTACTAAGTCTGTAAAATCTGGTGTTTATTTTATACTTAAAGCGCTTTTCAGTTTGGACTAGGCACATTACAAGTGGTCAGTATCCTCGTGTGGCTAGCAACACATGTGGCTAGCGTTGTATTGAACGGCACATTTCTATACTTTAACTGGGTGATACATATATGTATAATATATATATACGCATGCCTTTTTTAAAAATGGGATCATAATATCTTATGAGCTGTATTCCCCCTCCCACCCCACTTAGAAACATAGGCTTTCAAGGGCAGTTATCTGCTTATAACCCTCAAAGCAGCCCTTGGTAATAAAGGAACATTTTCCTGGTGACGGAGGCGAAGGGGCTGGCAAGCACACACACCCCATCTCTTCTGCCTCTGAAGCCTCCACTCTTTCACTGCTCCCTGCAGGCACCTGGAGTTGATCTGAGAGCACTGAGCCCAGTCCCAAATTCACATGTACCATGTGCACATGCCTGCACACACCCCACACTTTGCTGAGGAAAGCAGGCCCACATCCCGGAAGTTACTGACCGAGGCTGTCATGCAGGGATGCAGTGTTTCAAACACAAGCACACTGATGCCCAGGTCAGTGCTCTTTCTACCACACTCATCTGCCCTCCAACAGCTTACTGCTTGGGTTTGCAACTAGCCAGAGTACAAAAAGAAAACCTGTGTGGGCTGGGCAGAGATGTTCACTTGGGTTTGTTCTGGGGTGCGCCCAAGCCCACAGTACATCCCCAGTGGTAGCTGGTCAGCAGTGGAGAAGAGAGTAGCTAGGCCGGAGTAGGTGCAGAAAGGGATACGGTTTGACCTGGATGAGGTCGGGACTTAGAAGTCTGTAAATAATTGATTCATTTGTAAAACTGCCCTGCCCCCCTGCTGGTATTGGTATTGCAAGGATGTACCAGCTTCACACCAGGCCACTTCTGTGGCAAGAACCTCAATTCTTTGGCAGGTCTGAGATTTTTAGTAGCCTGATTTCATTCCCCACCCCGCCCCCACCACAAAAAAAATTGTGCTTTAGTTTTTCAGACTGTAAAATGGGTCCCCCTTCTAAGTATATCAATTAAATGCCACTGGCCACTCCCTATCCTTTTGTAGGACCGCTGGGGATGAGCTACAGACCTTGGATTAGCCCTCAGGTAACGGGGACTGGATTGCTTGATGATTAAGGATTTTTTGTTTCTTTGTTTTGTTTTAGTTTGTTTGTTTGTTTGTTTGTTTTGAGAGAGTGTATGCAGGAGAGGCAGAGAGAAAGAATCCCAAGCAGCCTCCTCAGTGTCCGCGCAGAGCCCAGTGTGGGGCTTGAACTCATGAACCCATGAGATCATGACCTGAGCCGAAATCAAGAGTTGGGACCCTAAACCGACTGAGCCACCCAGGCATCCCAATGATTAAGGTTTTGAGGATCCAGGGAGGCTGGCCTTCTCCCCCATTATTGTAGTGCCCAGGAGCACTGAGCCGAGTCTCCACAGTCTGGGAGGGCCCTGCTCCAGGGAATGAGGAGATGACTTGGTTCACACTCCTTTGGGAGCTCTATTGCCGGAGGTAGGATACTGTCCAAGGTGGCAGCTACCAAAGCTGAGGATTCTGAGCCACCATCCATTGATTTTATCCTAGAGTCTAGTCTCCTTCATCAAGTCCTTGGATTGAAAGGACTGGTACTGCCTTTGGGATAGTCCTTAAGACTTTGGAAGAGTTTACAAAACATTCCTTATTCATATTTCACAAGTGCCCTAGAGGTCGGTGGTCGTTGGCCCCCTCTTATGGAGAAATTCACTCTCCATAGGCTTAACAGTGATTAAGGGACCTACCCAGGGTCAGAGTTCAAAACTGGTGGAGGTTTTCCCCCTTTAAAGCACAACCAAATAAGGAAAAGGTAAGCATCAGTTTTCCTATTAAATAAGATATTACAAGGGAGGCACTTAGCATAGTGACAGTTCATACTAAGGGCTCAGTAGTAACTCTAGAAACATTTTTTTTAAAGATGCTTGACTCTGTCAATCTTTCCAGGAGCTGTGAGCACAGCAGTTTGTCCACTGAGCTCGAGGCCCTCTGGCCAGGCATGGGGAAAGGCGTGTAAGGGCAATTGACAGTCTGGGAATGCTGGACTGCTGGCTGGGAGTGGAGAGGCTGCTGAAGTTCCCCATTGGCTGCAGCTAGGCTTGGGAGTTCTCTGGAATGTTCTCTGCCATTCCAAGCCTTCTCTATCCCACCCCCTGATTTACATCATCACTGCCATTGCTGCCCTGAAGTAGCAGCTCTTTGGAGATCGTAGACTTGAGGAAGGCCAGAATGCAAAGGGGCTGTGGAAGCCATCTGGCTTCTCCTTTTATAGAAAACTGAGGCCTCAGTCTCTTGGCCAGAGTCTCCCACATGGCACTAAGGGAATCATGATGCCCGTCCTCGGTCTTTTTTCATTCTGCCTTGTTCTTTTCAGGGAAAGAGAAACAGGAGCCCTTTGCACCGGTCAGTGCTGCAAGAGTGTGGATGAGGAGAGGATGAGGTCTGGCAGCACCAGCCTCCAGGGCTGACAAGCACACGCTGGGGTTCCTGGGGCTCCAGCTGACCAGCCTCCAGCTCTCTTCCCTCCCTGACATGGGCCAGCCGATGACACACCCTGAGCCCTCAGAAGCCAGGAGGGCGTGCCCAAATGGAGGAGGTGTTGCCCAGAAATGCTCTAAATATCCTGAAAACAGGCCCACCCTTCTACTCTGTTTCACTGGAGCTCTTTAAGCTAGAGCATAAAGCATGGTTCTGGGAAGGGTGGGAGCACTGAGCAAACTTCGAGAACTAGGTACCTAGTAGGAAGCTCACCTCAGAAACTGAGCTTGGGGTGGAGTAGAAAAATTTGTCAGTGGCCTTTTAAAAAAATTCTGCAGTGAATTTTATTGAATTCATGGGGAGAATTCCTTTATGAAAAAAGTTGTACAGGCCTGTTTTGTGAGACAAACCAGTGATGAAGCTCAGATGCACAGAGATACATCTAAACTTCCAGGATAATAGCTAACAAATACTGAGTGCTTACCATGTGCTAGGCACTGAGTGCTTACCATGTGCTAGGCACGTTTCCAAGCACTTAACAAATATCAACTCATTCAGTCCTCGCAGTCCCACTAGGTAAAAAACTAGTCCCGTTTACAGAAACCCAGAATCACCAAGGTAGAAGAGCTGTTGGAGCCTAGGCTCTTTTTTTTTTTTTTTTTTTTTTAGTTTATTTATTTATTTTGAGAGTGAGCGAGCATGACCAGGGGAGGGGCAGAGAGAGAGAAACCCAAGCAGGCAGGCTCTGTGTTCTCAGCATAGAGCCCGATCAGGGCTCAGTCCCACAAACAGTGAGGTCATGACCTGAGCCGAATCAAGAGTTGGACTTTTAACTGACTGAACCGTCCAGGCTCTTAACCATTGCACCTGCTGCTGGGGGTGAAGTAGGCAGTTTTCCTGACTCCCAGCCCAGTGTTCTTTCCACAGAGGCACCCTTTCCTTAATTCTCGCTTGTGTTTCTGCATTTTATTCTTCCTCGGATTTGCCTTAATCCCTCTAGAAGAGCCCAGGCCTAAGGGTTGCAGATCTTTTCTGAGGTGCAGATCTTTTCAGTGGCTTTTGGACTGAAAGCGTGTTGAGTCTACCACACCCATACTAGTTTCATAGGCTGGATCCTTGGTAATCTTACCTACTTTTATATCCACAGTACATAGTATGTGTTCTATAGTTGTTGAGAAGAAGAGCATTTTTTTTAGTCATTACCAAACAGGACGCTCATAGGAGACATTGCTAATTGATCCTAGGCTCTTCTTGAGCACCTTTACTGCCTGAGGATCGTCAGTATAGCATCCCAGGCAGTCAAGATCAAGCAATCACATGTGGAGTTTCAGATTAAAGCCCTTGTATAAACTGAACCCTGAGAGCATAGGGACTGTCTTGTTGGCCACTGCTTCCCCAGTGCCTTGCACACAGACCCCTCAATGGGCAGGTTACCAATGGTCAGGTGACACGATAGGCTGGTCACAACACAGGGCTGGGATCTCAAAAAACAAGTTGATCTTCTTGGGACAAGTCAGGAAGCTCGCTGTGTCTCAGTTCTATGTTCTGTGATGTGGGGGAGAACCACGTCTGTCCTTCCTACCTCAGACAGTTTGAGACCTAGACACCGTGAGGGGAGAGGAAGCTTCTTAAATCTGATTAACTCTGGTCAGCAGGAGTAAGGAAAGATAGTTTACCTGGTTGGGTGGTTTCTATACAAAGTCCCTGCTTTTTCCACCCCCCTTTCCCCTCTCATCCCTGTCCTTTGTCCTATCAGGTGTTTACAGTTTCCTCCATCCTTTCCTTTCTGATCTGCTGGAGGAGGTAAAAGCCTCTTGGGCTTGGTTCCGTTGAGGGCTCAGGCCTTTGGTTTGCAGGTAACCCTAGAGCATTGCCTTTCAGTAAACAGTGCTTTGATTCCTGACTGTGCTTTGCCCTTCTTCCCCTGTGCTGAGGGATGGCATCCCCACCTGGCAGGTAAGCTCATAGGCTCAGAGAAGTGGATTCTGGTGCTTGTGGACTCAGTCCCCTGTTGGCCTGCACGTTTGGGCTGGAGACCTTTGAGAACCTAATATTGGTCTCTTGCAGTGCTGAAAGAGGTCTAGGGTGGCCTGAGATTTCAGATCCTTAGGGTCAGATACTTTCTCACTGTGTGACTTTGGCTGGCCACTTAGTCTCTGAAACTGGGATAGTAATTCCACCATTGTGAGGGTCAAAATGCACAAAAAGCCTGCAACAGGAAGCTTGAGGTGAATACTTAGTAAGTGTTAGCCATTATTGTGTAGCGGACCGAGGCCTCCAGCATTGGGTGAGCAAAGAGCAGGCTTAGCCTAAGAGAGTGGAGGCTATCTGGCTGTTAAAAGGAGGCAGGCAAACAGTTCCCTTCAGAGCCTTCATTCTTCTCCTTCTGGCACAGCCACAGTTTGTAGCTTGTTGTGAAACTGAACCCCAAACCCAGCCCAGATTGATCCTTTGTGACCTCCCATCTGTCAAGACACTCAGCTTGTGGATTCTTGGCCTGACCAGTCTTGTTTCCTGATGCTAGAGCTTGAACTGGGGTAAATGGAGGGGATGTGCTTCTCATGCACCCCTTCTGTGGCTGCTATTTGTGTGTGTAATTAAAACATGCTTCCTCCTGCTCCTGTGAGCCAGGTAATTTCTGTCTGCAAACATGAGACCCTGGACTGGGGGTTGGAGACTAGGGTTCCTTCCCGGCACTCTCAGTTCTCAAACATTAATTAGCATCAGCATTGCATCGGAAACTTGTTAAAACTGCAGATGCCCAAGCTCTGCCTTCCTCGCTAAACTGATTTCTGGAGCTTGAGGGAATTCCAGGAATATGCATTTAAACCAAGCCTGCCCCTCTTTGCCAAGTGGTATTGCCAGCCTGCTAGCTCACCGGTCCCAGTTTCCACAGCTGTAAGGTGAGGGTTTTTCATAAAGCCTTGTGCTCAGAAACTCCAGCTGAGTACAAGGTTAATGGGTAGGGTGCTTGGGTTCCACATTCATCAGACCAGCCCTGCTAAGTCAGAGCATGCAACTCTTGATCTCAGGGTTGTGAGTTCGAGCCCCATGTTGGGTGTAGAGATTACTTAAAAATAAAATCTTTAGAAAAGAACTTAAATATACCTTTTAAAAAGAACATAAACATAAGTTTAAAAATATTAAATATTTTAATTTTAGTCATCAAATTATATTAAACATAATTATAACTTTATGGATATATAATCAATATTAATTTTTATTAATATAAAATATTAAAACAACCCGTGTGTCAGCTACCAGTTTAAGAAGTGCAGCCCTAATTTTGAAATATTAAATGTGGTGTTAAAAAAAAATTAAAACTGGCCTCTTTTTCATGGCGCCTCGGAGGTGGTAGGCAGCCTCAGGATGAAGCTGAACATCTCTTTCCCAGCTACTGGCTGCCAGAAACTCCTTGAAGTGGACGATGAACACATATTTCATACCTCTTATGAGAAGCGAATGGCCACAGAAGTTGCTGCTGATGCTTTAAGGGAAGAATGGAAAGGTTACGTGGTCTGAGTCAGTCATGGCAGTGACAAACAAGTCTTCCCCATGATGCAGGGTGTCGTGACCCATGGCTGTGTCTGCCTACTGCTGAGTAAGGGGCATTCCTGCCACCGACCACGGAGGACTGGAGAAAGAAAGCACAAATCTGCCCGGGGTTGCATTGTGGATTCCAGTCTCCGTGTTCTCAAGTTGGTCTTCGTGAAAAAAGGGGAGAAGGATATTCTTGGACTCACTGATACTATTATGCCTTGTCACCTGGGGCCCAAAGGAGCCCGCAGAATCCACAAGCTTTTCAGTCTCAAAGGAAGATGATGCCCGCCAGTGTGTTGTGAGAAAGCGGCTAAACAAAGAAGGTAAGAAACCTCAAACCAAACCAAAGCATCCAAGATTCAGTGTCTTGTTACTCCCTGTGTCCTCCAGCACAAACGTCAGTGCATTGCTTTGAAGAAGCAGCGCACAAAGAAAAACAAGGAAGAGGCTGCAGAATATGGCCAAGAGAATGAAGGAGGCCAAAAAAACCCGCCAAGAACAGATTGCCAAGAGACGAGAGCTTCTTCAAAGTCTGAGTCAAGTCAAAAATGAGATTGTTGTAAGAGGAATAAATATACAAGATCAGACATCAATCAGTAAATAAATAAAATACTAAATGTGGTGTTGTGGTTCTGTAACCCCTGTAAGAATTAACAGTTGAAACTCACTAGGTTAAATTAAAAAACTTCCAAGTATGTCTGTCCAGAGAAAACCTGCCTTAGAATTACCTAGCAGATTCCTGGCCCCACCATTTCTGAGCAAAAATCCCTGGGGGGTGCGACCCAGGAATCTACATTTTGATAAGCTCCTCAGAGGTTTGTTAATTCTGCATATTAAAATCTTAGGGCTGAGGTACTTTTGTAGCAGTGGTTTTGGAGGTAGATCGTGCCCCTGGAAAGCTGGCTTCAATTATGTTGTAGTTAAGATGATCAGTGAATATAGGGATAAAAATCAAAGCATGTTAGGCTTGGAAAGACTACAGATGACAGGCTCCCCTCCACCCCAACCACAGGCCTCTGAATGACGAGACTGAAGACCCCCGGGTGGGAACTCATGCCAAGTTCCCACTGCAAGGCTCTCTAGCACCTGTGCCAGTACCGGCCTCCAGTCTCCTGACTCCTAGCCCACGGCTCTGCTCATTACCCCCCTGTCACAGAACATGGAGCTGTGGTCCTTCCTTCCTTCCTATGATGGCCAGGTTTAGCAAATAAAAATACCGGATACCCAATTATATTTGAATTTCAGATAAATGGTGCATAGTTTTTTAGTGTAAAGATGTCCCAACTATTGCATAGGACATACTTACTGTGAAAAATTACTTGCTGATAATCTCAAATTCACATTTAATTAGACAAGTCCTGAGATTTTTAAAAAAATAAATCTGGCAACCATTATCCATTTCACTCTGTTTTCAAGCACTAGAGAGTTTCAAGAGTTGCCTCAAAGAGCCAAAAAAAAAAAAAACTATCATGGATTTGTGATAGTTCTGTATTTAATGATGACTTCATTTAAGCTGTAAATCTGTGAGCTAGCAGCCATCATGAACCTCACAATGAGAGATTAAGTCTGACTCTAGGATTTCCCATGTAAATTGACTTTCTGCTTCCATCATGAACCTGCTTGTTTGGCTCTCATTCCTTTGTGTCCCAGTTAATGCTGATCAAGTTACTAGCTGCATGAATGGTTGGTCTGATTTAACCACGTACCCTGGTCTTGTGGGTTACTTATTTGATGCAGACTGGTGGTTAGAACATCTTCGGGTAAACTTGAGTCCATGCTTTTAACTGCTGCTCTGTCCTGCCTCTTAGCCCAGCAGGCTGGTAAATTGGTGATCGAGTGGGTTTTGATTAGGGCCCAACCCCTCTACATTTGCTGAAGGGGAAGGGACTGTGAAGTAGGGTAATAGGGTTCCTACCAGTCCCTTGAGAGCATCTGTGAGCAGGGGTGAGTGTCTACAGGTGGGGCAGCCCCTGTCTCCTTATCTGTGGCATCCCAGGGCTCTACTCTTTCCCGGTCAGGGTGTAGCATGTGACACTAAAGCGGCCCCCTGGCCCAGACCCCTCAAGAGGGGCAGATATGCCTTTGGGAAGCAAGATCTGCCTGGTTGACCCGGATCAGTATAACTAGTCCATACCCAAGACGTCCCAACTTGCCATCTGTTTCTGGGATACCTGGCAAGTCTCTTTCATTTCTGTGGGGTTTTCTGTTGCCAAGTATACCCAGCCTGCAGGGCTGGAGCTTACTGGGGCTCAGTGATTTCAGAGCAGGAAACCAAGGGCTAGTAAGGGAGCCCCTACCTGGCACATTGCATGGGTAAGTGGTCAAGACCTGGCTACCCCTCATCTTCCAGAGGGAGCTGAGAGGTTTGGCCTTCCCTGGAGAAGTGTGAAGAAAAAAGTTGGGGGCAGAAGTGAGGTCCCCCTCCTAGATCCATTTGAACAAGAGCACCCCTCTTTTTCTGTCATATATTACAGTTTCATGTAAGAAGTTGTTTATCTTAAAAACAGTGGGGGAGGTTCCTATAATGCTTGGGTTTCTGAACCTGCCCCCCACCCCAGCCATGCACAATATGCCCCTTTGCCATGAGTGAGTGTCAAGGTGAACAGAGCATATTTTGTTGAGGCTGGAAGTTGGCTTCCCCACCAGCTGGAAAAGCTCTGGATTTGGAGGCAGGAACTGGATATTCAGTGCCAGCTCCACACAGTTCACTGGTCACTTTGGGCACAGCCTGGTCCCTCCTGGGCTCAGCTTTCCCGTCTGTACAAGGAGAAGCGTTCTCAAGTCCCTTCTAGCCTTGGCTGGGTCTGAGAGCCTCTCCAGTCCAATAAAGTGGTAATCCAAAGTAATTTGGGGGAGGCGGGGGACTCAGAAGCCTCTTGAAGAGAGAATGCCCTAGATTAAGACAATAAAAGTGAATTTGCATTACCTGAAGTGGTGGGTTACTAGGGGAAAACCAGCTTTGAGGTCAGCAGCCTCCCACATCGGATCGATGGAGTCAGATGAGCTGCAGAGTGTTGCTTGTGCCTCAAAACCTTCTGAGAGGGGTGGCTCCTGAAATCCAGGGCCCAGCTGCCCAGTGGTTGGCCTGTCCCTCAAGAGAGCACAGGGGAGCCCACAAGCAGAATATGACTCATGGAAGAGGTTGTTTATTTTTTTTTTAATGTGAATTGATTAGCAGTATTTCTAAAGCAAGAAATTTCTTTTTAATCTATTTTTCTTGAAAATTCAGAAGCTCTGGAGACACTTATGTCTGTGCTTGAGGGTAAAGTCTTGGTTGCTTTTGCACGGGTGCTGCCCCCTTCTCCTGCTAGCTGTGCTTCCCAAGCTCGCCGGGGTACCAGACTTGTGATTTCTGGTACGGCCTGAGCCCTGGAGGCTTAAGTCTGGGACCTCCGGGAAGTTTCTGTGCTGTCTCGTCTGCCACATACCCTCTCTGTCCTCCGTTTTCTATGGCTGGCCCGTGGTGTTGGGATTAAAGCACACAGATTCCAACTCTGAGTACGGAACGCCAGGTCTAGACCCCAAAGGGGTTGCAGCTGCTGGACTATATAGCTGTGTGCTGCTCAGTCGTAATGCAGAGAGGCAACTAACCCTCTTCCCAGAAGAGAGCTCTTTCGGAGTTTTTTGAGAAGCACCCATACTTCTGTAAATGCCTTCATTCAGTAAATGTTTACTGCGGGCCTGCCATGTACATGCTGCGACCCTGGTTTTCAGAGGCCAGTGGGCAAGGTAGAAGAGATCCCTACCCTATGGTGTTTGCAGTCATTGTCCACAAAGGGTGTGTGATAGGCTGGCAGAGTCCAGGGGTGGGGTCAGGCAGTACCAGCGATTCAGTCCCAGCTCTGGAGGTTTGTAGCCTGCTGAACTGTGAACAAGTCAGTTAGCCTCTCTGAGCCTTAAGTTTCCTTATCTATAATCTGGGAATCAGCATCAGCATCATACCTATCTCCTGAGTGGTTGTGAAAAAGAAATGAGCTACCGTATGTAAAGAACTTTGGCATCTTCGAAGGATGTATTACAGTAATTGATTAGTGGGGTTGAGATACAAATGCAGCCATTTCAGGGGGTGGCTCTGAAGACCCCAGGTTACAGATTGAATTGGAGCTTGATCCGGAGTTGCTAGTTGGGTTGTTCTTTACATTGGGCACTCAACAGGGAAATCTTCCTTGGAAGAAGTCTGAAAATAATGCTGAGATGTGTGAATAATGTCACACAGAATATATACTGTGTGACCCTGGGCAAGTCCCTTGCCTCCCATTTCATTTTCTGAGCAACCGGACTAATAGTGTCTTTTTGAGGCAAATGAGTAAAGTCACACATACAAAGCTCCTTAGACTAGCACCCAGTAAAAGGGGGTTGTTACTATTATTACTGCTTTAATTAGAACCATATGTGCTCTTCAGAAAGGCTGTGTTAGGGTGCTGGCACTTGGAGGCCAGGGGCTTCCCCGGCTGTTTGTGTCTTCCAGCTGTAATATTATTAGTTAGCTTTTGGTCAGGACTTCAGGGGCTAGGACCAGTCATGGGGGCACATTCCCATGTCTGATCAGGAAGAGTGGGGGCACCAGGCCACCTGGGTCATCACAGGCTAAAGATAGTCTACTGGGGTTGGGCCTGGTCCAGGCCCGGCAGCATCATGTGACTGGAACCCAGCAGCCCGGCCCCTCCTCCCAGGCCAAGGGGCACACACTGGGGCTAGTAGCTTCCTTTGAGCAGAGCCTCTAAATGGGCTGATCTGAAGCCCCCTACACGCACAGACACACACACACACACACACAGTCATGCACACAGGGATGCCCTTCAGCCCCTTCCTGTGTTTCATCCGCAAATCTGGGGGGAAGTTGGGGCGGAAGGGCTGGGCAGAGAGAGACCTCTGAGAAGTGGCAACAATGGCAGTGACAAGAACTGATGAGCAAGGTGAGGAAGTTAACCCAGTGTACTTTTTACTTTGTAGAAGAATGTTTCTGCTTAAGGGGTGTTAGGGTGTGTGGGGTTAGGCTGAAAGGCCTGTGGTCCCCAAATTCCTCCTCTATGATTCTGCCCTTAGGTTGGCTTAGGAGGGATGAGGATAGTTGGGCGATGTAACCCAGGCTCCTTCTGCCTCACCTTCCTCTTTAGATGGTTTTGCTCCCTTCCACATTTGGGGTCCTAGTTTGCAAGTATCTTTGGCAAATAATCTTTCCACCATGTGCCTTAATTAGTTTCCTCGTTTGTAAAATGGGACCAGTTAGAAAAACTAGCTCAGTGTTAAAACAGTGCATGGCATCTAGTAAGTGCTCAGTACATATCATGTGCACTTGTTAATACTATAACTGTAGCTTGTCACTAGCATCTCTTTGATGAGAAATTTCAGTGGTTGACGTCTTCTCTCTCCTCATACCTCTAGACCTCATGTTACTACCTTTTGTTCAATTGAGGAAGGTGAAGCTCAGAGAGGGTGGTAGGTAGTGTCCCCCAAGGTTATACAACTGAAGAGCGCTAGAGTCTGGACTAGGACCCAGCCCTGATTTCAGGTAATCCAGTGCCTTAGAGTCCAGGCAGGGCTGAGCGTGGGGTTCCTCTGGAAGCCAACAGTGTCAAGGACGCTTGTTCTTCTGCCTGGGAGAGCTCTGGCTGGAGGTGGAGGATGAAGCCTGTAGCCTCAGGAATTAGTACTTGGAAAGCAAAGCCTCTTTTCTTGGTGTGAAATCATAGAGGAGATGAGTTTTGTGAACTCACCACTCATTCAACAAATGTCAGCTGCATTGCCGAACCTGGAGCTAGACACTGGGATTACTGCTATCAGAACAGTCTGGTTTCTGTCCTCAAGGTGCCACATAGGCAAGGGGTGAGGGTTCTGGCGCTGTGAGAGCATGTAGCAGGGGCACTAACTTGAGGTCTGGGAGGGTCCCCAAGGAGATTGACCTAATGGCCAGATACAGGTTAGCAGATTGGTTGAGTGTCAAATCAAGTAATACAGCCTAATAAATAACCTTGTTCCCCAAAGTAGAAGTTCTTTCTGGTCAGGGTAAATTCAGCCTTTTCAGCTGCCAATCTCCAGGAGATGGCGCCAGCCCCAAAATAAACATTTGCCCCTCCCCATTCTTCTGGCACTGAGGCTGAAATCTCTGACCCCCATTCTCAGTCCCACAGGCTTTCTAACATCTCGTCTTAGCCCCGTCTCACCTTTTACCCACGTTTGGCCCCCAGTTTCATTTCCAGCTTCTCCCTTACACCAGTTCTCTTCCATGACGTGAAGGGTTTGACTCACCCATGTGCCTTCTCCCCCTAAAAGCCACTGGTTTCCCATTGCTTGACCAAGTCTTTGTTCCTTAGATTTCCAGGATCTGGCCCCTCTGGGTAGCTTTTATTTCAAAGGATCAGCAGCATTAGGATGTTTCTAGAACAAGACAGCATAGAAAATTTTTTTTTATCTGGTTTTGTAGTAGGTGTTTATGGGTTTGGCCCTTGGGTAGCCTGAGAGAGATTCTGGAGGGCGGGCTCTCCCTGTCTTCCATGCTGAGTAAAAAGTTGAGTTACTAAATTTCTTCAACTGAAAGGGAACTCCAGGCCTTCCCTGTGCTCTTCCTTCCTCTAGTGCACCAGGGGGTTATGTCACAGCCTCCTCCCTCTCCAGGACTTTTGGTGAATCCCCTCTCCTTCTCCCCTCTTCCCCTGGGAAACCTGTCCTGGAGCCAGGACGGTTTCTGGAGGGCAGTGTCTGCAAGAAGGGCCAGACTGGAGCTGGACAGGGGATGGCATTTGTAATCTGAATCAGTGAATTGAGCCACTTGATCCCCAGGAGTTGCTCTGATTCTTTTCATATTGAGAGATCATTTGATGGTCTCTTTTTCTCTTTAACCCTGAGGATGAGGATTACTTGGAGATAGTAAACTTGCTGTGTGAATCTGAATTGAAATATTTAGCATTACTATATGCTGAGCACTCTTATGCTCTGTTCCTTTAACTGTCACAGCGGTCCTATGAGATCACTGTGACTTCAGTTTTACAGATGAGGAAACTTAAGTTCAAAAAGCTTCTCTGGGCACCTGGGTGGCTCAGTCGGTTAAGCATCAACTTTTGATTTCTGCTTAGGTCTTGAATCTCATGGTTGGTGGGTTCAAGCCCCACAATGGGCTCTGCACTGACATATCAGATCCTGCTTGGTATTCTCTGTCTCCCTCTCTCTCTCCCCCTCCTTCTCCCTGCCCTCCCTCTCAAAAAAAAAAAAAAGAAAGAAAGAAAAAGAAAAGAAACTCCAAGGGCTTGTCAAGGGGCAGAGTATGTAGGGCCTCCAGCCAAGTGCAGTGGATGACAAAGTCCATGTGCTTATGACAGGCTGTCTGCTTTCCTAGACAGTGTTTGAATGAAGGGGTGACAGTTGAGGAAGAGAGAATCTCAGAGGGTTAGACAGTGTTGTGCAGTCAGCCACTCCACTTTGCAGGGGGAGCCGCCCTCTGCCCTGCCCACCCTCAGCACCCACTTTCTGCCTGCTTGTTTCCTGGTATCCTCCATTATTCATAGCGGTTTTGCTGCCTCGGTCCCCACCACTCTCAATAAGCTGAAGGAAAAATAATGGGTTTGTCATGTAGATACAGGTGCTCCACAACCACACATAGAGATTCTGGTGTGCTTCATTTAATACACAGATGCATGTGTGTATTTAGGGAAGCCTCTTCACGCCCTGCAACTGGAGTACTGGCTAGTTCATACAGTACTGGCTCCTGGCTCAGGATGGTCCTATGGGACAGAAAGTAGCTTTTCTCCTTTTCCAGGTACCTGTTAGCCCCCGACGTGTCTTAATCAGGAGGAATGCACTTATTCCTAGGGCCTCTGTCTGCCATCCTGCTCTTTTAATTTTTTTTTTTAATGTTTATTTATTATTGATACAGAGAGAAACAGAGCATGAGTGGAGGAGGGGCAGAGAGAGAGGGAGACACAGAATCCGAAGCAGCTCCAGGCTCCGAGCTGTCAGCACAGAGTCTGACGCGGGGCTCGAACCCACAAACCGTGAGATCAGGACCTGAGCCGAAGTCGGACGCTTAACCGACTGAGCCACC